>JACAGA010000053.1:183881-216242 GCA_029231665.1 Morus indica
CCATTTAAACTTATTCGATAAGTTGTTCAATTTAGAATTCAAATTAATTTAAGTTTGACTTAAATTCGAATTTGAATCTGAATTAAAATTGGACTACTGGATAATGGATAAAATATCTTCCTTCCATATCTTATCTAGGCGCCACACACAGGGATAAAACCCTAGTGTGTGGCCGGCCACCTAAGGGATAAGGGGAAGGGATTTTTTGTTCCAAATTCAAAAATTGGAGATAAGGATTTGATCCTATTTTGAAGTTTGACTTCTACTCTTTAAATATGAGATAGATAGAAAATTGTAACAACAATTTTTGACATATTTTTCAGCCCCAAAAACCTAGTGGCCGAAATTTCTCATAGGGAAAAGAGTGAAAAATATTTTTTTCTCCAAAAATTCAACATCATGCATGCGTTGGTGTTTGTGGAAATTCGAGTGTTTAAGAAACCGTTTTGTCTCACGTGTGCCCACACACACGTCTACGTGGTATCAAGGAATTGACGTGGAAGACTTTGGTGTTCTAAACACAAAGCTTGGAGCTAGGACTGTTCGTGGTCAAAGAAATTCAAGTTATCATCCGAGTCGGCTACAAGGTATTTTTCGGTTGAACCTTGAATGTATAAATTAATGAGATTGATTTTTTCGTGCATAAATTAATATAATCTATAGAGTATCTCAAAAGTTTTATGGAAATTTTTGTTATACACGATCCGCTATTCCGCTGCGTTTCCGCCGCCGAATTCGATTCGGCAACCCACAGATTCAAGGGCAGGGGCGGGGAACACTTTTAGGGTTGGGCATGCAACAAGGAATCAAAGCAAAAATGGTGGAAATAGGGGAGAGGTTTACCTTTTTTCGCTGCGGATCGACACAAAGCAACCGATTCGAGTAACCGACCCCGCCTGGAGAGAATCGTTTTTCACTCCAAAATCTGCAGGAAATCGCTTTGTTCAGAGTGAAATCAAAAGGGGAAGGTAGGAACGAGGGTCCAGCGGGCAGAAAGTAGAGAGAAATCTGCACTGGGGAGGCAGGAACGAGGCAGCAACCGGAAGAAAGCAGAGGAATCAGCACTGTTCAAGCACATGGAAACACTGCAGAAGCACACTGCAGTAATGGAAAAACAACCGGTATGCCAAACTCTAAAATCAGAGTTATTACTCAAGTTTTACACTCGAGTTTTGTTTAATGAACGCAAAACTCAGCCCAAAATTCAACTCGAGTTAGGCTTATTCGAGTGGGATACATGAAGTGAACGGGCCCAAAGAGATTTTTTTTTTTTTTTTTTTTTTTTTTTGTGGTTGTTGGAAAGCAAGAGTATAAAGTTAAGGACATGCCACTTTGCACCTTCCACGTTGTAGAATGTAGAGAGATGGGATGGGAAATGGAAATCTCATTACTCCCGTAAATCAAACAAGGGCGTTTTCGTCGTTTCATGCCGCCATCCCCTTATTACAAACCCGAATTCGCAATCTCCAAGCAAAACCAACAAATGGCGGAAGTAACCTTCCTTTGCCTCCACGAGCTCGAAGACGACCCTCACCAAACCCTTGCCCTCGACCACTCCGTTCCCTACTGGTCCCACTCCGACTTCGACCTCTACGCCTCCGATCTGGAGTTCACGCCGTCGGATCTCAATCTCCACTCGCAGATCTCCGCCGTCCACGGCGACGCCGACGATGACCACGTTGATGGTCTCTTCTCCCACCACGAGTCCTCAGACGCTCACGCCCGGTCCCTTGCCTCGCCCGCGGCCACCGACATCGTGGAGGACCGCGAGAACCAGGTGAATTTCGTCATGGATCTGTTCCAGCAGCGCGTCGAGCAGTCCCAGGTCATGGGCGGTCGGAGCGATTTGGTCTCGGAGGCGCTCGGGGACTCGAATTTCGGCGTGATCGAGGGGAATTGCGATGGCGTCGACCTCGATTTAGGGTTCGGGTTGGATTTTGGGATCGAGAGGCATTGCGTGGATGTAGATGGGGAAGATGATTTCTTCATCGCGAGAAGGGTTTGCGGTTCCGAATCCGGCGAAGCTTCGACCTTGACGAATTGTATTAGGCTTGTAGGGTTTGGTTCCGATTCCGATGAGGAAGATAATGGGATTATTGGTATTGATTTGAATTCTGAGGATGTTTATGGTTTGGACAATTCAAACGAGCACGACAATGATAATGATGATGATACAAGCATTCCTCTTTGCTGGGATTCGCTTCAATTGGAGGATCATAGAGAGACAATTGAGGATTTTGGGTGGGAAGAAGTGGACGGTCGTATTGAGGAGAGAGAGATTCTGAGCACGTTGTCGTCCATGGAAGCCGAAAACGAGGGTTCTGTTTCTGTCTCTGTCTCTCGTTTGTTTTCCCGCGAAGAGGAGGATGAAGAAGTTAGTGTTGACAGAGAAGGAGGTTTTGGGAATTTGGACTGGGAAGTTCTGTTGAATAATAATAATTTGGATGCAAACCCGGAAGCTGAGCCTTATCTTGGTGAGCATGATTACATTTACCCCGCGGAGTATGACATGTTGTTTGGGCAGTTTACGGAGAATGAGGCCGACTTGATGGGCCGCCCTCCGGCGTCGAAAACCGTCGTCGAGAATCTACCTTCGGTGGTTTTGACCCAGGAGGATGTGGAGAACAACAACGCACTTTGTGCTGTTTGTAAAGATGAGATGGGTGTTGGAGAGAAAGCAAAGCAGCTTCCTTGTTCGCATCGTTATCATGGGGATTGCATCATGCCGTGGCTGGGGATTCGGAATACTTGCCCCGTTTGCCGTCATGAGTTGCCCACTGATGATGCTGATTACGAGCGTAGGAGAACACACAGGGCCGTCCGTGGCCGCTGATTCGGTAATTTGTTGATCCTGTTGTTCTTGTTGTTTTGGAAATTTTGCTAAGCATATTAGGTTGTCAAAAATGTAGCTCTACTGTTTTTGGGAAAGCTCAGGTTCTTGTTGCTCTTATGTCTTTTTGGTGAGAGATTGAGGATTTTTTGTTTAAATTATACCTTTTATGATCTCTACATTGATGAATTTGGACGTTGATACTATATTTTTGGCTAAGTACATGTTGTTGTTGATACAATATATATGTATAATGATTTTGTGTATCAGGTATTGTTACATTTCCCCTTTGAATTGGGTGTTCTGTTCTCATCCATTGATGTTAGTCTGTTCCACTAACTGTTCATATTGAGAGAATTTTACTTTAAAAGAGATGATGAGAGTAATTTGAAACTATTTTAGGAGTTATAGAGAATCATGATAGCCCATGGAGTTGCTGGCCTATTTGGTTTATAGGTTTGATCAGCAATTCAATTTTGTTTTTGTTTTTGTTTTCTTTTTTTTTTTTTTTGTTTTGTTTTTGTTTTTTTGTTTTTTTGTTTTTGTTTTTGTTTTTGTTTTTGTAAGAGAGAACATTAGAGCAAAAAGGTTTGAATTGTGTTCAAACCCGCAAAACAAACAGGAACTGATTTCAACGTTACCGGTACTCAGTGCAAAAGTCATTCTAAAGTAAGCTTTCTGCTTTGGAATGTTTCTTTGGTTTTGTGTGGTTTTCTTTTGCTGTTGGAATATTTCTAATTTGATTTTTGTTACCTGACATTGGTCATCAAAAGTTTGTCTTTTGATAAATAATAATCAAAGTTATATTCTGTATAATGTTGATGTCTTTTAACTTATCTACTGAAGCTATGTTACCAAAACAAACTTATTTTTTATCCAAAAAATAAAAAAAAAATAAAAAACAAAGAGAGAGAAATCCTTTCTGTAATGAAAATTTTGATATCCAATGAAAATAATTTGAAATGATTAAGGAGCTAGAGTGAATCATGGTAGTCCATGTATTGCTGTTCAAAGTTACTTGACACGGACAATCGAAGTTATATTGTATGATGTTGTTAGCTTTGAACTGTTCAACTAAAGCTATGTTAGCAAAAGCGAAATCTTATTTGCAAAGAAAATGTTGTGTCTTTGTTTTGCTAAACATCAACAAAAATAAATACCATTTAAAGGCATTTGATTACAGAAGAGTAGTATTTCATTGTCTAGTTTGATTCAGTGGGTTTGATTGATGAATTAAACAGTCAACTTGTTGACATGAAAGTGATGTGTAGTGTGTGTGTGTGTGAAAGGGACTCGGATTTCCTGTCAAAACAGAAAAATGCTTAGGTACCTTTTCGGTGGTAAGTATCATCATTAGACCCCACCTGTGCGGGACTCACTTTCCATTAGCACCACTGGTGCCCTAGAACATTGCTTCTCAAAGAATGTTGTCTAACTCCCTGTCTACCAAACAAAACTAGCCACATCATTTTATCAGCATTGCACGATTTAATGGAGAAGCAGAAGGTAACATGTCTCCCAAATTGAATATTGTGTACAATACAACAAATTGAGTATGAACGTCATACCCACTTTTGACAGTGTGTGTGTGTGTGCTTTTTTTCTTTTTTTTCTTCAAAAGGACAGTATTTTTATGTTGTAATGTCTCAAAAAAAAAAAAAAGAAAAAAAGATGAAGCTATATTATCTTTAAAAATGTACGACATAAATTGACGAAAGAAGAAAGCGAGAACTCAGATATTTTATTGTTATTAACAACAAGGTTCGAAGGTACGCCGGCATTGCTAATCACGTCTCGTGGTTCGATGAAATGGTCCCGTTCCTAACGGAGATAGCGTTGTTATGTTGTGAAGTTCAATAATCGCCTTGACCATTTTGGCAGAGATAAGGTTTTCAGGGGATTCCCCTTCCAAGGATGTAGGGGCAGAGCCCTCAAACCAAAATTTAATTAAGGGTACTTTTAGGGATTCCACTCTTGTAATTTTAGCTGCCCTAATTTTTATTACATAAAGGGGCCAATTTCAGGATTAATTTGAGAGGTTAGAAAAATACCGAGAGAGTTGAGAGGTGTGTGATTTTCTTTTGTAAGCTTTTTTTTTTTTTTTTTTTTCATAGTGAGTTATTGTAACGGCTGAAAGTGAACACAACTCTTTTATTGAGGATGAACTATTATGAATTAACATGTTCTTATTTGTTTGATTTTCCTCTGCGATGTTATTGGCATCAATAATATAGAACTAGAGTGTTCAATTCTTAACTATTGGTATCAAAGCTTTTGGTTTTGAGAGAGAGGAAGGCTGACAAAAAAAGGATCAGTGCTTGGAATCAACAAATTCAACGGTATAAATTTTATGTTTTGGAGGATCTAAACATTGCACTTGCCTATGTATAAACAACCCGAAGCAATTAAAAACGATGACGGGAATCTTTTTGATAGACAAATATTGAGAGTGATCCGGTTGACACTGTAGGAAAACATGGGTCACAACATGGTGAAGGAGAAAACCGCACCAGGGATGATGAAGGTATTCCGAAAACAATAAAGAATATCTCACGAAGAAGCCGTTTAATTTGAAGATGGCAGAATATACACCGGTGGCAATGCATCTTAATGAGTTTAGCACGATGGTTAATCAACTGTCATCTGTTAAAATTGATTTCGGTGATGAGCTTTGTACCCTATTTCTTTTGGTATTTTTTTCCGAACAATTGGGATCCTATGAGAGCTTTGGTCAGCAATTCTATAGACAACAAGAAGCTTATTTTTTAATGAAGTCCGAGACACTATTCTTGCTGAAGAAGTGCGTTGGAAGGACTTTGAAGAAGTGTCTGACATTGAAGTCTGCGGGTAAAAAACACAACCAAACATTAAACAAACAAGATAAAAATATAAACCATATGAGTAAGAACTACCGTTATTACAAATGAAAGAGAAAAAATATCGACAAGCAAAAACATCAAAATATCAAGGAGAGAGAGGTCTCTCAGCACCAATGAAGGAAGAAAAAAAAAAAAAAAAAAAAAAAAAAGCAACAAAGGCAAGCGGTACGTGGTGGTAGCAAAGGGCACATGCACCGCTAGAGGACTCTGTCTCTTACAGACCAAAACCCACAAAAGGTAGGCTAAGACAAAAACCAATGAACCAAAAAATGGTCATCACTACCTCGGGTTCGATTCTGCAACCCTTCTCCTCTGCTGGTGGCACAAATACCATCTTGAACTAAACGTCTAATTGCAAGCTTAAGAATAAAAATTTGGAGTCTAGAGGCCCAGTGATGTGTTGAACCTCTAGCCAGAAGTGCTGTTCTGTTTCTCTCACTCATTTGATACGACCCTCGGAATGGATTCCGGTGGCCGGATCGGATAATCGCTCTTCGAGTGAGCGTAAACTCCAAGAAATGAGAAATAGAGGACGGGCGAGCAAGAATAGAGAAGGAAAGGGAAAAAACAATTCAGTTCATTCACGTCCCCTTTAGCCAAATCTGACTTACATATTTATAAGCACTAAAACTAACTAACTAACTATTTCTTTTACCAACGCTAATTAACAAATTCTAAAAATAAACTAATATTTAGGGGTGTATCATTCCCCAACCCTTCAAAAACACCTTGTCCTCAAGGTGGTTAAAAAAAAAAAAAAAAAATTTAATTCATAACACTAAAAAGAAATAATCCTTTCATCTGATTTTTTTTTTTTTTTTTTTTTTTTTTAAATTCCCTTTTAGCTTCCTCGTGCTTGTTCTCTAAGAAAGTCCAAGCCAACAGAAGCCCACCATGCCAGCAGAGGCCCATCAAGAGCAGGGAAAAGCCCAACCGGATGTCTAGCTCTGGAAGCATGGGCTCTGTCGTTTGGAACCTAATGAGGTCGTTTGGATGCTTAATCTTCTTCCCCAAATTGAGTTGTAAAAATCTTTCACTGCCGTTCCTCGTCCTCACAACCCAGGCGATCTTGACGCCGATGCATTCCCGGGCTTCTCCGCCGTCGTCAGTTGTTACAGCCCCAGTAAGGTCCAGCTGTCGCCGTCCCTGAGCAATCCTTCGCGACCAAGCTTCCTCGCGTTCGTTGCCGTTCTTCGTCGTAGCTTGCCTTCGCTCGCATGTTATGTTCTTCCACCTCTTACCTCTGTTTCGCCGATCTTGTTCTCGGTACGTCTTTTTTTTTCCTCGGTCTTTCACAAAATTCATTCGCCTCTTCCTTCTATATCCACCGATTTGAAATTCGAGGGCGTGAAGGGGCCCGGCTGTGAGGCGAATTTCTGGATTTGCTTTGGGAAAAATCGAATCAGGTACGACATCAGAAGGATCTGGCAGCCACGGATCTGATCTTTGCTTCGGGTACCGAGCAGGTGTGGTGGTGGCTTTCTCAGTCTCCCCAGGTCGCGTATGGGGTTGTGGTTTCGACAGTGGTGGACGGTCAGTGCAGATCGGAGTTGTGGTGATGGAGTTGATTTGGATCGGCTCTGGTTTTGGCTGTCGACTACTCAGAGCGACGACTGAACATGGGAAGGTGAGTGGTAATGCTGGCCCGTGTGATTTCGAGAGCCCGAATGGTGGTGGCGGCTGGTTTATGGTTGAATCTGCCTTGGGTGGTAACTGTGTAGACAAAATTGTCTTGCTGTTGTCGAAGGAGGATGTCGTTTCCAAGGATGCCGGCGCCGGTGAAAGTGTAAGCAGTCTAGGCTTTCGCACTATTGAGCTGGCCATGTATGGACCATCACCGATGGCTTTCATAATTAAGAAATAGTCTGCGAAGTCGTCGCTGCCGATAAGCTCCATCGACATCATCGTCGTCTCTCAATGAAAGCACCAATGATACGACCCTCGGAATGGATTCCGGTGGCCGGATCGGATAATCGCTCTTCGAGTGAGCGTAAACTCCAAGAAATGAGAAATAGAGGACGGGCGAGCAAGAATAGAGAAGGAAAGGGAAAAAACAATTCAGTTCATTCACGTCCCCTTTAGCCAAATCTGACTTACATATTTATAAGCACTAAAACTAACTAACTAACTATTTCTTTTACCAACGCTAATTAACAAATTCTAAAAATAAACTAATATTTAGGGGTGTATCACATTATCTGTTCTATAGGGCAGGTTCCTCACATGCTCTGATGGATTGGATATACCTGATGTTTTGAACAATTATGATTAATCCAATTACATAAAAATTAACAATGTTAACGAGATGAGTGTTGACATACAATGATATAATATATGGATCAAAGATGTGCACTACAATATCACCACAGAAAAGCATCAATATCCTTTTTTTCTATTTTTCTCTCTGTTGAATCAATTCTATTGTGACTCAGTCTTGAAGTTGATAAACGCTGGTTTTGTTGAAAGGCAGAAACGACAAATCGTTTCTGTAGTAATGCAAATTCGGAAGACTCTTGAAACTGACATGGGCAAGTGAGGCACAGGTGGCAGCTTGTCATTGGACCGTCTTATTTGGACTCCAGATAAGATATATTCCTTTTGTTGTAATTTGAGAATCACTTCTTCTTCTTGCTTCTTCGAGAGAGTTCCAGAGAGAGAGAGAAAACTTTGTACAGAAAATCCTAAGTTGAGAGAGACGGTCTAGAGTGAGAGAGGTGTGAGAAAAGGGTGATTTTCTTGAGGGATTTCTTGCTCAGTTTCTCGGGAAACTTGGGGAAGGTATTTTCTAGAAGTTTGTAACAGATTGTAACCAGTTTGTTCTTATAGTGCATATCGAACTTCCTCTGGGGAGTTCGCGGAGATGTAGGTGGAATTTTCACCGAACTCCGAAATCAATTTGGCGTGTTCTTGTTTTGCTTGTTTCATTTCTGTCTTTGATTTGGTACGATCGAGATTGGTGTTGGTTTAATTTCCAACAGTGGTATCAGAGCTCCTGGTTAGGAGAGGGGATCGATCTCAGTCAAGAATCCAGGGCAAGAAACACTGGAGGTTGAAGGAGTTCAACAATCCGTTGGAGCCTCTCTAGATTTGAGGGGTTTTGAAGATATTCCACTGAATCCGGAGTACACTGGAGGTTTTCCATCTTTGGATCTACTACAGTTAGGGGTGTAAATCGGCCGGGTAGGGTAGGGTTGAGCCGAAAAAATGAGCCTACCCGACTAGTTCGGGTTGAGAAAATTTTGAGCCGCGACACTCTCTTAAATCTACAAACCCGCGACGTTTCGGGTGACCTCAGGTAGGGTAGGGTTACTCGGGTTACTCGGGTTGGTGAAAGCAGATAAGTAGATAACTAATAAAAAAACAACTAGAATATTTCAATTAGATTGGTACCCTTCTAACATGCAAAATAGTCAATATAAAATAAACAGTTTAATCCAGAATAAATAAGTCATATAAAGATAAACAGTCCATATAAAAATAGTCGCAAAATAGGACATGAAATAAAAGTTAGTCCACTCCAAACTGTTTAATCCAGAATAATAGCATCTTCATTCCCAACTTGCCCCTCAAGTGTTGCAGCAGAAGTTGACAAATCTTGAGAAGAAAACATAACAAAAAAAATCATTAGAATCAAGTTTAGAATAAAATAAACAACAAGGAGATGAAATAAAATAAAATGAAAAAGAGTAAAATGTAAAAAGATTACCTGACTCAATATCTTCATATTCATTAAATTCTTCCACATCAATAAGGTTGATGTGCTCACGACTACGCAGCCAGTTTTGTGTACAGATCAATGCCTCCACCATCTTCGGGCTCAATGAACTCCTAAAGGGATCGAGGATGCGGCCTCCGGTACTAAAAGCAGATTCTGAGGCTACCGTTGAAACAGGGATGGCAAGAATGTCTCTTGCAACTAGTGAGAGAACCTTATAATTAGTTGCATTATTTTTCCACCATTCTAAAACATCAAAATTTGTCCGAGTTGGATCCTCCATAGGGTCTGTCAAGTATCTGTCCACATCATTTTTGTACTCATTCACATTCTTCTCCTTCATTTTCTTAAGAAAGGAGCTCCACAAACACCCTTTTCCTTCTGGAGTCGTTTTTGCCTCTGTTGTACTTGTTGTTGCCGCCTCCCCACTACTTACATTAGCCACAGATTCACCTTTGTCGCCACTATAAACCTCATGCAGCCGGTACATAGTATCCTTCACATTCTTTGCTAATTTTTCAGAAATGGAAGAATCATACACTATAGAGAAACAATATGTCAAATAATCCATTTTGTACCTAGGATCAAGTACAACAGCCACAAAGAGAAGACAATTTATATTCTCAACACTCCCCCAATACTTGTCATACTTCTTTTTCATACTCACAGCCATGGATGAAAGCATTGAATCATCTTGTTTGCTTAATTCAGATAGTTGATTTTGCATCTCACATAGCTCATAAAAGTAAGAATTTGAAGTGACATTCAAAGCGGCACTAAACTTCAAAGTTATATCATAAAAAGTCTTTAGAAATTTCACAAACACCTTAACATTCTTCCAATCATCATCAAGTGGTGGCCCAATCTTCCGCTTCCCCCCCTCATCTTCCCAAAAATAAGACACAAACTTGTCATCTTCCTCTTCATATCTTTCAAAAGCTTTTTGAAACTTAATGGCTGCATCTAACATCATATAGCTGGAGTTCCATCTAGTAGGGACATCTAAGCATACAAGACCTTTGTATTCAATTTTCTCTTGCTCCACACATGACTTGAATTTCAGCAACCTAGCCGGAGAAGACCTCACATACCTCACAGCGTTACGAACGGCAGCTATGGAATCATGTAGGTCTTTTAAACCTTCATTGGCAATCAGGTTCACTATATGGGCACAACACCTAACATGAAGAAATTCTCCACCTAAAACAACCCATTTCCACCCCTTAATCTTCCTTCTCAAGTAGGTAATCATGGAGTCATTTGAGGAGGCATTATCAACAGTCATAGTGAAGACTCTCTCAATACCCTAAGCATGCAAACATGACTCAATGACTTTACCAACACTCTCTCCCTTGTGACTTGAAATTTGACAAAAGTTTATAATCCTTTTTTGCAAAGTCCACTCACTATCAACGTAGTGTGCAGTTAACACAAATAATTAATATTTTGCACGGATGTCCAACAATCAGTTGTTAGGCAAATCCTTTAACTGTCCTTACTAAATTTAGCCTTTAGTTTCTTCCTCTCTTCCAAAAAAAGTTGGTAAATGTCCTTAGCAATCGTAATACGGGAGGGGATAGAGAACCTAGGCTGCATCACTTGACAAAAATTCTTAAATCCTTCACCTTCAACAAACCTAAATGAAAGCTCATCTACAATCACCATTTTTGCTAATGCTTTTCTAGAATGCTCCTTGTTAAAGCCTATAGCAACAAGACTACTCCCAGTTTAAGTGTTTGTTTGGAAACTCAGAGTTTTTTGCCTTTTGTCTTGGTTCCTATATGGGTATTTCTTGCATTGCTTTTCGATGTGAACCTTCATACTATTGGTACCATGCCTCCTACTATCACAGGCATATGTTGCTCCACAATAAATACACTTACACCTAGGCTCATTTGGATCCCCACTCTCTATGATTTTAAAATGATCCCAAACAGGAGACTTTTTTTTATGACTTCTTCCTCTTTTTACTGTCTCCCTCCTCTTTTTCGTTTTCAATTGTAGTGCCCAAATTAGGTATGGGAGTAGGGCTAGGTGTGGGAGTGGGCAATGTAATGGGCTCTTTAGGCATAGAGACACTTTCAGATTTAGCAGAAGACTTGCAAGTGCTTTCAGAAGTTTTTGTCGAATGGATGATAAATTTTTCCTTCTAGCACGCAAATTAACCTAAAAAACAGATAACATGAATAGTTTGAGCCATGAATAGTTTGAGCCAGGAATAAGTTAAACCATATAACCCTACTTATTCCTCCAATCAGTATGCCTAATCAAGACACAATCAGCATTCAAAGTTAGGCTTTCACACTAACCTAATTATCAAAAAAACCTAATTTTACAAAACCTAATTAACAATGACACTAACCCGTCAAAATATCAATGACACTAACATCTGCATCGTCAAATCAATGACACTAACCTGAGAAATACATTTTTACAAAATATCAATGACACTAACATTTGCATTATCAACATCTGCATTGAAACACAATTTTCCTACAATTTAACATCAAGGCTAGAACTTACCAAGAGGCAGCAGCTCCTCCTCAAATGAAATTCAGGGCAGTGCTTCAAGCAAACAATTCAGGGCAGTGCTTCAAACTTTCAGTCCTGCCATGCGTCAAAATTCAAGAAAAAATGAAACTGAAGAATGAGTCAAAACCAACATTAACCCAAATCTGATCAAACCCACAACCCGAAGGCTGGGACCGGCGGAAAAAAATGAGTCCAAACTGAAGAATAAGTTGATAACAGTCTAACACACATCAATCAAGAAAAAAAAAACTTACGGTGAAAAAAACTGGAAGGCTGGGACCGGCGGTGAGCGAGTGGCGACTGGGAGGCTGGGACTGGCGGCGAGCGAGTGGCGACTGCTGACTATGAGGCTGGGACCGGCGGCGAGCGAGTGGCGACTGGGAGGCTCGGACTGGCGGCGGCGAGCGAGTGGCGACTGGGAGGCTCGGACTGGCGGCGGCGAGCGAGTGGCGACTGGAGGCTCGGACTGGCGGCGGCGAGCAAGTGGCGACTGGGAGGCTCGGGCGGCGGCGAGTGGCGACTGGGTGGGTGGGAGGAAGGACAAAGGAAACTGAAGACAGAGTGAAGGAAGTGGGGATTAGGTTTACTCGATTCTCATTTCTCAGTTTCTCACATCACACACACAAACGACACACACACACGAGAGACGACAAGTCTCGTTACATATACATTAATGATTAATCCTTAAACGGCCTGGTCGGGGCAACTCGGGTGAGCAGTTGCCCCACCCACGGCCCAACCCACAAATTGCGGGTTGGGCCTATTATAATCCGAATTTTAAAAAAAAAATAATAACCCAACATTTTCGGGTAGGGTCGGACGGGTTTGTCGGGTTCGGGTACAATTCTTACACCCCTAACTATAGTCTATGAAGAATCAAATTCTTTTTAGGGGTTTGAAAAACATGAAGATAGAGATTGATAAGTTTGATGGCTCGGGTGATTTCTTCATCTGGAGAAGAAAAATCAAAGGACTCCTCGCCAAGCAGAGGCTTCTCAAGGCGCTGGAAGAATACCCAAAGTGGTCCGAAGAATTCTCAGAAGATCAAAAGCAGGAACTTCTTGAAACTGCTACAGGTATCATCATCCTTCACCTATCTAATTCAGTAATAAGATTAATTGATAAAGAAGAAAATCCTGCCAAGATTTGGAACAAGTTGGATGAACTTTTCCAAAAGAAATCTTTAACAAATAAGATTTTCTTGAAAGAAAGACTGTTTGGTTTTAAGATGAATCCCTCTAGGACGCTTGAACAAAACCTTCATGACTTTTTGAGAATGGACATCGAACGAGCAAATTCCACAGTTCTCCGATTTTTTTCCTCCAAAACTGATGAAAACAAGTGAATTTCGGCCTAAAAAATTGGGTTGTTGGGTTTCGCCCAAGCAGATTTGTAGAGCTTGATGTGTGCTTCGATTTGGTATATTATAGGCCCAGCAACGATTTCTGGATCAAAAGTTATGGTCGTATTCAGTCACAGTTCTCTAATTTATTTTCCTCCAAAACTGATGAAAACAAGTGAATTTTGGCCTAAAAAATTGGGTTGTTGGGTTTCGCCCCGCCAGATTTGTAGAGCTTGATGGGTGCATCGACTTGGTATATTATAGGCCCAGCAACGATTTCTGGATCAAAAGTTATGGCCGAATTCAGTCACAGTGCTCCGATTTTTTTCCTCCAAAACTGATGAAAACAAGTGAATTTCGGCCTAAAAAATTGGGTTGTTGGGTTTTACCCAGCCAGATTTGTAGAGCTTGAAGAGTGCTTCGATTTGGTATATTATAGGCCCAACAACGATTTCTGAATCAAAATTTATGGCCGTATTCAGTCACAGTTCTCTGATTTTTTTCCTCCAAAACTGATGAAAACAAGTGAATTTCGGCCCAAAAAATTGGGTTGTTGGGTTTCGCCCAAGTAGATTTGTAGAGCTTGATGTGTGCTTCGATTTGGTATATTATAGGCCCAGCAACGATTTCTGGATCAAAAGTTATGGTCGTATTCAGTCACAGTTCTCCGATTTATTTTCCTCCAAAACTGATGAAAACAAGTGAATTTTGGCCTAAAAAATTGGGTTGTTGGGTTTCGCCCCGCCAGATTTGTAGAGCTTGATGGGTGCATCGATTTGGTATATTATAGGCCCAGCAACGATTTCTGGATCAAAAGTTATGGCCGAATTCAGTCACAGTGCTCTGATTTTTTTCCTCCAAAACTGATGAAAACAAGTGAATTTCGGCCTAAAAAATTGGGTTGTTGGGTTTCGCCCAAGCAGATTTGTAGAGCTTGATGTGTGCTTCGATTTGGTATATTATAGGCCCAGCAACGATTTCTAGATCAAAATTTATGGTCGTATTCAGTCACAGTTCTCTTTTTTTTTCCTCCAAAACTTATGAAAACAAGTGAATTTCGGCCTAAAAAATTGGGTTGTTGGGTTTCGCCCTACCAGCTTTGTAGAGCTTGATGAGTGCTTCGATTTGGTATATTATAGGCCCAACAACGATTTCTGGATCAAAAGTTATGGTCATATTCAGTCAAAGTTCTCCGATTTTTTTCCTCCAAAACTGATGAAAACAAGTGTATTTCGGCCTAAAAAAAAGCGTTGTTGGGTTTCGCCCCGCCATATTTGTAGAGCTTGATGAGTGCTTCGATTTGGTATATTATAGGCCCAGCAACGATTTCTGGATCAAAAGTTATGGCTGAATTAAGTCACAGTTCTCCAATTTTTTTCCTCCAAAACTGATGAAAACAAGTGAATTTCGGCCTAAAAAGTTGGGTTGTTGGGTTTCACCCCGCCAAATTTGTAGAGCTTGAAGAGTGCTTCGATTTGGTATATTATAGGCCCAGCAACGATTTCTGGATCAAAATTTATGGCCGTATTCAGTCACAGTTCTCTGATTTTTTTCCTCCAAAACTGATGAAAACAAGTGAATTTCGGCCTAAAAAATTGGGTTGTTGGGTTTCGCCCAGCCAGATTTGTAGAGCTTGATGAGTGCTTCGATTTGGTATATTATAGGCCCAGCAACGATTTCTGGATCAAAATTTATGGCCGTATTCAGTCACAGTTCTCTGATTTTTTTCCTCCAAAACGGATTAAAACAAGTGAATTTCTGCCTAAAAAATTGGGTTGTTGGGTTTCGCCCAGGTAGATTTGTAGAGCTTGATGTGCGCTTCGATTTCGTATATTATAGGCCCAGCGACGATTTCTGGATCAAAAGTTATGGTCATATTCAGTCACAGTTCTCTGATTTATTTTCCTCCAAAACTGATGAAAACAAGTGAATTTCGGCCTAAGAAATTGGGTTGTTGGGTTTCGCCCAGGCAGATTTGTAGAGCTTGGTGTGTGCTTCGATTTGGTATATTATAGGCCCAGCAACGATTTCTGGATCAAAAGTTATGGTCATATTCAGTCACAGTTCTCCGATTTATTTTCGTCCAAAACTGATGAAAACAAGTGTATTTCGGCCTAAAAAAAAGCGTTGTTGGGTTTCGCCCCGCCAGATTTGTAGAGCTTGATGGGTGCATCGATTTGGTATGTTATAGGCCCAGCAACGATTTCTGGATCAAAAGTTATAGCTGTATTCAGTCAAAGTTCTCCGATTTTTTTCCTCCAAAACTGATGAAAACAAGTGTATTTCGGCCTAAAAAAAAGCGTTGTTGGGTTTCGCCCCTCCATATTTGTAGAGCTTGAAGAGTGCTTCGATTTGGTATATTATAGGCCCAGCAACGATTTCTGGATCAAAATTTATGGCCGTATTCAGTCACAGTTCTCTGATTTTTTTCCTCCAAAACTGATGAAAACAAGTGAATTTCGGCCTAAAAAATTGGGTTGTTGGGTTTCGCCCAAGCAGATTTGTAGAGCTTGATGTGTGCTTCGATTTGGTATATTATAGGCCCAGCAACGATTTCTAGATCAAAATTTATGGTCGTATTCAGTCACAGTTCTCCGATTTATTTTCCTCTAAAACTGATGAAAACAAGTGAATTTTGTCCTAAAAAATTTGGTTGTTAGGTTTCGCCCCGCCAGATTTGTAGAGCTTGATGGGAGCATCGATTTGGTATATTATAGGCCCAGCAACGATTTCTGGATCAAAAGTTATGGCCGGATTCAGTCACAGTGCTCCGATTTTTTTCCTCCAAAACTGAGGAAAGCAAGTGAATTTCGGCCTGAAAAATTGGGTTGTTGGGTTTCACGCCGCCAAATTTGTAGAGCTTGAAGAGTGCTTCGATTTGGTATATTAAAGGCCCAGCAACGATTTCTGGATCAAAATTTATGGCCGTATTCAGTCACAGTTCTCTGATTTTTTTCCTCCAAAACTGATGAAAACAAGTGAATTTCGGCCTAAAAAATTGGGTTGTTGGGCTTCGCCCAGGCAGATTTGTAGAGCTTGATGTGCGCTTCGATTTGGTATATTATAGGCCCAGCAACGATTTCTGGATCAAAAGTTATGGTCATATTCAGTCACAGTTCTCCGATTTATTTTCCTCCAAAACTGATGAAAACAAGTGAATTTCGGCCTAAGAAATTGGGTTGTTGGGTTTCGCCCAGGCAGATTTGTAGAGCTTAGTGTGTGCTTCGATTTGGTATATTATAGGCCCAGCAACGATTTCTGGATCAAAAGTTATGGTCATATTCAGTCACAGTTCTCCGATTTATTTTTCTCCAAAACTGATGAAAACAAGTGAATTTCGGCCTAAAAAATTGGGTTGTTGGGTTTCGCCTTGCCAGATTTGTTGAGCTTGATGAGTGCTTCGATTTGGTATATTATAGGCCCAACAACAATTTCTGGATCAAAAGTTATAGCTGTATTCTGTCAAAGTTCTCCGATTTTTTTCCTCCAAAACTGATGAAAACAAGTGTATTTCGACCTAAAAAAAAGCGTTGTTGGGTTTCGCATCGCCATATTTTTAGAGCTTGATGAGTGCTTCGATTTGGTATATTATAGGCCCAGCAACGATTTCTGGATCAAAATTTATGGCCGTATTCAGTCACAGTTCTCTGATTTTTTTCCTCCAAAACTGATGAAAACAAGTGAATTTCGGCCTAAAAAATTGGGTTGTTGGGTTTCGCCCAGGCAGATTTGTAGAGCTTGATGTGTGCTTCGATTTGGTATATTATAGGCCCAGCAACGATTTCTGGATCAAAATTTATGGTCGTATTCAGTCACAGTTCTCCGATTTATTTTCCTCTAAAACTGATGAAAACAAGTGAATTTTGGCCTAAAAAATTTGGTTGTTAGGTTTCGCCCCGCCAGATTTGTAGAGCTTGATGGGTGCATCGATTTGGTATATTATAGGCCCAGCAACGATTTCTGGATCAAAAGTTATGGCCGGATTCAGTCACAGTGCTCCGATTTTTTTCCTCCAAAACTGAGGAAAGCAAGTGAATTTCGGCCTGAAAAATTGGGTTGTTGGGTTTCACGCCGCCAAATTTGTAGAGCTTGAAGAGTGCTTCGATTTGGTATATTATAGGCCCAGCAACGATTTCTGGATCAAAATTTATGGCCGTATTCAGTCACAGTTCTCTGATTTTTTTCCTCCAAAACTGATGAAAACAAGTGAATTTCGGCCTAAAAAATTGGGTTGTTGGGTTTCGCCCAGGCAGATTTGTAGAGCTTGATGTGCGCTTCGATTTGGTATATTATAGGCCCAGCAACGATTTCTGGATCAAAAGTTATGGTCGTATTCAGTCACAGTTCTCCGATTTATTTTCCTCCAAAACTGATGAAAACAAGTGAATTTTGGCCTAAAAAATTGGGTTGTTGGGTTTCGCCCCGCCAGATTTGTAGAGCTTGATGGGTGCATCGATTTGGTATATTATAGGCCCAGCAACGATTTCTGGATCAAAAGTTATGGCCGAATTCAGTCACAGTGCTCCGATTTTTTTCCTCCAAAACTGATGAAAACAAGTGAATTTCAGCCTAAAAAATTGGGTTGTTGGGTTTCGCCCCGCCAGATTTGTAGAGCTTGAAGAGTGCTTCGATTTGGTATATTATAGGCCCAGCAACGATTTCTGGATCAAAATTTATGGCCGTATTCAGTCACAGTTCTCTGATTTTTTTCCACAAAAACGGATTAAAACAAGTGAATTTCTGCCTAAAAAATTGGGTTGTTGGGTTTCGCCCAGGCAGATTTGTAGAGCTTGATGTGCGCTTCGATTTCGTATATTATAGGCCCAGCAACGATTTCTGGATCAAAAGTTATGGTCATATTCAGTCACAGTTCTCTGATTTATTTTCCTCCAAAACTGATGAAAACAAGTGAATTTCGGCCTAAGAAATTGTGTTGTTGGGTTTCGCCCAGGCAGATTTGTAGAGCTTGGTGTGTGCTTCGATTTGGTATATTATAGGCCCAGCAACGATTTCTGGATCAAAAGTTATGGTCATATTCAGTCACAGTTCTCCGATTTATTTTCGTCCAAAACTGATGAAAACAAGTGTATTTCGGCCTAAAAAAAAGCGTTGTTGGGTTTCGCCCCGCCAGATTTGTAGAGCTTGATGGGTGCATCGATTTGGTATATTATAGGCCTAGCAACGATTTCTGGATCAAAATTTATGGCCGTATTCAGTCACAGTTCTCTTTTTTTTTCCTCCAAAACTGATGAAAACAAGTGAATTTCGGCCTAAAAAATTGGGTTGTTGGGTTTCACCCTGCCAGCTTTGTAGAGCTTGATGAGTGCTTCGATTTGGTATATTATAGGCCCAACAACAATTTCTGGATCAAAAGTTATAGCTGTATTCAGTCAAAGTTCTCCGATTTTTTTCCTCCAAAACTGATGAAAACAAGTGTATTTCGGCCTAAAAAAAAGCGTTGTTGGGTTTCGCCCCGCCATATTTGTAGAGCTTGATGAGTGCTTCGATTTGGTATATTATAGGCCCAGCAACGATTTCTGGATCAAAAGTTATGGCTGAATTAAGTCACAGTTCTCCAATTTTTTTCCTCCAAAACTGATGAAAACAAGTGAATTTCGGCCTAAAAAATTGGGTTGTTGGGTTTCACCCCGCCAGATTTGTAGAGCTTGAAGAGTGCTTCGATTTGGTATATTATAGGCCCAGCAACGATTTCTGGATCAAAATTTATGGCCATATTTAGTCACAGTTCTCTGATTTTTTTCCTCCAAAACTGATGAAAACAAGTGAATTTTGGCCTAAAAAATTGGGTTGTTGGGTTTCGCCCAAGCAGATTTGTAGAGCTTGATGTGTGCTTCGATTTGGTATATTATAGGCCCAGCAACGATTTCTAGATCAAAATTTATGGTCGTATTCAGTCACAGTTCTCTTTTTTTTTCCTCCAAAACTTATGAAAACAAGTGAATTTCGGCCTAAAAAATTGGGTTGTTGGGTTTCGCCCTACCAGCTTTGTAGAGCTTGATGAGTGCTTCGATTTGGTATATTATAGGCCCAACAACAATTTCTGGATCAAAAGTTATGGCTGTATTCAGTCAAAGTTCTCCGATTTTTTTCCTCCAAAACTGATGAAAACAAGTGTATTTCGGCCTAAAAAAAAGCGTTGTTGGGTTTCGCCCCGCCATATTCTTAGAGCTTGATGAGTGCTTCGATTTGGTATATTATAGGCCCAGCAACGATTTCTGGATCAAAAGTTATGGCTGAATTAAGTCACAGTTGTCCAATTTTTTTCCTCCAAAACTGATGAAAACAAGTGAATTTCGGCCTAAAAAGTTGGGTTGTTGGGTTTCACCCCGCCAAATTTGTAGAGCTTGAAGAGTGCTTCGATTTGGTATATTATAGGCCCAGCAACGATTTCTGGATCAAAATTTATGGCCGTATTCAGTCACAGTTCTCTGATTTTTTTCCTCCAAAACGGATTAAAACAAGTGAATTTCGGCCTAAAAAATTGGGTTGTTGGGTTTCGCCCAGGTAGATTTGTAGAGCTTGATGTGCGCTTCGATTTCGTATATTATAGGCCCAGCGACGATTTCTGGATCAAAAGTTATGGTCATATTCAGTCACTGTTCTCTGATTTATTTTCCTCCAAAACTGATGAAAACAAGTGAATTTCGGCCTAAGAAATTGGGTTGTTGGGTTTCGCCCAGGCAGATTTGTAGAGCTTGGTGTGTGCTTCGATTTGGTATATTATAGGCCCAGCAACGATTTCTGGATCAAAAGTTATGGTCATATTCAGTCACAGTTCTCCGATTTATTTTCGTCCAAAACTGATGAAAACAAGTGTATTTCGGCCTAAAAAAAAGCGTTGTTGGGTTTCGCCCCGCCAGATTTGTAGAGCTTGATGGGTGCATCGATTTGGTATGTTATAGGCCCAGCAACGATTTCTGGATCAAAAGTTATAGCTGTATTCAGTCAAAGTTCTCCGATTTTTTTCCTCCAAAACTGATGAAAACAAGTGTATTTCGGCCTAAAAAAAAGCGTTGTTGGGTTTCGCCCCTCCATATTTGTAGAGCTTGAAGAGTGCTTCGATTTGGTATATTATAGGCCCAGCAACGATTTCTGGATCAAAATTTATGGCCGTATTCAGTCACAGTTCTCTGATTTTTTTCCTCCAAAACTGATGAAAACAAGTGAATTTCGGCCTAAAAAATTGGGTTGTTGGGTTTCGCCCAAGCAGATTTGTAGAGCTTGATGTGTGCTTCGATTTGGTATATTATAGGCCCAGCAACGATTTCTAGATCAAAATTTATGGTCGTATTCAGTCACAGTTCTCCGATTTATTTTCCTCTAAAACTGATGAAAACAAGTGAATTTTGTCCTAAAAAATTTGGTTGTTTGGTTTCGCCCCGCCAGATTTGTAGAGCTTGATGGGTGCATCGATTTGGTATATTATAGGCCCAGCAACGATTTCTGGATCAAAAGTTATGGCCGGATTCAGTCACAGTGCTCCGATTTTTTTCCTCCAAAACTGAGGAAAGCAAGTGAATTTCGGCCTGAAAAATTGGGTTGTTGGGTTTCACGCCGCCAAATTTGTAGAGCTTGAAGAGTGCTTCGATTTGGTATATTATAGGCCCAGCAACGATTTCTGGATCAAAATTTATGGCCGTATTCAGTCACAGTTCTCTGATTTTTTTCCTCCAAAACTGATGAAAACAAGTGAATTTCGGCCTAAAAAATTGGGTTGTTGGGCTTCGCCCAGGCAGATTTGTAGAGCTTGATGTGCGCTTCGATTTGGTATATTATAGGCCCAGCAACGATTTCTGGATCAAAAGTTATGGTCATATTCAGTCACAGTTCTCCGATTTATTTTCCTCCAAAACTGATGAAAACAAGTGAATTTCGGCCTAAGAAATTGGGTTGTTGGGTTTCGCCCAGGCAGATTTGTAGAGCTTAGTGTGTGCTTCGATTTGGTATATTATAGGCCCAGCAACGATTTCTGGATCAAAAGTTATGGTCATATTCAGTCACAGTTCTCCGATTTATTTTTCTCCAAAACTGATGAAAACAAGTGAATTTCGGCCTAAAAAATTTGGTTGTTGGGTTTCGCCTTGCCAGATTTGTTGAGCTTGATGAGTGCTTCGATTTGGTATATTATAGGCCCAACAACAATTTCTGGATCAAAAGTTATAGCTGTATTCTGTCAAAATTCTCCGATTTTTTTCCTCCAAAACTGATGAAAACAAGTGTATTTCGACCTAAAAAAAAGCGTTGTTGGGTTTCGCATCGCCATATTTTTAGAGCTTGATGAGTGCTTCGATTTGGTATATTATAGGCCCAGCAACGATTTCTGGATCAAAATTTATGGCCGTATTCAGTCACAGTTCTCTGATTTTTTTCCTCCAAAACTGATGAAAACAAGTGAATTTCGGCCTAAAAAATTGGGTTGTTGGGTTTCGCCCAAGCAGATTTGTAGAGCTTGATGTGTGCTTCGATTTGGTATATTATAGGCCCAGCAACGATTTCTAGATCAAAATTTATGGTCGTATTCAGTCACAGTTCTCCGATTTATTTTCCTCTAAAACTGATGAAAACAAGTGAATTTTGTCCTAAAAAATTTGGTTGTTAGGTTTCGCCCCGCCAGATTTGTAGAGCTTGATGGGTAAATCGATTTGGTATATTATAGGCCCAACAACGATTTCTGGATCAAAAGTTATGGCCGGATTCAGTCACAGTGCTCCGATTTTTTTCCTCCAAAACTGAGGAAAGCAAGTGAATTTCGGACTGAAAAATTGGGTTGTTGGGTTTCACGCCGCCAAATTTGTAGAGCTTGAAGAGTGCTTCGATTTGGTATATTATAGGCCCAGCAACGATTTCTGGATCAAAATTTATGGCCGTATTCAGTCACAGTTCTCTGATTTTTTTCCTCCAAAACTGATGAAAACAAGTGAATTTCGGCCTAAAAAATTGGGTTGTTGGGCTTCGCCCAGGCAGATTTGTAGAGCTTGATGTGCGCTTCGATTTGGTATATTATAGGCCCAGCAACGATTTCTGGATCAAAAGTTATGGTCATATTCAGTCACAGTTCTCCGATTTATTTTCCTCCAAAACTGATGAAAACAAGTGAATTTCGGCCTAAGAAATTGGGTTGTTGGGTTTCGCCCAGGCAGATTTGTAGAGCTTAGTGTGTGCTTCGATTTGGTATATTATAGGCCCAGCAACGATTTCTGGATCAAAAGTTATGGTCATATTCAGTCACAGTTCTCCGATTTATTTTTCTCCAAAACTGATGAAAACAAGTGAATTTCGGCCTAAAAAATTTGGTTGTTGGGTTTCGCCTTGCCAGATTTGTTGAGCTTGATGAGTGCTTCGATTTGGTATATTATAGGCCCAACAACAATTTCTGGATCAAAAGTTATAGCTGTATTCTGTCAAAGTTCTCCGATTTTTTTCCTCCAAAACTGATGAAAACAAGTGTATTTCGACCTAAAAAAAAGCGTTGTTGGGTTTCGCATCGCCATATTTTTAGAGCTTGATGAGTGCTTCGATTTGGTATATTATAGGCCCAGCAACGATTTCTGGATCAAAATTTATGGCCGTATTCAGTCACAGTTCTCTGATTTTTTTCCTCCAAAACTGATGAAAACAAGTGAATTTCGGCCTAAAAAATTGGGTTGTTGGGTTTCGCCCAAGCAGATTTGTAGAGCTTGATGTGTGCTTCGATTTGGTATATTATAGGCCCAGCAACGATTTCTAGATCAAAATTTATGGTCGTATTCAGTCACAGTTCTCCGATTTATTTTCCTCTAAAACTGATGAAAACAAGTGAATTTTGTCCTAAAAAATTTGGTTGTTAGGTTTCGCCCCGCCAGATTTGTAGAGCTTGATGGGTGCATCGATTTGGTATATTATAGGCCCAGCAACGATTTCTGGATCAAAAGTTATGGCCGGATTCAGTCACAGTGCTCCGATTTTTTTCCTCCAAAACTGAGGAAAGCAAGTGAATTTCGGCCTGAAAAATTGGGTTGTTGGGTTTCACGCCGCCAAATTTGTAGAGCTTGAAGAGTGCTTCGATTTGGTATATTATAGGCCCAGCAACGATTTCTGGATCAAAATTTATGGCCGTATTCAGTCACAGTTCTCTGATTTTTTTCCTCCAAAACTGATGAAAACAAGTGAATTTCGGCCTAAAAAATTGGGTTGTTGGGCTTCGCCCAGGCAGATTTGTAGAGCTTGATGTGCGCTTCGATTTGGTATATTATAGGCCCAGCAACGATTTCTGGATCAAAAGTTATGGTCATATTCAGTCACAGTTCTCCGATTTATTTTCCTCCAAAACTGATGAAAACAAGTGAATTTCGGCCTAAGAAATTGGGTTGTTGGGTTTCGCCCAGGCAGATTTGTAGAGCTTAGTGTGTGCTTCGATTTGGTATATTATAGGCCCAGCAACGATTTCTGGATCAAAAGTTATGGTCATATTCAGTCACAGTTCTCCGATTTATTTTTCTCCAAAACTGATGAAAACAAGTGAATTTCGGCCTAAAAAATTGGGTTGTTGGGTTTCGCCTTGCCAGATTTGTTGAGCTTGATGAGTGCTTCGATTTGGTATATTATAGGCCCAACAACAATTTCCGGATCAAAAGTTATAGCTGTATTCTGTCAAAGTTCTCCGATTTTTTTCCTCCAAAACTGATGAAAACAAGTGTATTTCGACCTAAAAAAAAGCGTTGTTGGGTTTCGCATCGCCATATTTTTAGAGCTTGATGAGTGCTTCGATTTGGTATATTATAGGCCCAGCAACGATTTCTGGATCAAAAGTTATGGCGGAATTAAGTCACAGTTCTCCAATTTTTTTCCTCCAAAACTGATGAAAACAAGTGAATTTCGGCCTAAAAAATTGGGTTGTTGGGTTTCACCCCACCAGATTTGTAGAGCTCTAAGAGTGCTTCGATTTGGTATATTATAGGCCCAGCAACGATTTCTGGATCAAAATTTATGGCTGTATTCAGTCACAGTTCTCTGATTTTTTTCCTCCAAAACTGATGAAAACAAGTGAATTTCGGCCTAAAAAATTGGGTTGTTGGGTTTCGCCCAAGCAGATTTGTAAAGCTTGATGTGTGCTTCGATTTGGTATATTATAGGACCAGTAACTATTTCTGGATCAAAAGTTATGGTCGTATTCAGTCACAGTTCTATGATTTATTTTCCTCCAAAACTGATGAAAACAAGTGAATTTTGGCCTAAAAAATTGGGTTGTTGGGTTTCGCCCCGCCAGATTTGTAGAGCTTGATGTGTGCTTCGATTTGGTATATTATAGGCCCAGCAACGATTTCTGGATCAAAAGTTATGGTCGTATTCAGTCACAGTTCTCCGATTTATTTTCCGCCAAAACTGATGAAAACAAGTGAATTTTGGCCTAAAAAATTGGGTTGTTGGGTTTCGCCCAGGCAGATTTGTAGAGCTTAGTGTGTGCTTCGATTTGGTATATTATAGGCCCAGCAACGATTTCTGGATCAAAAGTTATGGTCATATTCAGTCACAGTTCTCCGATTTATTTTTCTCCAAAACTGATGAAAACAAGTGAATTTCGGCCTAAAAAATTGGGTTGTTGGGTTTCGCCTAGCCAGATTTGTTGAACTTGATGAGTGCTTCGATTTGGTATATTATAGGCCCAACAACAATTTCTGGATCAAAAGTTATAGCTGTATTCTGTCAAAGTTCTCCGATTTTTTTCCTCCAAAACTGATGAAGACAAGTGTATTTCGACCTAAAAAAAAGCGTTGTTGGGTTTCGCATCGCCATATTTTTAGAGCTTGATGAGTGCTTCGATTTGGTATATTATAGGCCCAGCAACGATTTCTGGATCAAAAGTTATGGCTGAATTAAGTCACAGTTCTCCAATTTTTTTTCCTCCAAAACTGATGAAAACAAGTGAATTTCGGCCTAAAAAATTGGGTTGTTGGGTTTCACCCCACCAGATTGGTAGAGCTCTAAGAGTGCTTCGATTTGGTATATTATAGGCCCAGCAACGATTTCTGGATCAAAATTTATGGCCGTATTCAGTCACAGTTCTCTGATTTTTTTCCTCCAAAACTGATGAAAACAAGTGAATTTCGGACTAAAAAATTGGGTTGTTGGGTTTCGCCCAAGCAGATTTGTAAAGCTTGATGTGTGCTTCGATTTGGTATATTATAGGCCCAGTAACTATTTCTGGATCAAAAGTTATGGTCGTATTCAGTCACAGTTCTCCGATTTATTTTCCTCCAAAACTGATGAAAACAAGTGAATTTTGGCCTAAAAAATTTGGTTGTTAGGTTTCGCCCCGCCAGATTTGTAGAGCTTGATGTGTGCTTCGATTTGGTATATTATAGGCCCAGCAACGATTTCTGGATCAAAAGTTATGGTCGTATTCAGTCACAGTTCTCCGATTCATTTTCCGCCAAAACTGATGAAAACAAGTGAATTTTGGCCTAAAAAATTGGGTTGTTGGGTTTCGCCCCGCCAGATTTGTAGAGCTTGATGTGTGCTTCGATTTGGTATATTATAGGCCCAGCAACGATTTCTGGATCAAAAGTTATGGCCGAATTCAGTCACAGTGCTCCGATTTTTTTCCTCCAAAACTGATGAAAACAAGTGAATTTCGGCCTAAAAAATTGGGTTGTTGGGTTTCACCCCGCCTGATTTGTAGAGCTTGCAGAGTGCTTCGATTTGTTATATTATAGGCCCAACAACGATTTCTGGATCAAAATTTATGGCCGTATTCAGTCACAGTTCTCTGATTTTTTTCCTCCAAAACTGATGAAAACAAGTGAATTTCGGACTAAAAAATTGGGTTGTTGGGTTTCGCCCAAGCAGATTTGTAAAGCCTAATTTGTGCTTCGATTTGGTATATTATAGGCCCAGTAACTATTTGTGGATCAAAAGTTATGGTCGTATTCAGTCACAGTTCTCCGATTTATTATCCTCCAAAACTGATGAAAACAAGTGAATTTTGGCCTAAAAAATTAGGTTGTTGGGTTTCGCCCCGTCAGATTTGTAGAGCTTGATGGGTGCATTGATTTGGTATATTATAGGCCCAGCAACGATTTCTGGATCAAAAGTTATGGCCGAATTCAGTCACAGTGCTCCGATTTTTTTCCTCCAAAACTGATGAAAACAAGTGAATTTCAGCCTTAAAAATTGGGTTGTTGGGTTTCGCCCCGCCAGATTTGTAGAGCTTGACGAGTGCTTCGATTTGGTATATTATAGGCCCAGCAACGATTTCTGGATTAAAATTTATGGCCGTATTCAGTCACAGTTCTCTGATTTTTTTCCTCCAAAACTGATGAAAACAAGTGAATTTCGGCCTAAAAAATTGGGTTGTTGGATTTCGCCCAGGCAGATTTGTAGAGCTTAATGTGTGCTTCGATTTGGTATATTATAGGCCCAGCAACGATTTCTGGATCAAAAGTTATGGTCGTATTCAGTCACAGTTCTCCGATTTATTTTCCTCCAAAACTGATGAAAACAAGTGAATTTTGGCCTAAAAAATTGGGTTGTTGGGTTTCGCCCCGCCAGATTTGTAGAGCTTGATGGGTGCATCGATTTGGTATATTATAGGCCCAACAACGATTTCTGGATCAAAAGTTATGGCCGAATTCAGTCACAGTTCTCCGATTTTTTTCCTCCAAAACTGATGAAAACAAGTGAATTTCAGCCTAAAAAATTGGGTTGTTGGGTTTCGCCCCGCCAGATTTGTAGAGCTTGAAGAGTGCTTCGATTTGGTATATTAAAGGCCCAGCAACGATTTCTGGATCAAAATTTATGGCCGTATTCAGTCACAGTTCTCTGATTTTTTTCCTCCAAAACGGATGAAAACAAGTGAATTTCGGCCTAAAAAATTGGGTTGTTGGGTTTCGCCCAAGCAGATTTGTAGAGCTTGATGTGTGCTTCGATTTGGTATATTATAGCCTCAGCAACGATTTCTGGATCAAAAGTTATGGTCGTATTCAGTCACAGTTCTCTGATTTATTTTCCTCCAAAATTGATGAAAACATGTGAATTTGGGCCTAAAAAATTGGGTTGTTGGGTTTCGCCCCGCCGGATTTGTAGAGCTTGATGGGTGCATCGATTTGGTATATTATAGGCCCAGCAACGATTTCTGGATCAAAAGTTATGGCCGAATTCAGTCACAGTGCTCCGATTTTTTTCCTCCAAAACTGATGAAAACAAGTGAATTTCGGCCTAAAAAATTGGGTTGTTGGGTTTCACCCCGCCAGATTTGCTGAGCTTGAAGAGTGCTTCGATTTGGTATATTAAAGGCCCAGCAACGATTTCTGGATAAAAATTTATGGCCGTATTCAGTCACAGTTCTCTGATTTTTTTCCTCCAAAACGGATGAAAACAAGTGAATTTCGGCCTAAAAAATTGGGTTGTTGGGTTTCGCCTCTGGCAGATTTGTAGAGCTTGATGTGTGCTTCGATTTGGTATATTATAGGCCCAGCAACGATTTCTGGAACAAAAGTTATGGTCGTATTCAGTCACAGTTCTCCGATTTATTTTCCTCCAAAACTGATGAAAACAAGTGAATTTTGGCCTAAAAAATTGGGTTGTTGGGTTTCGTCCCGCCAGATTTTTAGAGCTTGATGGGTGCATCGATTTGGTATATTATAGGCCCAACAACGATTTCTGGATCTAAAGTTATGGCCGCATTCAGTCACAGTTCTCCGATTTTTTTCCTCCAAAACTGATGAAAACAAGTGAATTTCGGCATAAAAAATTGGGTTGTTGGGTTTCGCCCCGCCAGATTTGTAGAGCTTGGTGTGTGCTTCGATTTGGTATATTAAAGGCCCAGCAACGATTTCTGGATCAAAATTTATGGCCGTATTCAGTCACAGTTCTCTGATTTTTTTCCTCCAAAACGGATGAAAACAAGTGAATTTCGGCCTAAAAAATTGGGTTGTTGGGTTTCGCCCAAGCAGATTTGTAGAGCTTGATGTGTGCTTCGATTTGGTATATTATAGCCTCAGCAACGATTTCTGGATCAAAAGTTATGGTCGTATTCAGTCACAGTTCTCTGATTTATTTTCCTCCAAAATTGATGAAAACATGTGAATTTGGGCCTAAAAAATTGGGTTGTTGGGTTTCGCCCCGCCGGATTTGTAGAGCTTGATGGGTGCATCGATTTGGTATATTATAGGCCCAGCAACGATTTCTGGATCAAAAGTTATGGCCGAATTCAGTCACAGTGCTCCGATTTTTTTCCTCCAAAACTGATGAAAACAAGTGAATTTCGGCCTAAAAAATTGGGTTGTTGGGTTTCACCCCGCCAGATTTGCATTGCTTGAAGAGTGCTTCGATTTGGTATATTATAGGCCCAACAACGATTTCTGGATCAAAATTTATGGCCGTATTCAGTCACAGTTCTCTGATTTTTTTCCTCCAAAACTGATGAAAACAAGTGAATTTCGGACTAAAAAATTGGGTTGTTGGGTTTCGCCCAAGCAGATTTGTAAAGCTTGATGTGTGCTTCGATTTGGTATATTATAGGCCCAGTAACTATTTCTGGATCAAAAGTTATGGTCGTATTCAGTCACAGTTCTCCGATTTTTTTTCCTCCAAAACTGATGAAAACAAGTGAATTTCGGCCTAAAAAATTGGGTTGTTGGGTTTCGCCAGGCAGATTTGTAGAGCTTGATGTGTGCTTCGATTTGGTATATTATAGGCCAGCAACGATTTCTGGATCAAAAGTTATGGTCGTATTCAGTCACAGTTCTCCGATTTTTTTCCTCCAAAACTGATGAAAACAAGTGAATTTCAGCCTAAAAAATTGGGTTGTTGGGTTTCGCCCCGCCAGATTTGTAGAGCTTGAAGAGTGCTTCGATTTGGTATATTAAAGGCCCAGCAACGATTTCTGGATAAAAATTTATGGCCGTATTCAGTCACAGTTCTCTGATTTTTTTCCTCCAAAACGGATGAAAACAAGTGAATTGCGGCCTAAAAAATTGGGTTGTTGGGTTTCGCCCAGGCAGATTTGTAGAGCTTGATGTGCGCTTCGATTTGGTATATTATAGGCCCAGCAACGATTTCTGGATCAAAAGTTATGGTTATATTCAGTCACAGTTCTCCGATTTATTTTCCTCCGAAACTGATGAAAACAAGTGAATTTCGGCCTAAAAAATTGGGTTGTTGGGTTTCTCCCAGGCAGATTTGTAGAGCTTGGTGTGTGCTTCGATTTGGTATATTATAGGCCCAGCAACGATTTCTGGATCAAAAGTTATGGTCATATTCAGTCACAGTGCTCCGATTTATTTTCCTCCAAAACTGATGAAAACAAGTGAATTTTGGCCTAAAAAATTGGGTTGTTGGGTTTCGCTCTGGCAGATTTGTAGAGCTTGATGTGTGCTTCGATTTGGTATATTATAGGCCCAGCAACGATTTCTGGAACAAAAGTTATGGTCGTATTCAGTCACAGTTCTCCGATTTATTTCCTCCAAAACTGATGAAAACAAGTGAATTTTGGCCTAAAAAATTGGGTTGTTGGGTTTCGCCCGCCAGATTTTTAGAGCTTGATGGGTGCATCGATTTGGTATATTATAGGCCAACAACGATTTCTGGATCTAAAGTTATGGCCGCATTCAGTCACAGTTCTCCGATTTTTTCCTCCAAAACTGATGAAAACAAGTGAATTTCGGCATAAAAAATTGGGTTGTTGGGTTTCGCCCCGCCAGATTTGTAGAGCTTGAAGAGTGCTTCGATTTGGTATATTATAGGCCCAGCAACGATTTCTGGATCAAAAGTTATGGCCGTATTCAGTCACAGTTCTCCGATTTTTTTTCCTCCAAAACTGATGAAAACAAGTGAATTTCGGCCTAAAAAATTGGGTTGTTGGGTTTCGCCCCGCCAGATTTGTAGAGCTTGATGAGTGCTTCGATTTGGTATATTATAGGCCCAGCAACGATTTCTGGATCAAAATTTATGGCCGTATTCAGTCACAGTTCTCCGATTTTTTTTCCTCCAAAACTGATGAAAACAAGTGAATTTCGGCCTAAAAAATTGGGTTGTTGGGTTTCGCCCAGGCAGATTTGTAGAGCTTGATGTGTGCTTCGATTTGGTATATTATAGGCCCAGCAACGATTTCTGGATCAAAAGTTATGGCCGTATTCAGTCACAGTTCTCCGATTTTTTTCCTCCAAAACTGATGAAAACAAGTGAATTTCGGCCTAAAAAATTGGGTTGTTGGGTTTCGCCTCTGGCAGATTTGTAGAGCTTGATGTGTGCTTCGATTTGGTATATTATAGGCCCAGCAACGATTTCTGGAACAAAAGTTATGGTCGTATTCAGTCACAGTTCTCCGATTTATTTTCCTCCAAAACTGATGAAAACAAGTGAATTTTGGCCTAAAAAATTGGGTTGTTGGGTTTCGCCCCGCCAGATTTTTAGAGCTTGATGGGTGCATCGATTTGGTATATTATAGGCCCAACAACGATTTCTGGATCTAAAGTTATGGCCGCATTCAGTCACAGTTCTCCGATTTTTTTCCTCCAAAACTGATGAAAACAAGTGAATTTCGGCATAAAAAATTGGGTTGTTGGGTTTCGCCCAGGCAGATTTGTAGAGCTTGGTGTGTGCTTCGATTTGGTATATTATAGGCCCAGCAACGATTTCTGGATCAAAAGTTATGGTCATATTCAGTCACAGTTCTCCGATTTATTTTCCTCCAAAACTGATGAAAACAAGTGAATTTTGGCGTAAAAAATTGGGTTGTTGGGTTTCGCCCCGCCAGATTTGTAGAGGTTGATGGGTGCATCGATTTGGTATATTGTAGGCCCAGCAACGATTTCTGGATCAAAATTTATGGCCGTATTCAGTCACAGTTCTCTTTTTTTTTTCCTCCAAAACTGATGAAAACAAGTGAATTTCGGCCTAAAAAATTAGTTTGTTGGGTTTCGCCCAGGCAGATTTGTAGAGCTTGATGTGTGCTTCGATTTGGTATATTATAGGCCCAGCAACGATTTCTGGATCAAAATTTATGGCCGTATTCAGTCACAGTTCTCTGATTTTTTTCCTCCAAAACTGATGAAAACAAGTGAATTTCGGCCTAAAAAATTGGGTTGTTGGGTTTCGCCTCTGGCAGATTTGTAGAGCTTGATGTGTGCTTCGATTTGGTATATTATAGGCCCAGCAACGATTTCTGGAACAAAAGTTATGGTCGTATTCAGTCACAGTTCTCCGATTTATTTTCCTCCAAAACTGATGAAAACAAGTGAATTTTGGCCTAAAAAATTGGGTTGTTGGGTTTCGCCCCGCCAGATTTTAAGAGCTTGATGGGTGCATCGATTTGGTATATTATAGGCCCAACAACGATTTCTGGATCTAAAGTTATGGCCGCATTCAGTCACAGTTCTCCGATTTTTTTCCTCCAAAACTGATGAAAACAAGTGAATTTCAGCCTAAAAAATTGGGTTGTTCGGTTTCGCCCCGCTAGATTTGTAGAGCTTGAAGAGTGCTTCGATTTGGTATATTATAGGCCCAGCAACGATTTCTGGATCAAAATTTATGGCCGTATTCAGTCAAAGTTCTCTGATTTTTTTCCTCCAAAACTGATGAAAACAAGTGAATTTCGGACTAAAAAATTGGGTTGTTGGGTTTCTCCCAGGCAGATTTGTAGAGCTTGGTGTGTGCTTCGATTTGGTATATTATAGGCCCAGCAACGATTTCTGGATCAAAAGTTATGGTCATATTCAGTCACAGTGCTCCGATTTATTTTCCTCCAAAACTGATGAAAACAAGTGAATTTTGGCCTAAAAAATTGGGTTGTTGGGTTTCGCCTCTGGCAGATTTGTAGAGCTTGATGTGTGCTTCGATTTGGTATATTATAGGCCCAGCAACGATTTCTGGATCAAAAGTTATGGTCGTATTCAGTCACAGTTCTCCGATTTATTTTCCTCCAAAACTGATGAAAACAAGTGAATTTTGGCCTAAAAAATTGGGTTGTTGGGTTTCGCCCCGCCAGATTTTTAGAGCTTGATGGGTGCATCGATTTGGTATATTATAGGCCCAACAACGATTTCTGGATCAAAAGTTATGGCCG
>JACAGA010000053.1:216342-250560 GCA_029231665.1 Morus indica
CCATTTAAACTTATTCGATAAGTTGTTCAATTTAGAATTCAAATTAATTTAAGTTTGACTTAAATTCGAATTTGAATCTGAATTAAAATTGGACTACTGGATAATGGATAAAATATCTTCCTTCCATATCTTATCTAGGCGCCACACACAGGGATAAAACCCTAGTGTGTGGCCGGCCACCTAAGGGATAAGGGGAAGGGATTTTTTGTTCCAAATTCAAAAATTGGAGATAAGGATTTGATCCTATTTTGAAGTTTGACTTCTACTCTTTAAATATGAGATAGATAGAAAATTGTAACAACAATTTTTGACATATTTTTCAGCCCCAAAAACCTAGTGGCCGAAATTTCTCATAGGGAAAAGAGTGAAAAATATTTTTTTCTCCAAAAATTCAACATCATGCATGCGTTGGTGTTTGTGGAAATTCGAGTGTTTAAGAAACCGTTTTGTCTCACGTGTGCCCACACACACGTCTACGTGGTATCAAGGAATTGACGTGGAAGACTTTGGTGTTCTAAACACAAAGCTTGGAGCTAGGACTGTTCGTGGTCAAAGAAATTCAAGTTATCATCCGAGTCGGCTACAAGGTATTTTTCGGTTGAACCTTGAATGTATAAATTAATGAGATTGATTTTTTCGTGCATAAATTAATATAATCTATAGAGTATCTCAAAAGTTTTATGGAAATTTTTGTTATACACGATCCGCTATTCCGCTGCGTTTCCGCCGCCGAATTCGATTCGGCAACCCACAGATTCAAGGGCAGGGGCGGGGAACACTTTTAGGGTTGGGCATGCAACAAGGAATCAAAGCAAAAATGGTGGAAATAGGGGAGAGGTTTACCTTTTTTCGCTGCGGATCGACACAAAGCAACCGATTCGAGTAACCGACCCCGCCTGGAGAGAATCGTTTTTCACTCCAAAATCTGCAGGAAATCGCTTTGTTCAGAGTGAAATCAAAAGGGGAAGGTAGGAACGAGGGTCCAGCGGGCAGAAAGTAGAGAGAAATCTGCACTGGGGAGGCAGGAACGAGGCAGCAACCGGAAGAAAGCAGAGGAATCAGCACTGTTCAAGCACATGGAAACACTGCAGAAGCACACTGCAGTAATGGAAAAACAACCGGTATGCCAAACTCTAAAATCAGAGTTATTACTCAAGTTTTACACTCGAGTTTTGTTTAATGAACGCAAAACTCAGCCCAAAATTCAACTCGAGTTAGGCTTATTCGAGTGGGATACATGAAGTGAACGGGCCCAAAGAGATTTTTTTTTTTTTTTTTTTTTTTTTTTGTGGTTGTTGGAAAGCAAGAGTATAAAGTTAAGGACATGCCACTTTGCACCTTCCACGTTGTAGAATGTAGAGAGATGGGATGGGAAATGGAAATCTCATTACTCCCGTAAATCAAACAAGGGCGTTTTCGTCGTTTCATGCCGCCATCCCCTTATTACAAACCCGAATTCGCAATCTCCAAGCAAAACCAACAAATGGCGGAAGTAACCTTCCTTTGCCTCCACGAGCTCGAAGACGACCCTCACCAAACCCTTGCCCTCGACCACTCCGTTCCCTACTGGTCCCACTCCGACTTCGACCTCTACGCCTCCGATCTGGAGTTCACGCCGTCGGATCTCAATCTCCACTCGCAGATCTCCGCCGTCCACGGCGACGCCGACGATGACCACGTTGATGGTCTCTTCTCCCACCACGAGTCCTCAGACGCTCACGCCCGGTCCCTTGCCTCGCCCGCGGCCACCGACATCGTGGAGGACCGCGAGAACCAGGTGAATTTCGTCATGGATCTGTTCCAGCAGCGCGTCGAGCAGTCCCAGGTCATGGGCGGTCGGAGCGATTTGGTCTCGGAGGCGCTCGGGGACTCGAATTTCGGCGTGATCGAGGGGAATTGCGATGGCGTCGACCTCGATTTAGGGTTCGGGTTGGATTTTGGGATCGAGAGGCATTGCGTGGATGTAGATGGGGAAGATGATTTCTTCATCGCGAGAAGGGTTTGCGGTTCCGAATCCGGCGAAGCTTCGACCTTGACGAATTGTATTAGGCTTGTAGGGTTTGGTTCCGATTCCGATGAGGAAGATAATGGGATTATTGGTATTGATTTGAATTCTGAGGATGTTTATGGTTTGGACAATTCAAACGAGCACGACAATGATAATGATGATGATACAAGCATTCCTCTTTGCTGGGATTCGCTTCAATTGGAGGATCATAGAGAGACAATTGAGGATTTTGGGTGGGAAGAAGTGGACGGTCGTATTGAGGAGAGAGAGATTCTGAGCACGTTGTCGTCCATGGAAGCCGAAAACGAGGGTTCTGTTTCTGTCTCTGTCTCTCGTTTGTTTTCCCGCGAAGAGGAGGATGAAGAAGTTAGTGTTGACAGAGAAGGAGGTTTTGGGAATTTGGACTGGGAAGTTCTGTTGAATAATAATAATTTGGATGCAAACCCGGAAGCTGAGCCTTATCTTGGTGAGCATGATTACATTTACCCCGCGGAGTATGACATGTTGTTTGGGCAGTTTACGGAGAATGAGGCCGACTTGATGGGCCGCCCTCCGGCGTCGAAAACCGTCGTCGAGAATCTACCTTCGGTGGTTTTGACCCAGGAGGATGTGGAGAACAACAACGCACTTTGTGCTGTTTGTAAAGATGAGATGGGTGTTGGAGAGAAAGCAAAGCAGCTTCCTTGTTCGCATCGTTATCATGGGGATTGCATCATGCCGTGGCTGGGGATTCGGAATACTTGCCCCGTTTGCCGTCATGAGTTGCCCACTGATGATGCTGATTACGAGCGTAGGAGAACACACAGGGCCGTCCGTGGCCGCTGATTCGGTAATTTGTTGATCCTGTTGTTCTTGTTGTTTTGGAAATTTTGCTAAGCATATTAGGTTGTCAAAAATGTAGCTCTACTGTTTTTGGGAAAGCTCAGGTTCTTGTTGCTCTTATGTCTTTTTGGTGAGAGATTGAGGATTTTTTGTTTAAATTATACCTTTTATGATCTCTACATTGATGAATTTGGACGTTGATACTATATTTTTGGCTAAGTACATGTTGTTGTTGATACAATATATATGTATAATGATTTTGTGTATCAGGTATTGTTACATTTCCCCTTTGAATTGGGTGTTCTGTTCTCATCCATTGATGTTAGTCTGTTCCACTAACTGTTCATATTGAGAGAATTTTACTTTAAAAGAGATGATGAGAGTAATTTGAAACTATTTTAGGAGTTATAGAGAATCATGATAGCCCATGGAGTTGCTGGCCTATTTGGTTTATAGGTTTGATCAGCAATTCAATTTTGTTTTTGTTTTTGTTTTCTTTTTTTTTTTTTTTGTTTTGTTTTTGTTTTTTTGTTTTTTTGTTTTTGTTTTTGTTTTTGTTTTTGTAAGAGAGAACATTAGAGCAAAAAGGTTTGAATTGTGTTCAAACCCGCAAAACAAACAGGAACTGATTTCAACGTTACCGGTACTCAGTGCAAAAGTCATTCTAAAGTAAGCTTTCTGCTTTGGAATGTTTCTTTGGTTTTGTGTGGTTTTCTTTTGCTGTTGGAATATTTCTAATTTGATTTTTGTTACCTGACATTGGTCATCAAAAGTTTGTCTTTTGATAAATAATAATCAAAGTTATATTCTGTATAATGTTGATGTCTTTTAACTTATCTACTGAAGCTATGTTACCAAAACAAACTTATTTTTTATCCAAAAAATAAAAAAAAAATAAAAAACAAAGAGAGAGAAATCCTTTCTGTAATGAAAATTTTGATATCCAATGAAAATAATTTGAAATGATTAAGGAGCTAGAGTGAATCATGGTAGTCCATGTATTGCTGTTCAAAGTTACTTGACACGGACAATCGAAGTTATATTGTATGATGTTGTTAGCTTTGAACTGTTCAACTAAAGCTATGTTAGCAAAAGCGAAATCTTATTTGCAAAGAAAATGTTGTGTCTTTGTTTTGCTAAACATCAACAAAAATAAATACCATTTAAAGGCATTTGATTACAGAAGAGTAGTATTTCATTGTCTAGTTTGATTCAGTGGGTTTGATTGATGAATTAAACAGTCAACTTGTTGACATGAAAGTGATGTGTAGTGTGTGTGTGTGTGAAAGGGACTCGGATTTCCTGTCAAAACAGAAAAATGCTTAGGTACCTTTTCGGTGGTAAGTATCATCATTAGACCCCACCTGTGCGGGACTCACTTTCCATTAGCACCACTGGTGCCCTAGAACATTGCTTCTCAAAGAATGTTGTCTAACTCCCTGTCTACCAAACAAAACTAGCCACATCATTTTATCAGCATTGCACGATTTAATGGAGAAGCAGAAGGTAACATGTCTCCCAAATTGAATATTGTGTACAATACAACAAATTGAGTATGAACGTCATACCCACTTTTGACAGTGTGTGTGTGTGTGCTTTTTTTCTTTTTTTTCTTCAAAAGGACAGTATTTTTATGTTGTAATGTCTCAAAAAAAAAAAAAAGAAAAAAAGATGAAGCTATATTATCTTTAAAAATGTACGACATAAATTGACGAAAGAAGAAAGCGAGAACTCAGATATTTTATTGTTATTAACAACAAGGTTCGAAGGTACGCCGGCATTGCTAATCACGTCTCGTGGTTCGATGAAATGGTCCCGTTCCTAACGGAGATAGCGTTGTTATGTTGTGAAGTTCAATAATCGCCTTGACCATTTTGGCAGAGATAAGGTTTTCAGGGGATTCCCCTTCCAAGGATGTAGGGGCAGAGCCCTCAAACCAAAATTTAATTAAGGGTACTTTTAGGGATTCCACTCTTGTAATTTTAGCTGCCCTAATTTTTATTACATAAAGGGGCCAATTTCAGGATTAATTTGAGAGGTTAGAAAAATACCGAGAGAGTTGAGAGGTGTGTGATTTTCTTTTGTAAGCTTTTTTTTTTTTTTTTTTTTCATAGTGAGTTATTGTAACGGCTGAAAGTGAACACAACTCTTTTATTGAGGATGAACTATTATGAATTAACATGTTCTTATTTGTTTGATTTTCCTCTGCGATGTTATTGGCATCAATAATATAGAACTAGAGTGTTCAATTCTTAACTATTGGTATCAAAGCTTTTGGTTTTGAGAGAGAGGAAGGCTGACAAAAAAAGGATCAGTGCTTGGAATCAACAAATTCAACGGTATAAATTTTATGTTTTGGAGGATCTAAACATTGCACTTGCCTATGTATAAACAACCCGAAGCAATTAAAAACGATGACGGGAATCTTTTTGATAGACAAATATTGAGAGTGATCCGGTTGACACTGTAGGAAAACATGGGTCACAACATGGTGAAGGAGAAAACCGCACCAGGGATGATGAAGGTATTCCGAAAACAATAAAGAATATCTCACGAAGAAGCCGTTTAATTTGAAGATGGCAGAATATACACCGGTGGCAATGCATCTTAATGAGTTTAGCACGATGGTTAATCAACTGTCATCTGTTAAAATTGATTTCGGTGATGAGCTTTGTACCCTATTTCTTTTGGTATTTTTTTTCCGAACAATTGGGATCCTATGAGAGCTTTGGTCAGCAATTCTATAGACAACAAGAAGCTTATTTTTTAATGAAGTCCGAGACACTATTCTTGCTGAAGAAGTGCGTTGGAAGGACTTTGAAGAAGTGTCTGACATTGAAGTCTGCGGGTAAAAAACACAACCAAACATTAAACAAACAAGATAAAAATATAAACCATATGAGTAAGAACTACCGTTATTACAAATGAAAGAGAAAAAATATCGACAAGCAAAAACATCAAAATATCAAGGAGAGAGAGGTCTCTCAGCACCAATGAAGGAAGAAAAAAAAAAAAAAAAAAAAAAAAAAGCAACAAAGGCAAGCGGTACGTGGTGGTAGCAAAGGGCACATGCACCGCTAGAGGACTCTGTCTCTTACAGACCAAAACCCACAAAAGGTAGGCTAAGACAAAAACCAATGAACCAAAAAATGGTCATCACTACCTCGGGTTCGATTCTGCAACCCTTCTCCTCTGCTGGTGGCACAAATACCATCTTGAACTAAACGTCTAATTGCAAGCTTAAGAATAAAAATTTGGAGTCTAGAGGCCCAGTGATGTGTTGAACCTCTAGCCAGAAGTGCTGTTCTGTTTCTCTCACTCATTCTATATCCACCAATTCGAAATTCGAGGGCGTGAAGGGGCCCGGCTGTGAGGCGAATTTCTGGATTTGCTTTGGGAAAAATCGAATTAGGTACGACATCAGAAGGATCTGGCAGCCACGGATCTGATCTTTGCTTCGGGTACCGAGCAGGTGTGGTGGTGGCTTTCTCAGTCTCCCCAGGTCGCGTATGGGGTTGTGGTTTCGACAGTGGTGGACGGTCAGTGCAGATCGGAGTTGTGGTGATGGAGTTGATTTGGATCGGCTCTGGTTTTGGCTGTCGAATACTCAGAGCGAAGGCTGAACATGGGAAGGTGAGTGGTAATGCTGGCCCGTGTGATTTCGAGAGCCCGAATGGTGGTGGCGGCTGGTTTATGGTTGAATCTGCCTTGGGTGGTAACTATGTAGACAAAATTGTCTTGCTGTTGTCGAAGGAGGATGTCGTTTCCAAGGATGCCGGCGCCGGTGAAAGTGTAAGCAGTCTAGGCTTTCGCACTATTGAGCTGGCCATGTATGGACCATCACCGATGGCTTTCATAATTAAGAAATAGTCTGCGAAGTCGTCGCTGCCGATAAGCTCCATCGACATCATCGTCGTCTCTCAATGAAAGCACCAATGATACGACCCTCGGAATGGATTCCGGTGGCCGGATCGGATAATCGCTCTTCGAGTGAGCGTAAACTCCAAGAAATGAGAAATAGAGGACGGGCGAGCAAGAATAGAGAAGGAAAGGGAAAAAACAATTCAGTTCATTCACGTCCCCTTTAGCCAAATCTGACTTACATATTTATAAGCACTAAAACTAACTAACTAACTATTTCTTTTACCAACGCTAATTAACAAATTCTAAAAATAAACTAATATTTAGGGGTGTATCACATTATCTGTTCTATAGGGCAGGTTCCTCACATGCTCTGATGGATTGGATATACCTGATGTTTTGAACAATTATGATTAATCCAATTACATAAAAATTAACAATGTTAACGAGATGAGTGTTGACATACAATGATATAATATATGGATCAAAGATGTGCACTACAATATCACCACAGAAAAGCATCAATATCCTTTTTTTCTATTTTTCTCTCTGTTGAATCAATTCTATTGTGACTCAGTCTTGAAGTTGATAAACGCTGGTTTTGTTGAAAGGCAGAAACGACAAATCGTTTCTGTAGTAATGCAAATTCGGAAGACTCTTGAAACTGACATGGGCAAGTGAGGCACAGGTGGCAGCTTGTCATTGGACCGTCTTATTTGGACTCCAGATAAGATATATTCCTTTTGTTGTAATTTGAGAATCACTTCTTCTTCTTGCTTCTTCGAGAGAGTTCCAGAGAGAGAGAGAAAACTTTGTACAGAAAATCCTAAGTTGAGAGAGACGGTCTAGAGTGAGAGAGGTGTGAGAAAAGGGTGATTTTCTTGAGGGATTTCTTGCTCAGTTTCTCGGGAAACTTGGGGAAGGTATTTTCTAGAAGTTTGTAACAGATTGTAACCAGTTTGTTCTTATAGTGCATATCGAACTTCCTCTGGGGAGTTCGCGGAGATGTAGGTGGAATTTTCACCGAACTCCGAAATCAATTTGGCGTGTTCTTGTTTTGCTTGTTTCATTTCTGTCTTTGATTTGGTACGATCGAGATTGGTGTTGGTTTAATTTCCAACAGTGGTATCAGAGCTCCTGGTTAGGAGAGGGGATCGATCTCAGTCAAGAATCCAGGGCAAGAAACACTGGAGGTTGAAGGAGTTCAACAATCCGTTGGAGCCTCTCTAGATTTGAGGGGTTTTGAAGATATTCCACTGAATCCGGAGTACACTGGAGGTTTTCCATCTTTGGATCTACTACAGTTAGGGGTGTAAATCGGCCGGGTAGGGTAGGGTTGAGCCGAAAAAATGAGCCTACCCGACTAGTTCGGGTTGAGAAAATTTTGAGCCGCGACACTCTCTTAAATCTACAAACCCGTGACGTTTCGGGTGACCTCAGGTAGGGTAGGGTTACTCGGGTTACTCGGGTTGGTGAAAGCAGATAAGTAGATAACTAATAAAAAAACAACTAGAATATTTCAATTAGATTGGTACCCTTCTAACATGCAAAATAGTCAATATAAAATAAACAGTTTAATCCAGAATAAATAAGTCATATAAAGATAAACAGTCCATATAAAAATAGTCGCAAAATAGGACATGAAATAAAAGTTAGTCCACTCCAAACTGTTTAATCCAGAATAATAGCATCTTCATTCCCAACTTGCCCCTCAAGTGTTGCAGCAGAAGTTGACAAATCTTGAGAAGAAAACATAACAAAAAAAATCATTAGAATCAAGTTTAGAATAAAATAAACAACAAGGAGATGAAATAAAATAAAATGAAAAAGAGTAAAATGTAAAAAGATTACCTGACTCAATATCTTCATATTCATTAAATTCTTCCACATCAATAAGGTTGATGTGCTCACGACTACGCAGCCAGTTTTGTGTACAGATCAATGCCTCCACCATCTTCGGGCTCAATGAACTCCTAAAGGGATCGAGGATGCGGCCTCCGGTACTAAAAGCAGATTCTGAGGCTACCGTTGAAACAGGGATGGCAAGAATGTCTCTTGCAACTAGTGAGAGAACCTTATAATTAGTTGCATTATTTTTCCACCATTCTAAAACATCAAAATTTGTCCGAGTTGGATCCTCCATAGGGTCTGTCAAGTATCTGTCCACATCATTTTTGTACTCATTCACATTCTTCTCCTTCATTTTCTTAAGAAAGGAGCTCCACAAACACCCTTTTCCTTCTGGAGTCGTTTTTGCCTCTGTTGTACTTGTTGTTGCCGCCTCCCCACTACTTACATTAGCCACAGATTCACCTTTGTCGCCACTATAAACCTCATGCAGCCGGTACATAGTATCCTTCACATTCTTTGCTAATTTTTCAGAAATGGAAGAATCATACACTATAGAGAAGCAATATGTCAAATAATCCATTTTGTACCTAGGATCAAGTACAACAGCCACAAAGAGAAGACAATTTATATTCTCAACATTCCCCCAATACTTGTCATACTTCTTTTTCATACTCACAGCCATGGATGAAAGCATTGAATCATCTTGTTTGCTTAATTCAGATAGTTGATTTTGCATCTCACATAGCTCATAAAAGTAAGAATTTGAAGTGACATTCAAAGCGGCACTAAACTTCAAAGTTATATCATAAAAAGTCTTTAGAAATTTCACAAACACCTTAACATTCTTCCAATCATCATCAAGTGGTGGCCCAATCTTCCGCTTCCCCCCCTCATCTTCCCAAAAATAAGACACAAACTTGTCATCTTCCTCTTCATATCTTTCAAAAGCTTTTTGAAACTTAATGGCTGCATCTAACATCATATAGCTGGAGTTCCATCTAGTAGGGACATCTAAGCATACAAGACCTTTGTATTCAATTTTCTCTTGCTCCACACATGACTTGAATTTCAGCAACCTAGCCGGAGAAGACCTCACATACCTCACAGTGTTACGAACGGCAGCTATGGAATCATGTAGGTCTTTTAAACCTTCATTGGCAATCAGGTTCACTATATGGGCACAACACCTAACATGAAGAAATTCTCCACCTAAAACAACCCATTTCCACCCCTTAATCTTCCTTCTCAAGTAGGTAATCATGGAGTCATTTGAGGAGGCATTATCAACAGTCATAGTGAAGACTCTCTCAATACCCTAAGCATGCAAACATGACTCAATGACTTTACCAACACTCTCTCCCTTGTGACTTGAAATTTGACAAAAGTTTATAATCCTTTTTTGCAAAGTCCACTCACTATCAACGTAGTGTGCAGTTAACACAAATAATTAATATTTTGCACGGATGTCCAACAATCAGTTGTTAGGCAAATCCTTTAACTGTCCTTACTAAATTTAGCCTTTAGTTTCTTCCTCTCTTCCAAAAAAAGTTGGTAAATGTCCTTAGCAATCGTAATACGGGAGGGGATAGAGAACCTAGGCTGCATCACTTGACAAAAATTCTTAAATCCTTCACCTTCAACAAACCTAAATGAAAGCTCATCTACAATCACCATTTTTGCTAATGCTTTTCTAGAATGCTCCTTGTTAAAGCCTATAGCAACAAGACTACTCCCAGTTTAAGTGTTTGTTTGGAAACTCAGAGTTTTTTGCCTTTTGTCTTGGTTCCTATATGGGTATTTCTTGCATTGCTTTTCGATGTGAACCTTCATACTATTGGTACCATGCCTCCTACTATCACAGGCATATGTTGCTCCACAATAAATACACTTACACCTAGGCTCATTTGGATCCCCACTCTCTATGATTTTAAAATGATCCCAAACAGGAGACTTTTTTTTATGACTTCTTCCTCTTTTTACTGTCTCCCTCCTCTTTTTCGTTTTCAATTGTAGTGCCCAAATTAGGTATGGGAGTAGGGCTAGGTGTGGGAGTGGGCAATGTAATGGGCTCTTTAGGCATAGAGACACTTTCAGATTTAGCAGAAGACTTGCAAGTGCTTTCAGAAGTTTTTGTCGAATGGATGATAAATTTTTCCTTCTAGCACGCAAATTAACCTAAAAAACAGATAACATGAATAGTTTGAGCCATGAATAGTTTGAGCCAGGAATAAGTTAAACCATATAACCCTACTTATTCCTCCAATCAGTATGCCTAATCAAGACACAATCAGCATTCAAAGTTAGGCTTTCACACTAACCTAATTATCAAAAAAACCTAATTTTACAAAACCTAATTAACAATGACACTAACCCGTCAAAATATCAATGACACTAACATCTGCATCGTCAAATCAATGACACTAACCTGAGAAATACATTTTTACAAAATATCAATGACACTAACATTTGCATTATCAACATCTGCATTGAAACACAATTTTCCTACAATTTAACATCAAGGCTAGAACTTACCAAGAGGCAGCAGCTCCTCCTCAAATGAAATTCAGGGCAGTGCTTCAAGCAAACAATTCAGGGCAGTGCTTCAAACTTTCAGTCCTGCCATGCGTCAAAATTCAAGAAAAAATGAAACTGAAGAATGAGTCAAAACCAACATTAACCCAAATCTGATCAAACCCACAACCCGAAGGCTGGGACCGGCGGAAAAAAATGAGTCCAAACTGAAGAATAAGTTGATAACAGTCTAACACACATCAATCAAGAAAAAAAAAACTTACGGTGAAAAAAACTGGAAGGCTGGGACCGGCGGTGAGCGAGTGGCGACTGGGAGGCTGGGACTGGCGGCGAGCGAGTGGCGACTGCTGACTATGAGGCTGGGACCGGCGGCGAGCGAGTGGCGACTGGGAGGCTCGGACTGGCGGCGGCGAGCGAGTGGCGACTGGGAGGCTCGGACTGGCGGCGGCGAGCGAGTGGCGACTGGAGGCTCGGACTGGCGGTGGCGAGCAAGTGGCGACTGGGAGGCTCGGGCGGCGGCGAGTGGCGACTGGGTGGGTGGGAGGAAGGACAAAGGAAACTGAAGACAGAGTGAAGGAAGTGGGGATTAGGTTTACTCGATTCTCATTTCTCAGTTTCTCACATCACACACACAAACGACACACACACACGAGAGACGACAAGTCTCGTTACATATACATTAATGATTAATCCTTAAACGGCCTGGTCGGGGCAACTCGGGTGAGCAGTTGCCCCACCCACGGCCCAACCCACAAATTGCGGGTTGGGCCTATTATAATCCGAATTTTAAAAAAAAAATAATAACCCAACATTTTCGGGTAGGGTCGGACGGGTTTGTCGGGTTCGGGTACAATTCTTACACCCCTAACTATAGTCTATGAAGAATCAAATTCTTTTTAGGGGTTTGAAAAACATGAAGATAGAGATTGATAAGTTTGATGGCTCGGGTGATTTCTTCATCTGGAGAAGAAAAATCAAAGGACTCCTCGCCTAGCAGAGGCTTCTCAAGGCGCTGGAAGAATACCCAAAGTGGTCCGAAGAATTCTCAGAAGATCAAAAGCAGGAACTTCTTGAAACTGCTACAGGTATCATCATCCTTCACCTATCTAATTCAGTAATAAGATTAATTGATAAAGAAGAAAATCCTGCCAAGATTTGGAACAAGTTGGATGAACTTTTCCAAAAGAAATCTTTAACAAATAAGATTTTCTTGAAAGAAAGACTGTTTGGTTTTAAGATGAATCCCTCTAGGACGCTTGAACAAAACCTTCATGACTTTTTGAGAATGGACATCGAACGAGCAAATTCCACCACAGTTCTCCAATTTTTTTCCTCCAAAACTGATGAAAACAAGTGAATTTCGGCCTAAAAAATTGGGTTGTTGGGTTTCGCCTCGCCAGATTTGTAGAGCTTGAAGAGTGCTTTGATTTGGTATATTATAGGCCCAGCAACGATTTCTGGATCAAAATTTATGGCCGTATTCAGTCACAGTTCTCTGATTTTTTTCCCCCAAAACTGATGAAAACAAGTGAATTTCGGCCTAAAAAATTGGGTTGTTGGGTTTCGCCAAGCCAGATTTGTAGAGCTTGATGAGTGCTTCGATTTGGTATATTATAGGCCCAGCAACGATTTCTGGATCAAAATTTATGGCCGTATTCAGTCACAGTTCTCTGATTTTTTTCCTCCAAAACTGATGAAAACAAGTGAATTTCGGCCTAAAAAATTGGGTTGTTGGGTTTCGCCCAGGCAGATTTTTAGAGCTTGATGTGCGCTTCGATTTGGTATATTATAGGTCCAGCAACGATTTCTGGATCAAAAGTTATGGTCATATTCAGTCACAGTTCTCCGATTTATTTTCCTCCAAAACTGATGAAAACAAGTGAATTTCGGCCTAAAAAATTGGGTTGTTGGGTTTCACCCTGCCAGCTTTGTAGAGCTTGATGAGTGCTTCGATTTGGTATATTATAGGCCCAACAACAATTTCTGGATCAAAAGTTATAGCTGTATTCAGTCAAAGTTCTCCGATTTTTTTCCTCCAAAACTGATGAAAACAAGTGTATTTCGGCCTAAAAAAAAGCGTTGTTGGCTTTCGCCCCGCCACATTTTTAGAGCTTGATGAGTGCTTCGATTTGGTATATTATAGGCCCAGCAACGATTTCTGGATCAAAAGTTATGGCTGAATTCAGTCACAGTTCTCCAATTTTTTTCCTCCAAAACTGATGAAAACAAGTGAATTTCGGCCTAAAAAATTGGGTTGTTGGGTTTCACCCCGCCAGATTTGTAAAGCTTGAAGAGTGCTTCGATTTGGTATATTATAGGCCCAGCAACGATTTCTGGATCAAAATTTATGGCCGTATTTAGTCACAGTTCTCTGATTTTTTTCCTCCAAAACTGATGAAAACAAGTGAATTTCGGCCTAAAAAATTGGGTTGTTGGGTTTCGCCCAAGCAGATTTGTAGAGCTTGATGTGTGCTTCGATTTGGTATATTATAGGCCCAGCAACGATATCTGGATCAAAAGTTATGGTCGGATTCAGTCACAGTTCTCTAATTATTTTCCTCCAAAACTGATGAAAACAAGTGAATTTTGGCCTAAAAAATTGGGTTGTTGGGTTTCGCCCCGCCAGATTTGTAGAGCTTGATGGGTGCATCGATTTGGTATATTATAGGCCCAGCAACGATTTCTGGATCAAAAGTTATGGCCGTATTCAGTCACAGTTCTCCGATTTTTTTCCTCCAAAACTGATGAAAACAAGTGAATTTCGGCCTAAAAAATTGGGTTGTTGGGTTTTACCCCGCCAGATTTGTAGAGCTTGAAGTGTGCTTCGATTTCGTATATTATAGGCCCAACAACGATTTTTGAATCAAAATTTATGGCCGTATTCAGTCACAGTTCTCTTATTTTTTTCCTCCAAAACTGATGAAAACAAGTGAATTTCGGCCTAAAAAATTGGGTTGTTGGGTTTCGCCCAAGTAGATTTGTAGAGCTTGATGTGTGCTTCGATTTGGTATATTATAGGCCCAGCAACGATTTCTGGATCAAAAGTTATGGTCGTATTCAGTCACAGTTCTCCGATTTATTTTCCTCCAAAACTGATGAAAACAAGTGAATTTTGGCCTAAAAAATTGGGTTGTTGGGTTTCGCCCCACCAGATTTGTAGAGCTTGATGGGTGCATCGATTTGGTATATTATAGGCCCAGCAACGATTTCTGGATCAAAAGTTATGGCCGAATTCAGTCACAGTTCTCCGATTTTTTTCCTCCAAAACTGATGAAAACAAGTGAATTTCAGCCTAAAAAATTGGTTGTTGGGTTTCGCCCCGCCAGATTTGTAGAGCTTGAAGAGTGCTTCGATTTGGTATATTATAGGCCCAGCAACGATTTCTGGATCAAAATTTATGGCCGTATTCAGTCACAGTTCTCTGATTTTTTTCCTCCAAAACGGATGAAAACAAGTGAATTTCGGCCTAAAAAATTGGGTTGTTGGGTTTCGCCCAGGCATATTTGTAGAGCTTGATGTGCGCTTCGATTTCGTATATTATAGGCCCAGCAACGATTTCTGGATCAAAAGTTATGGTCATATTCAGTCACAGTTCTCCGATTTATTTTCCTCCAAAACTGATGAAAACAAGTGAATTTCGGCCTAAGAAATTGGGTTGTTGGGTTTCGCCCAGGCAGATTTGTAGAGCTTGGTGTGTGCTTCGATTTGGTATATTATAGGCCCAGCAACGATTTCTGGATCAAAAGTTATGGTCATATTCAGTCACAGTTCTCCGATTTATTTTCCTCCAAAACTGATGAAAACAAGTGTATTTCGGCCTAAAAAAAAGCGTTGTTGGGTTTCGCCCCGCAAGATTTGTAGAGCTTGATGGGTGCATCGATTTGGTATATTATAGGCCCAGCAACGATTTCTGGATCAAAATTTATGGCCGTATTCAGTCACAGTTCTCTTTTTTTTTTTCCTCCAAAACTGATGAAAACAAGTGAATTTCGGCCTAAAAAATTGGGTTGTTGGGTTTCGCCCTGCCAGATTTGTAGAGCTTGATGAGTGCTTCGATTTGGTATATTATAGGCCCAACAACAATTTCTGGATAAAAAGTTATTGCTGTATTCAGTCAAAGTTCTCCGATTTTTTTTCCTCCAAAACTGATGAAAACAAGTGTATTTCGGCCTAAAAAAAAGCGTTGTTGGGTTTCGCCCCGCCATATTTGTAGAGCTTGATGAGTGCTTCGATTTGGTATATTATAGGCCCAGCAACGATTTCTGGATCAAAAGTTATGGCTGAATTAAGTCCAGTTCTCCAATTTTTTTCCTCCAAAACTGATGAAAACAAGTGAATTTCGGCCTAAAAAATTGGGTTGTTGGGTTTCACCCCGCCAGATTTGTAGAGCTTGAAGAGTGCTTCGATTTGGTATATTATACGCCCAGCAACGATTTCTGGATCAAAATTTATGGCCGTATTCAGTCACAGTTCTCTGATTTTTTTCCTCCAAAACTGATGAAAACAAGTGAATTTCGGCCTAAAAAATTGGGTTGTTGGGTTTCGCCCCAGCAGATTTGTAGAGCTTGATGTGTGCTTCGATTTGGTATATTATAGGCCCAGCAACGATTTCTGGAACAAAAGTTATGGTCGTATTCAGTCACAGTTCTCCGATTTATTTTCCTCCAAAACTGATGAAAACAAGTGAATTTTGGCCTAAAAAATTGGGTTGTTGGGTTTCGCCCCGCCAGATTTGTAGAGCTTGATGGGTGCATCGATTTGGTATATTATAGGCCCAGCAACGATTTATGGATCAAAAGTTATGGCCGAATTCAGTCACAGTGCTCCGATTTTTTTCCTCCAAAACTGATGAAAGCAAGTGAATTTCGGCCTGAAAAATTGGGTTGTTGGGTTTCACGCCGCCAAATTTGTAGAGCTTGAAGAGTGCTTCGATTTGGTATATTAAAGGCCCAACAACGATTTCTGGATAAAAATTTATGGCCGTATTCAGTCACATTTCTCTGATTTTTTTCCTCCAAAACTGATGAAAACAAGTGAATTTCGGCCTAAAAAATTGGGTTGTTGGGCTTCGCCCTGGCAGATTTGTAGAGCTTGATGTGCGCTTCGATTTGGTATATTATAGGCCCAGCAACGATTTCTGGATCAAAAGTTATGGTCATATTCAGTCACAGTTCTCCGATTTATTTTCCTCCAAAACTGATGAAAACAAGTGAATTTCGGCCTAAGAAATTGGGTTGTTGGGTTTCGCCCCGCCCCGCCAGATTTGTAGAGCTTGAAGAGTGCTTCGATTTGGTATATTATAGGCCCAGCAACGATTTCTGGATCAAAAGTTATGGCCGTATTCAGTCACAGTTCTCCGATTTTTTTCCTCCAAAACTGATGAAAACAAGTGAATTTCGGCCTAAAAAATTGGGTGTGGTTTCGCCCCGCCAGATTTGTAGAGCTTGAAGAGTGCTTCGATTTGGTATATTATAGGCCCAGCAACGATTTCTGGATCAAAATTATGGCCGTATTCAGTCACAGTTCTCCGATTTTTTTCCTCCAAAACTGATGAAAACAAGTGAATTTCGGCCTAAAAAATTGGGTTGTTGGGTTTCGCCGCGCCAGATTTGTAGAGCTTGAAGAGTGCTTCGATTTGGTATATTATAGGCCCAGCAACGATTTCTGGATCAAAAGTTATGGCCGTATTCAGTCACAGTTCTCCGATTTTTTTTCCTCCAAAACTGATGAAAACAAGTGAATTTCGGCCTAAAAAATTGGGTTGTTGGGTTTCGCCGCGCCAGATTTGTAGAGCTTGAAGAGTGCTTCGATTTGGTATATTATAGGCCCAGCAACGATTTCTGGATCAAAAGTTATGGCCGTATTCAGTCACAGTTCTCCGATTTTTTTCCTCCAAAACTGATGAAAACAAGTGAATTTCGGCCTAAAAAATTGGGTTGTTGGGTTTCGCCCCGCCAGATTTGTAGAGCTTGAAGAGTGCTTCGATTTGGTATATTATAGGCCCAGCAACGATTTCTGGATCAAAAGTTATGGCCGTATTCAGTCACAGTTCTCCGATTTTTTTCCTCCAAAACTGATGAAAACAAGTGAATTTCGGCCTGAAAAATTGGGTTGTTGGGTTTCACGCCGCCAAATTTGTAGAGCTTGAAGAGTGCTTCGATTTGGTATATTATAGGCCCAGCAACGATTTCTGGATCAAAATTTATGGCCGTATTCAGTCACAGTTCTCTGATTTTTTTCCTCCAAAACTGATGAAAACAAGTGAATTTCGGCCTAAAAAATTGGGTTGTTGGGTTTCGCCCAAGAAGATTTGTAGAGCTTGATGTGTGCTTCGATTTGGTATATTATAGGCCCAGCAACGATTTCTAGATCAAAATTTATGGTCGTATTCAGTCACAGTTCTCCGATTTTTTTTCCTCTAAAACTGATGAAAACAAGTGAATTTTGGCCTAAAAAATTGGGTTGTTGGGTTTCGCCCCGCCAGATTTGTAGAGCTTGATGGGTGCATCGATTTGGTATATTATAGGCCCAGCAACGATTTCTGGATCAAAAGTTATGGCCGAATTCAGTCACAGTGCTCCGATTTTTTTCCTCCAAAACTGATGAAAGCAAGTGAATTTCGGCCTGAAAAATTGGGTTGTTGGGTTTCACGCCGCCAAATTTGTAGAGCTTGAAGAGTGCTTCGATTTGGTATATTATAGGCCCAGCAACGATTTCTGGATCAAAATTTATGGCCGTATTCAGTCACAGTTCTCTGATTTTTTTCCTCCAAAACTGATGAAAACAAGTGAATTTCGGCCTAAAAAATTGGGTTGTTGGGTTTCGCCCAGGCAGATTTGTAGAGCTTGATGTGCGCTTCGATTTGGTATATTATAGGCCCAGCAACGATTTCTGGATCAAAAGTTATGGTCATATTCAGTCACAGTTCTCCGATTTATTTTCCTCCAAAACTGATGAAAACAAGTGAATTTCGGCCTAAGAAATTGGGTTGTTGGGTTTCGCCCAGGCAGATTTGTAGAGCTTAGTGTGTGCTTCGATTTGGTAAATTATAGGCCCAGCAACGATTTCTGGATCAAAAGTTATGGTCATTTTCAGTCACAGTTCTCCGATTTATTTTTCTCCAAAACTGATGAAAACAAGTGAATTTCGGCCTAAAAAATTGGGTTGTTGGGTTTCGCCTTGCCAGATTTGTTGAGCTTGATGAGTGCTTCGATTTGGTATATTATAGGCCCAACAACAATTTCTGGATGAAAAGTTATAGCTGTATTTTGTCAAAGTTCTCCGATTTTTTTCCTCCAAAACTGATGAAAACAAGTGTATTTCGGCCTAAAAAAAAGCGTTGTTGGGTTTCGCACCGCCATATTTGTAGAGCTTGATGAGTGCTTCGATTTGGTATATTATAGGCCCAGCAACGATTTCTGGATCAAAAGTTATGGCTGAATTAAGTCACAGTTCTGCAATTTTTTTCCTCCAAAACTGATGAAAACAAGTGAATTTCGGCCTAAAAAATTGGGTTGTTGGGTTTCACCCCACCAGATTTGTAGAGCTCTAAGAGTGCTTCGATTTGGTATATTATAGGCCCAGCAACGATTTCTGGATCAAAATTTATGGCCGTATTCAGTCACAGTTCTCTGATTTTTTTCCTCCAAAACTGATGAAAACAAGTGAATTTCGGCCTAAAAAATTGGGTTGTTGGGTTTCGCCCAAGCAGATTTGTAAAGCTTGATGTGTGCTTCGATTTGGTATATTATAGGCCCAGTAACTATTTCTGGATCAAAAGTTATGGTCGTATTCAGTCACAGTTCTCCGATTTATTTTCCTCCAAAACTGATGAAAACAAGTGAATTTCGGCCTAAAAAATTGGGTTGTTGGGTTTCGCCCCGCCAGATTTGTAGAGCTTGATGTGTGCTTCGATTTGGTATATTATAGGCCCAGCAACGATTTCTGGATCAAAAGTTATGGTCGTATTCAGTCACAGTTCTCCGATTTATTTTCCTCCAAAACTGATGAAAACAAGTGAATTTTGGCCTAAAAAATTGGGTTGTTGGGTTTCGCCCCGCCAGATTTGTAGAGCTTGATAGGTGCTTCGATTTGGTATATTATAGGCCCAGCAACGATTTCTGGATCAAAAGTTATGGCCGAATTCAGTCACAGTTCTCCGATTTTTTTCCTCCAAAACTGATGAAAACAAGTGAATTTCGGCCTAAAAAATTGGGTTGTTGGGTTTCGCCCCGCCAGATTTGTAGAGCTTGAAGAGTGCTTCGATTTGGTATATTATAGGCCCAGCAACGATTTCTGGATCAAAAGTTATGGCCGTATTCAGTCACAGTTCTCTGATTTTTTTCCTCCAAAACTGATGAAAACAAGTGAATTTCGGCCTAAAAAATTGGGTTGTTGGGTTTCGCCCAGCCAGATTTGTAGAGCTTGATGAGTGCTTCGATTTGGTATATTATAGGCCCAGCAACGATTTCTGGATCAAAAGTTATGGCCGTATTCAGTCACAGTTCTCCGATTTTTTTTCCTCCAAAACTGATGAAAACAAGTGAATTTCGGCCTAAAAAATTGGGTTGTTGGGTTTCGCCGCGCCAGATTTGTAGAGCTTGAAGAGTGCTTCGATTTGGTATATTATAGGCGCAGCAACGATTTCTGGATCAAAAGTTATGGCCGTATTCAGTCACAGTTCTCCGATTTTTTTTCCTCCAAAACTGATGAAAACAAGTGAATTTCGGCCTAAAAAATTGGGTTGTTGGGTTTCGCCGCGCCAGATTTGTAGAGCTTGAAGAGTGCTTCGATTTGGTATATTATAGGCGCAGCAACGATTTCTGGATCAAAAGTTATGGCCGTATTCAGTCACAGTTCTCCGATTTTTTTCCTCCAAAACTGATGAAAACAAGTGAATTTCGGCCTAAAAAATTGGGTTGTTGGGTTTCGCCCAGGCAGATTTGTAGAGCTTGATGAGTGCTTCGATTTGGTATATTATAGGCCCAGCAACGATTTCTGGATCAAAAGTTATGGTCATATTCAGTCACAGTTCTCCGATTTATTTTCCTCCAAAACTGATGAAAACAAGTGAATTTTGGCCTAAAAAATTGGGTTGTTGGGTTTCGCCCCGCCAGATTTGTAGAGCTTGATGAGTGCTTCGATTTGGTATATTATAGGCCCAGCAACGATTTCTGGATCAAAATTTATGGCCGTATTCAGTCACAGTTCTCTTTTTTTTTTTCCTCCAAAACTGATGAAAACAAGTGAATTTCGGCCTAAAAAATTAGTTTGTTGGGTTTTGCCCAGGCAGATTTGTAGAGCTTGATGTGTGCTTCGATTTGGTATATTATAGGCCCAGCAACGATTTCTGGATCAAAATTTATGGCCGTATTCAGTCACAGTTCTCTGATTTTTTTCCTCCAAAACTGATGAAAACAAGTGAATTTCGGCCTAAAAAATTGGGTTGTTGGGTTTCGCCCAGGCAGATTTGTAGAGCTTGATGTGTGCTTCGATTTGGTATATTATAGGCCCAGCAACGATTTCTGGAACAAAAGTTATGGTCGTATTCAGTCACAGTTCTCCGATTTATTTTCCTCCAAAACTGATGAAAACAAGTGAATTTTGGCCTAAAAAATTGGGTTGTTGGGTTTCGCCCCGCCAGATTTTTAGAGCTTGATGGGTGCATCGATTTGGTATATTATAGGCCCAACAACGATTTCTGGATCAAAAGTTATGGCCGAATTCAGTCACAGTTCTCTGATTTTTTTCCTCCAAAACTGATGAAAACAAGTGAATTTCAGCCTAAAAAATTGGGTTGTTCGGTTTCGCCCCGCTAGATTTGTAGAGCTTGAAGAGTGCTTCGATTTGGTATATTATAGGCCCAGCAACGATTCCTGGATCAAAATTTGTGGCCGTATTCAGTCACAGTTCTCTGATTTTTTTCCTCCAAAACTGATGAAAACAAGTGAATTTCGGACTAAAAAATTGGGTTGTTGGGTTTCGCCCAAGCAGATTTGTAAAGCTTGATGTGTGCTTCGATTTGGTATATTATAGGCCCAGTAACTATTTCTGGATCAAAAGTTATGGTCGTATTCAGTCACAGTTCTCCGATTTATTTTCCTCCAAAACTGATGAAAACAAGTGAATTTTGGCCTAAAAAATTGGGTTGTTGGGTTTCGCCCCGCCAGATTTGTAGAGCTTGATGGGTGCATTGATTTGGTATATTATAGGCCCAGCAACGATTTCTGGATCAAAAGTTATGGCCGAATTCAGTCACAGTGCTCCGATTTTTTTCCTCCAAAACTGATGAAAACAAGTGAATTTCAGCCTTAAAAATTGGGTTGTTGGGTTTCGCCCCGCCAGATTTGTAGAGCTTGAAGAGTGCTTCGATTTGGTATATTATAGGCCCAGCAACGATTTCTGGATTAAAATTTATGGCCGTATTCAGTCACAGTTCTCTGATTTTTTTCCTCCAAAACTGATGAAAACAAGTGAATTTCGGCCTAAAAAATTGGGTTGTTGGGTTTCGCCCAGGCAGATTTGTAGAGCTTGATGTGTGCTTCGATTTGGAATATTATAGGCCCAGCAACGATTTCTGGATCAAAAGTTATGGTCGTATTCAGTCACAGTTCTCTGATTTTTTTCTCCAAAACTGATGAAAACAAGTGAATTTTGGCCTAAAAAATTGGGTTGTTGGGTTTCGCCCTGCCAGATTTGTAGAGCTTGATGGGTGCATCGATTTGGTATATTATAGGCCCAACAACGATTTCTGGATCAAAAGTTATGGCCGAATTCAGTCACAGTTCTCCGATTTTTTTCCTCCAAAACTGATGAAAACAAGTGAATTTCAGCCTAAAAAATTGGGTTGTTGGGTTTCGCCCCGCCATATTTGTAGAGCTTGAACAGTGCTTCGATTTGGTATATTAAAGGCCCAGCAACGATTTCTGGATCAAAATTTATGGCCGTATTCAGTCACAGTTCTCTGATTTTTTTCCTTCAAAACGGATGAAAACAAGTGAATTTCGGCCTAAAAAATTGGGTTGTTGGGTTTCGCCCAAGCAGATTTGTAGAGCTTGATGTGTGCTTCGATTTGGTATATTATAGCCTCAGCAACGATTTCTGGATCAAAAGTTATGGTCGTATTCAGTCACAGTTCTCTGATTTATTTTCCTCCAAAATTGATGAAAACATGTGAATTTGGGCCTAAAAAATTGGGTTGTTGGGTTTCGCCCCGCCGGATTTGTAGAGCTTGATGGGTGCATCGATTTGGTATATTATAGGCCCAGCAACGATTTCTGGATCAAAAGTTATGGCCGAATTCAGTCACAGTGCTCCGATTTTTTTCCTCCAAAACAGATGAAAACAAGTGAATTTCGGCCTAAAAAATTGGGTTGTTGGGTTTCACCCCGCCAGATTGGCAGAGCTTGAAGAGTGCTTCGATTCGGTATATTATAGGCCCAACAACGATTTCTGGATCAAAATTTATGGCCGTATTCAGTCACAGTTCTCTGATTTTTTTCCTCCAAAACTGATGAAAACAAGTGAATTTCGGACTAAAAAATTGGGTTGTTGGGTTTCGCCCAAGCAGATTTGTAAAGCTTGATGTGTGCTTCGATTTGGTATATTATAGGCCCAGCAACGATTTCTGGATCAAAAGTTATGGTCGTATTCAGTCACAGTTCTCCGATTTTTTTCCTCCAAAACTGATGAAAACAAGTGAATTTCAGCCTAAAAAATTGGGTTGTTGGGTTTCGCCCCGCCAGATTTGTAGAGCTTGAAGAGTGCTTCGATTTGGTATATTAAAGGCCCAGCAACGATTTCTGGATAAAAATTTATGGCCGTATTCAGTCACAGTTCTCTGATTTTTTTCCTCCAAAACGGATGAAAACAAGTGAATTTCGGCCTAAAAAATTGGGTTGTTGGGTTTCGCCCAGGCAGATTTGTAGACCTTGATGTGCGCTTCGATTTGGTATATTATAGGCCCAGCAACGATTTCTGGATCAAAAGTTATGGTCATATTCAGTCACAGTTCTCCGATTTTTTTCCTCCAAAACTGATGAAAACAAGTGAATTTCGGCCTAAAAAATTGGGTTGTTGGGTTTCACCCCGCCAGATTGGCAGAGCTTGAAGAGTGCTTCGATTTGGTATATTATAGGCCCAACAACGATTTCTGGATCAAAATTTATGGCCGTATTCAGTCACAGTTCTCTGATTTTTTTCCTCCAAAACTGATGAAAACAAGTGAATTTCGGCCTAAAAAATTGGGTTGTTGGGTTTCGCCCAAGCAGATTTGTAAAGCTTGATGTGTGCTTCGATTTGGTATATTATAGGCCCAGCAACGATTTCTGGATCAAAAGTTATGGTCGTATTCAGTCACAGTTCTCCGATTTTTTTCCTCCAAAACTGATGAAAACAAGTGAATTTCAGCCTAAAAAATTGGGTTGTTGGGTTTCGCCCCGCCAGATTTGTAGAGCTTGAAGAGTGCTTCGATTTGGTATATTAAAGGCCCAGCAACGATTTCTGGATAAAAATTTATGGCCGTATTCAGTCACAGTTCTCTGATTTTTTTCCTCCAAAACGGATGAAAACAAGTGAATTTCGGCCTAAAAAATTGGGTTGTTGGGTTTCGCCCAGGCAGATTTGTAGAGCTTGATGTGCGCTTCGATTTGGTATATTATAGGCCCAGCAACGATTTCTGGATCAAAAGTTATGGTCATATTCAGTCACAGTTCTCCGATTTATTTTCCTCCAAAACTGATGAAAACAAGTGAATTTCGGCCTAAAAAATTGGGTTGTTGGGTTTCGCCCAGGCAGATTTGTAGAGCTTGGTGTGTGCTTCGATTTGGTATATTATAGGCCCAGCAACGATTTCTGGATCAAAAGTTATGGTCATATTCAGTCACAGTTCTCCGATGTATTTTCCTCCAAAACTGATGAAAACAAGTGAATTTTGGCGTAAAAAATTGGGTTGTTGGGTTTCGCCCCGCCAGATTTGTAGAGCTTGATGGGTGCATCGATTTGGTATATTATAGGCCCAGCAACGATTTCTGGATCAAAATTTATGGCCGTATTCAGTCACAGTTCTCTTTTTTTTCCTCCAAAACTGATGAAAACAAGTGAATTTCGGCCTAAAAAATTAGTTTGTTGGGTTTCGCCCTGGCAGATTTATAGAGCTTGATGTGTGCTTCGATTTGCTATATTATAGGCCCAGCAACGATTTCTGGATCAAAAGTTATGGCCGAATTCAGTCACAGTGCTCCGATTTTTTTCCTCCAAAACTGATGAAAACAAGTGAATTTCGGCCTAAAAAATTGGGTTGTTGGGTTTCACCCCGCCAGATTTGCAGAGCTTGAAGAGTGCTTCGATTTGGTATATTATAGGCCCAACAACGATTTCTGGATCAAAATTTATGGCCGTATTCAGTCACAGTTCTCTGATTTTTTTCCTCCAAAACTGATGAAAACAAGTGAATTTCGGACTAAAAAATTGGGTTGTTGGGTTTCGCCCAAGCAGATTTGTAAAGCTTGATGTGTGCTTCGATTTGGTATATTATAGGCCCAGCAACGATTTCTGGATCAAAAGTTATGGTCGTATTCAGTCACAGTTCTCCGATTTTTTTCCTCCAAAACTGATGAAAACAAGTGAATTTCAGCCTAAAAAATTGGGTTGTTGGGTTTCGCCCCGCCAGATTTGTAGAGCTTGAAGAGTGCTTCGATTTGGTATATTAAAGGCCCAGCAACGATTTCTGGATAAAAATTTATGGCCGTATTCAGTCACAGTTCTCTGATTTTTTTCCTCCAAAACGGATGAAAACAAGTGAATTTCGGCCTAAAAAATTGGGTTGTTGGGTTTCGCCCAGGCAGATTTGTAGAGCTTGATGTGCGCTTCGATTTGGTATATTATAGGCCCAGCAACGATTTCTGGATCAAAAGTTATGGTCATATTCAGTCACAGTTCTCCGATTTATTTTCCTCCAAAACTGATGAAAACAAGTGAATTTCGGCCTAAAAAATTGGGTTGTTGGGTTTCGCCCAGGCAGATTTGTAGAGCTTGGTGTGTGCTTCGATTTGGTATATTATAGGCCCAGCAACGATTTCTGGATCAAAAGTTATGGTCATATTCAGTCACAGTTCTCCGATGTATTTTCCTCCAAAACTGATGAAAACAAGTGAATTTTGGCGTAAAAAATTGGGTTGTTGGGTTTCGCCCCGCCAGATTTGTAGAGCTTGATGGGTGCATCGATTTGGTATATTATAGGCCCAGCAACGATTTCTGGATCAAAATTTATGGCCGTATTCAGTCACAGTTCTCTTTTTTTTCCTCCAAAACTGATGAAAACAAGTGAATTTCGGCCTAAAAAATTAGTTTGTTGGGTTTCGCCCTGGCAGATTTATAGAGCTTGATGTGTGCTTGGATTTGGTATATTATAGGCCCAGCAACGATTTCTGGATCAAAAGTTATGGTCGTATTCAGTCACAGTTCTCCGATTTTTTTCCTCCAAAACTGATGAAAACAAGTGAATTTCAGCCTAAAAAATTGGGTTGTTGGGTTTCGCCCCGCCAGATTTGTAGAGCTTGAAGAGTGCTTCGATTTGGTATATTAAAGGCCCAGCAACGATTTCTGGATAAAAATTTATGGCCGTATTCAGTCACAGTTCTCTGATTTTTTTCCTCCAAAACGGATGAAAACAAGTGAATTTCGGCCTAAAAAATTGGGTTGTTGGGTTTCGCCCAGGCAGATTTGTAGAGCTTGATGTGCGCTTCGATTTGGTATATTATAGGCCCAGCAACGATTTCTGGATCAAAAGTTATGGTCATATTCAGTCACAGTTCTCCGATTTATTTTCCTCCAAAACTGATGAAAACAAGTGAATTTCGGCCTAAAAAATTGGGTTGTTGGGTTTCGCCCAGGCAGATTTGTAGAGCTTGGTGTGTGCTTCGATTTGGTATATTATAGGCCCAGCAACGATTTCTGGATCAAAAGTTATGGTCATATTCAGTCACAGTTCTCCGATGTATTTTCCTCCAAAACTGATGAAAACAAGTGAATTTTGGCGTAAAAAATTGGGTTGTTGGGTTTCGCCCCGCCAGATTTGTAGAGCTTGATGGGTGCATCGATTTGGTATATTATAGGCCCAGCAACGATTTCTGGATCAAAATTTATGGCCGTATTCAGTCACAGTTCTCTTTTTTTTTTCCTCCAAAACTGATGAAAACAAGTGAATTTCGGCCTAAAAAATTAGTTTGTTGGGTTTCGCCCTGGCAGATTTGTAGAGCTTGATGTGTGCTTCGATTTGGTATATTATAGGCCCAGCAACGATTTCTGGATCAAAAGTTATGGCCGAATTCAGTCACAGTGCTCCGATTTTTTTCCTCCAAAACTGATGAAAACAAGTGAATTTCGGCCTAAAAAATTGGGTTGTTGGGTTTCACCCCGCCAGATTTGCAGAGCTTGAAGAGTGCTTCGATTTGGTATATTATAGGCCCAACAACGATTTCTGGATCAAAATTTATGGCCGTATTCAGTCACAGTTCTCTGATTTTTTTCCTCCAAAACTGATGAAAACAAGTGAATTTCGGACTAAAAAATTGGGTTGTTGGGTTTCGCCCAAGCAGATTTGTAAAGCTTGATGTGTGCTTCGATTTGGTATATTATAGGCCCAGCAACGATTTCTGGATCAAAAGTTATGGTCGTATTCAGTCACAGTTCTCCGATTTTTTTCCTCCAAAACTGATGAAAACAAGTGAATTTCAGCCTAAAAAATTGGGTTGTTGGGTTTCGCCCCGCCAGATTTGTAGAGCTTGAAGAGTGCTTCGATTTGGTATATTAAAGGCCCAGCAACGATTTCTGGATAAAAATTTATGGCCGTATTCAGTCACAGTTCTCTGATTTTTTTCCTCCAAAACGGATGAAAACAAGTGAATTTCGGTCTAAAAAATTGGGTTGTTGGGTTTCGCCCAGGCAGATTTGTAGAGCTTGATGTGCGCTTCGATTTGGTATATTTTAGGCCCAGCAACGATTTCTGGATCAAAAGTTATGGTCATATTCAGTCACAGTTCTCCGATTTATTTTCCTCCAAAACTGATGAAAACAAGTGAATTTCGGCCTAAAAAATTGGGTTGTTGGGTTTCGCCCAGGCAGATTTGTAGAGCTTGGTGTGTGCTTCGATGTGGTATATTATAGGCCCAGCAACGATTTCTGGATCAAAAGTTATGGTCATATTCAGTCAGAGTTCTCCGATGTATTTTCCTCCAAAACTGATGAAAACAAGTGAATTTTGGCGTAAAAAATTGGGTTGTTGGGTTTCGCCCCGCCAGATTTGTAGAGCTTGATGGGTGCATCGATTTGGTATATTATAGGCCCAGCAACGATTTCTGGATCAAAATTTATGGCCGTATTCAGTCACAGTTCTCTTTTTTTTTCCTCCAAAACTGATGAAAACAAGTGAATTTCGGCCTAAAAAATTAGTTTGTTGGGTTTCGCCCTGGCAGATTTATAGAGCTTGATGTGTGCTTCGATTTGGTATATTATAGGCCCAGCAACGATTTCTGGATCAAAAGTTATGGCCGTATTCAGTCACAGTTCTCTGATTTTTTTCCTCCAAAACTGATGAAAACAAGTGAATTTCGGCCTAAAAAATTGGGTTGTTGGGTTTCGCCCAGGCAGATTTGTAGAGCTTGATGTGTGCTTCGATTTGGTATATTATAGGCCCAGCAACGATTTCTGGATCAAAAGTTATGGTCGTATTCAGTCACAGTTCTCCGATTTATTTTCCTCCAAAACTGATGAAAACAAGTGAATTTTGGCCTAAAAAATTGGGTTGTTGGGTTTCGCCCCGCCAGATTTTTAGAGCTTGATGGGTGCATCGATTTGGTATATTATAGGCCCAACAACGATTTCTGGATCAAAAGTTATGGCCGAATTCAGTCACAGTTCTCCGATTTTTTTCCTCCAAAACTGATGAAAACAAGTGAATTTCAGCCTAAAAAATTGGGTTGTTCGGTTTCGCCCCGCTAGATTTGTAGAGCTTGAAGAGTGCTTCGATTTGGTATATTATAGGCCCAGCAACGATTTCTGGATCAAAATTTATGGCCGTATTCAGTCACAGTTCTCTGATTTTTTTCCTCCAAAACTGATGAAAACAAGTGAATTTCGGACTAAAAAATTGGGTTGTTGGGTTTCGCCCAAGCAGATTTGTAAAGCTTGATGTGTGCTTCGATTTGGTATATTATAGGCCCAGTAACTATTTCTGGATCAAAAGTTATGGTCGTATTCAGTCACAGTTCTCCGATTTATTTTCCTCCAAAACTGATGAAAACAAGTGAATTTTGGCCTAAAAAATTGGGTTGTTGGGTTTCGCCCCGCCAGATTTGTAGAGCTTGATGGGTGCATTGATTTGGTATATTATAGGCCCAGCAACGATTTCTGGATCAAAAGTTATGGCCGAATTCAGTCACAGTGCTCCGATTTTTTTCCTCCAAAACTGATGAAAACAAGTGAATTTCAGCCTTAAAAATTGGGTTGTTGGGTTTCGCCCCGCCAGATTTGTAGAGCTTGAAGAGTGCTTCGATTTGGTATATTATAGGCCCAGCAACGATTTCTGGATTAAAATTTATGGCCGTATTCAGTCACAGTTCTCTGATTTTTTTCCTCCAAAACTGATGAAAACAAGTGAATTTCGGCCTAAAAAATTGGGTTGTTGGGTTTCGCCCAGGCAGATTATAGAGCTTGATGTGTGCTTCGATTTGGTATATTATAGGCCCAGCAACGATTTCTGGATCAAAAGTTATGGTCGTATTCAGTCACAGTTCTCCGATTTTTTTCCTCCAAAACTGATGAAAACAAGTGAATTTCAGCCTAAAAAATTGGGTTGTTGGGTTTCGCCCCGCCAGATTTGTAGAGCTTGAAGAGTGCTTCGATTTGGTATATTAAAGGCCCAGCAACGATTTCTGGATAAAAATTTATGGCTGTATTCAGTCACAGTTCTCTGATTTTTTTCCTCCAAAACGGATGAAAACAAGTGAATTTCGGCCTAAAAAATTGGGTTGTTGGGTTTCGCCCAGGCAGATTTGTAGAGCTTGATGAGTGCTTCGATTTGGTATATTATAGGCCCAACAACAATTTCTGGATCAAAAGTTATAGCTGCATTCAGTCAAACTTCTCCGATTTTTTTCCTCCAAAACTGATGAAAACAAGTGTATTTCGGCCTAAAAAAAAGAGTTGTTGGGTTTCGCCCCACCATATTTGTAGAGCTTGATGAGTGCTTCGATTTGGTATATTATAGGCCCAGCAACGATTTCTGGATCAAAAGTTATGGCTGAATTCATCACAGTTCTCCAATTTTTTTCCTCCAAAACTGATGAAAACAAGTGAATTTAGGCCTAAAAAATTGGGTTGTTAAGTTTCACCACGCCAGATTTGTAGAGCTGGAAGAGTGCTTCGATTTGGTATATTATAAGCCCATCAACGATTTCTGGATAAAAATTTATGGCCGTATTCAGTCACAGTTGTTTGATTTTTTTCCTCCAAAACTGATGAAAACAAGTGTATTTCGGCCTAAAAAATTGGGTTGTTGGGTTTCGCCCCGCCATATTTGTAGAGCTTGATGAGTGCTTCGATTTGGTATATTATAGGCCTAGCAACGATTTCTGGATCAAAAGTTATGGCAGCATTCAGTCAGAGTTCACCGATTTTTTTTCCTCCAAAAATGATGAAAACAAGTGAATTTCGGCCTAAAAAATTGGGTTGTTGGGTTTCGCCCAGGCAGATTTGTAGAGCTTGATGTGTGCTTCGATTTGGTATATTATAGGCCCAGCAACGATTTCTGGATCAAAAGTTATGGCTGTATTAAGTCAAAGTTCTCTGATTTGTTTCCTCCAAAACTGATGAAAACAAGTGTATTTCGGCCTAAAAAATTGGGTTGTTAGTTTTCGCCCCGCCATATTTGTAGAGCTTGATGAGTGCTTCGATTTGGTACATTATAGGCCCAGCAACGATTTCTGGATCAAAAGTTATGGCCGAATTCGGTCACAGTTCTCTGATTTTTTTCCTCCAAAACTGATGAAAACAAGTGTATTTCGGCCTAAAAAATTGGGTTGTTGGGTTTCACCCCACCAGATTTGTGGAGCTAAGAAGAGTGCTTCGATTTGGTATATTATAGGCCCAGCAACGATTTCTGGATCAAAATTTATGGCCGTATTCAGTCACAGTTCTCTGATTTTTTTCCTCCAAAACTGATGAAAACAAGTGAATTTCGGCCTAAAAATTGGGTTGTTGGGTTTCGCCCTGCCAGATTTGTAGAGCTTGATGGGTGCTTTGATTTGGTATATTATAGGCCCAGCAACGATTTCTGGATCAAAAGTTATGGCCGTATTCAGTCACAGTTCTCTGATTTTTTTTCCTCCAAAACGGATGAAAGGAAGTGAATTTCGGCCTAAAAAATTTGGTTGTTGGGTTTCGCCAAGCCAGATTTATAGAGCTTGATGAGTGCTTCGATTTGGTATATTATAGGCCCAGCAACGATTTCTAGATCAAAAGTTATGGCAGTATTCAGTCACAGTTCTCTGATTTTTTTTCCTCCAAAACGGATGAAAGGAAGTGAATTTCGGCCGAAAAAATTGGGTTGTTGGGTTTCGCCCAGGCAGATTTGTAGAGCTTGTAGAGTGCTTCGATTTGGTAGATTATAGGCCCAACAACAAATTCTGGATTAAAAGTTATGGCTGTATTCAGTCACAGCGCTCCGATTTTTTTTCCTCAAAAACTAATGAAAACAAGTGAATTTCGGCCTAAAAAATTGGGTTTTGGGTTTCGCCCCACCAGATTTGTAGAGCCTGATGGGTGCTTCGAAATGTTATAATATAGGCCCAGCAACGATTTCTGGATCAAAAGTTATGGTTGTATTCAGTCAAAGTTCTCCGATTTTTTTCCGCCAAAACTGATGAAAACAAGTGTATTTCGGCCTAAAAAATTGGGTTGTTGGGTTTCGCCCCGCCATATTTGTAGAGCTTGATGAGTGCTTCGATTTGGTATATTATAGGCCCAGCAACGATTTCTTGATCAAAAGTTCTGTCCGAATTCAGTCACAATTCTCCGATTTTTTTCCTCCAAAACTGATGAAAACAAGTGAATTTCGGCCTAAAAAATTGGGTTATTGGGTTTCGCCCCGCCAGATTTGTTGAGCTTGATGAGTGCTTTGATTTGGTATATTATAGGCCCAGCAACGATTTCTGGATCAAAAGTTATGGCTGAATTCATCACAGTTCTCCAATTTTTTTCCTCCAAAACTGATGAAAACAAGTGAATTTCGGCCTAAAAAATTGGGTTGTTAAGTTTCACCACGCCAGATTTGTAGAGCTTGAAGAGTGCTTCGATTTGGTATATTATAAGCCCATCAACGATTTCTGGATCAAAATTTATGGCCGTATTCAGTCACAGTTGTCTGATTTTTTTCCTCCAAAACTGATGAAAACAAGTGTATTTCGGCCTAAAAAATTGGGTTGTTGGGTTTCGCCCTGCCAGATTTGTAGAGCTTGATGGGTGCTTTGATTTGGTATATTATAGGCCCAGTAACTATTTCTGGATCAAAAGTTATGGTCGTATTCAGTCACAGTTCTCCGATTTATTTTCCTCCAAAACTGATGAAAACAAGTGAATTTTGGCCTAAAAAATTGGGTTGTTGGGTTTCGCCCCGCCAGATTTGTAGAGCTTGATGGGTGCATTGATTTGGTATATTATAGGCCCAGCAACGATTTCTGGATCAAAAGTTATGGCCGAATTCAGTCACAGTGCTCCGATTTTTTTCCTCCAAAACTGATGAAAACAAGTGAATTTCAGCCTTAAAAATTGGGTTGTTGGGTTTCGCCCCGCCAGATTTGTAGAGCTTGAAGAGTGCTTCGATTTGGTATATTATAGGCCCAGCAACGATTTCTGGATCAAAATTTATGGCCGTATTCAGTCACAGTTCTCTGATTTTTTTCCTCCAAAACTGATGAAAACAAGTGAATTTCGGCCTAAAAAATTGGGTTGTTGGGTTTCGCCTCTGGCAGATTTGTAGAGCTTGATGTGTGCTTCGATTTGGTATATTATAGGCCCAGCAACGATTTCTGGAACAAAAGTTATGGTCGTATTCAGTCACAGTTCTCCGATTTATTTTCCTCCAAAACTGATGAAAACAAGTGAATTTTGGCCTAAAAAATTGGGTTGTTGGGTTTCGCCCCGCCAGATTTTTAGAGCTTGATGGGTGCATCGATTTGGTATATTATAGGCCCAACAACGATTTCTGGATCAAGTTATGGCCGAATTCAGTCACAGTTCTCCGATTTTTTTCCTCCAAAACTGATGAAAACAAGGGAATTTCAGCCTAAAAAATTGGGTTGTTGGGTTTCGCCCAGGCAGATTTGTAGAGCTTGATGTGTGCTTCGATTTGGTATATTATAGGCCCAGCAACGATTTCTGGATCAAAAGTTATGGCTGTATTAAGTCAAAGTTCTCTGATTTGTTTCCTCCAAAACTGATGAAAACAAGTGTATTTCGGCCTAAAAAATTGGGTTGTTAGTTTTCGCCCCGCCATATTTGTAGAGCTTGATGAGTGCTTCGATTTGGTACATTATAGGCCCAGCAACGATTTCTGGATCAAAAGTTATGGCCGAATTCGGTCACAGTTCTCTGATTTTTTTCCTCCAAAACTGATGAAAACAAGTGTATTTCGGCCTAAAAAATTGGGTTGTTGGGTTTCACCCCACCAGATTTGTGGAGCTAAGAAGAGTGCTTCGATTTGGTATATTATAGGCCCAGCAACGATTTCTGGATCAAAATTTATGGCCGTATTCAGTCACAGTTCTCTGATTTTTTTCCTCCAAAACTGATGAAAACAAGTGAATTTCGGCCTAAAAAATTGGGTTGTTGGGTTTCGCCCTGCCAGATTTGTAGAGCTTGATGGGTGCTTTGATTTGGTATATTATAGGCCCAGCAACGATTTCTGGATCAAAAGTTATGGCCGTATTCAGTCACAGTTCTCTGATTTTTTTTCCTCCAAAACGGATGAAAGGAAGTGAATTTCGGCCTAAAAAATTTGGTTGTTGGGTTTCGCCAAGCCAGATTTATAGAGCTTGATGAGTGCTTCGATTTGGTATATTATAGGCCCAGCAACGATTTCTAGATCAAAAGTTATGGCAGTATTCAGTCACAGTTCTCTGATTTTTTTTCCTCCAAAACGGATGAAAGGAAGTGAATTTCGGCCGAAAAAATTGGGTTGTTGGGTTTCGCCCAGGCAGATTTGTAGAGCTTGTAGAGTGCTTCGATTTGGTAGATTATAGGCCCAACAACAATTTCTGGATTAAAAGTTATGGCTGTATTCAGTCACAGCGCTCCGATTTTTTTTCCTCAAAAACTAATGAAAACAAGTGAATTTCGGCCTAAAAAATTGGGTTGTTGGGTTTCGCCCCACCAGATTTGTAGAGCCTGATGGGTGCATCGAAATGTTATAATATAGGCCCAGCAACGATTTCTGGATCAAAAGTTATGGTTGTATTCAGTCAAAGTTCTCCGATTTTTTTCCGCCAAAACTGATGAAAACAAGTGTATTTCGGCCTAAAAAATTGGGTTGTTGGGTTTCGCCCCGCCATATTTGTAGAGCTTGATGAGTGCTTCGATTTGGTATATTATAGGCCCAGCAACGATTTCTTGATCAAAAGTTCTGTCCGAATTCAGTCACAGTTCTCCGATTTTTTTCCTCCAAAACTGATGAAAACAAGTGAATTTCGGCCTAAAAAATTGGGTTATTGGGTTTCGCCCCGCCAGATTTGTTGAGCTTGATGAGTGCTTTGATTTGGTATATTATAGGCCCAGCAACGATTTCTGGATCAAAAGTTATGGCTGAATTCAGTCACAGTTCTCCAATTTTTTTCCTCCAAAACTGATGAAAACAAGTGAATTTCGGCCTAAAAAATTGGGTTGTTAAGTTTCACCACGCCAGATTTGTAGAGCTTGAAGAGTGCTTCGATTTGGTATATTATAAGCCCATCAACGATTTCTGGATCAAAATTTATGGCCGTATTCAGTCACAGTTGTCTGATTTTTTTCCTCCAAAACTGATGAAAACAAGTGAATTTCGGCCTAAAAAATTGGGTTGTTGGGTTTCGCCCCACCAGATTTGTAGAGCTTGA
>JACAGA010000053.1:250660-281772 GCA_029231665.1 Morus indica
TATTATAGGCCCAGCAACGATTTCTGGATCAAAAGTTATGGCCGTATTCAGTCAGAGTTCTCTGATTTTTTTCCTCCAAAACTGATGAAAACAATTGACTTTCGGCCTAAAAAATCTGGTTGGTGGGTTTCGCCGCGCCAGATTTGTAGAGCTTGATGAGTTCTTCGATTTGGAATATTATAGGCCCAGCAACGATTTCTGGATCCAAATTTATGGCCGTATTCAGTCACAGTTCTACGATTTTTTTTCCAACAAAACTGATGAAAACAAGTGAATTTCGGCCTAAAAAATTGGGTTGTTGTGTTTCGCCCCGCCAGATTTGTAGAGCTTGAAGAGTACTTCAATTTGGTATATTATTGGCCCAGCAACGATTTCTGGATCAAAAGTTATGGCCGTATTCAGTCACAGTTCTCCGATTTTTTTTCCTCCAAAACTGATGAAAACAAGTGAATTTCGGCCTAAAAAATTGGGTTGTTGGGTTTCGCCCATCCAGATTGGTAGAGCTTGATGAGTGCTTCGATTTGGTATATTATAGGCCCAGCAACGATTTCTGGATCAAAGTTATGGCCGTATTCAGTCAGAGTTCTCCGATTTTTTTCCTCCAAAATTGATGAAAACAAGTGAATTTCGGCCTAAAAAATTGGGTTGTTGGGTTTCGCCCCGCCAGAGTTGTAGAGCTTGAAGAGTGCTTCGATTTGGTATATTATAGGCCCAGCAACGATTTCTGGATCAAAATTTATGGCCGTATTCAGTCACAGTTCTCTGATTTTTTTCCTCCAAAACTGATGAAAACAAGTGAATTTCGGCCTGAAAATTGGGTTGTTGGGTTTCGCCCCGCCAGATTTGTAGAGCTTGATGAGTGCTTCGATTTGGTATATTATAGGCCCAGCAACGATTTCTGGATCAAAAGTTATGGCCGTATTCAGTCACAGTTCTCCGATTTTTTTTCCTCCAAAACTGATGAAAACAAGTGAATTTCGGCCTAAAAAATTGGGTTGTTGGGTTTCACCCCGCCAGATTTGTAGAGCTTGATGAGTGCTTCAATTTGGTATATTATAGGCCCAGCAACGATTTCTGGATCAAAAGTTATGGCCGTATTCAGTCAGAGTTCTCTGATTTTTTCTCCTCCAAAACTGATGAAAACAATTGACTTTCGGCCTAAAAAATCTGGTTGGTGGGTTTCGCCGCGCCAGATTTGTAGAGCTTGATGAGTTCTTCGATTTGGAATATTATAGGCCCAGCAACGATTTCTGGATCCAAATTTATGGCCGTATTCAGTCACAGTTCTACGATTTTTTTTCCAACAAAACTGATGAAAACAAGTGAATTTCGGCCTAAAAAATTGGGTTGTTGTGTTTCGCCCCGCCAGATTTGTAGAGCTTGAAGAGTACTTCAATTTGGTATATTATTGGCCCAGCAACGATTTCTGGATCAAAAGTTATGGCCGTATTCAGTCACAGTTCTCCGATTTTTTTTCCTCCAAAACTGATGAAAACAAGTGAATTTCGGCCTAAAAAATTGGGTTGTTGGGTTTCGCCCATCCAGATTGTAGAGCTTGATGAGTGCTTCGATTTGGTATATTATAGGCCCAGCAACGATTTCTGGATCAAGTTATGGCCGTATTCAGTCAGAGTTCTCCGATTTTTTTCCTCCAAAATTGATGAAAACAAGTGAATTTCGGCCTAAAAAATTGGGTTGTTGGGTTTCGCCCCGCCAGATTGTAGAGCTTGAAGAGTGCTTCGATTTGGTATATTATAGGCCCAGCAACGATTTCTGGATCAAAAGTTATGGCCGTATTCAGTCACAGTTCTCCGATTTTTTTTCCTCCAAAACTGATGAAAACAAGTGAATTTCGGCCTAGAAAATTGGGTTGTTGGGTTTCGCCCATCCAGATTTGTAGAGCTTGATGAGTGCTTCGATTTGGTATATTATAGGCCCAGCAACGATTTCTGGATCAAAAGTTATGGCCGTATTCAGTCACAGTTCTCCGATTTTTTTTCCTCCAAAACTGATGAAAACAAGTGAATTTCGGCCTAAAAAATTGGGTTGTTGGGTTTCGCCCCGCCAGATTTGTAGAGCTTGATGAGTGCTTCGATTTGGTATATTATAGGCCCAGCAACGATTTCTGGATCAAAAGTTATGGCCGTATTCAGTCAGAGTTCTCTGATTTTTTTTCCTCCAAAACTGATGAAAACAATTGACTTTCGGCCTAAAAAATCTGGTTGGTGGGTTTCGCCGCGCCAGATTTGTAGAGCTTGATGAGTTCTTCGATTTGGAATATTATAGGCCCAGCAACGATTTCTGGATCCAAATTTATGGCCGTATTCAGTCACAGTTCTACGATTTTTTTTCCAACAAAACTGATGAAAACAAGTGAATTTCGGCCTAAAAAATTGGGTTGTTGTGTTTCGCCCCGCCAGATTTGTAGAGCTTGAAGAGTACTTCAATTTGGTATATTATTGGCCCAGCAACGATTTCTGGATCAAAAGTTATGGCCGTATTCAGTCACAGTTCTCCGATTTTTTTTCCTCCAAAACTGATGAAAACAAGTGAATTTCGGCCTAAAAAATTGGGTTGTTGGGTTTCGCCCATCCAGATTGGTAGAGCTTGATGAGTGCTTCGATTTGGTATATTATAGGCCCAGCAACGATTTCTGGATCAAAGTTATGGCCGTATTCAGTCAGAGTTCTCCGATTTTTTTCCTCCAAAACTGATGAAAACAAGTGAATTTCGGCCTAAAAAATTGGGTTGTTGGGTTTCGCCCCGCCAGAGTTGTAGAGCTTGAAGAGTGCTTCGATTTGGTATATTATAGGCCCAGCAACGATTTCTGGATCAAAATTTATGGCCGTATTCAGTCACAGTTCTCTGATTTTTTTCCTCCAAAACTGATGAAAACAAGTGAATTTCGGCCTGAAAATTGGGTTGTTGGGTTTCGCCCCGCCAGATTTGTAGAGCTTGATGAGTGCTTCGATTTGGTATATTATAGGCCCAGCAACGATTTCTAGATCAAAATTTATGGCCGTATTCAGTCACAGTTCTCCGATTTTTTTTCCAACAAAACTGATGAAAACAAGTGAATTTCGGCCTAAAAAATTGGGTTGTTGTGTTTCGCCCCGCCAGATTTGTAGAGCTTGAAGAGTGCTTCAATTTGGTATAGTATTGGCCCAGCAACGATTTCTGGATCAAAAGTTATGGCCGTATTCAGTCAGAGTTCTCCGATTTTTTTTCCTCCAAAACTGATGAAAACAAGTGAATTTCGGCCTAAAAAATTGGGTTGTTGGGTTTCACCCCGCCAGATTTGTAGAGCTTGATGAGTGCTTCAATTTGGTATATTATAGGCCCAGCAACGATTTCTGGATCAAAAGTTATGGCCGTATTCAGTCAGAGTTCTCTGATTTTTTCTCCTCCAAAACTGATGAAAACAATTGACTTTCGGCCTAAAAAATCTGGTTGGTGGGTTTCGCCGCGCCAGATTTGTAGAGCTTGATGAGTTCTTCGATTTGGAATATTATAGGCCCAGCAACGATTTCTGGATCCAAATTTATGGCCGTATTCAGTCACAGTTCTCCGATTTTTTTCCAACAAAACTGATGAAAACAAGTGAATTTCGGCCTAAAAAATTGGGTTGTGTGTGTTTCGCCCCGCCAGATTTGTAGAGCTTGAAGAGTACTTCAATTTGGTATATTATTGGCCCAGCAACGATTTCTGGATCAAAAGTTATGGCCGTATTCAGTCACAGTTCTCCGATTTTTTTTCCTCCAAAACTGATGAAAACAAGTGAATTTCGGCCTAAAAAATTGGGTTGTTGGGTTTCGCCCAGCCAGATTTGTAGAGCTTGATGAGTGCTTCGATTTGGTATATTATAGGCCCAGCAACGATTTCTGGATCAAAGTTATGGCCGTATTCAGTCAGAGTTCTCCGATTTTTTTCCTCCAAAATTGATGAAAACAAGTGAATTTCGGCCTAAAAAATTGGGTTGTTGGGTTTCGCCCCGCCAGAGTTGTAGAGCTTGAAGAGTGCTTCGATTTGGTATATTATAGGCCCAGCAACGATTTCTGTATCAAAATTTATGGCCGTATTCAGTCACAGTTCTCTGATTTTTTTCCTCCAAAACTGATGAAAACAAGTGAATTTCGGCCTGAAAATTGGGTTATCGGGTTTCGCCCCGCCAGATTTGTAGAGCTTGATGAGTGCTTCGATTTGGTATATTATAGGCCCAGCAACGATTTCTAGATCAAAATTTATGGCCGTATTCAGTAACAGTTCTCCGATTTTTTTTCCAACAAAACTGATGAAAACAAGTGAATTTCGGCCTAAAAAATTGGGTTGTTGTGTTTCGCCCCGCCAGATTTGTAGAGCTTGAAGAGTGCTTCAATTTGGTATAGTATTGGCCCAGCAACGATTTCTTGATCAAAAGTTATGGCCGTATTCAGTCACAGTTCTCCGATTTTTTTCCTCCAAAACTGATGAAAACAAGTGAATTTCGGCCTAAAAAATCTGGATGGTGGGTTTCGCCGCGCCAGATTTGTAGAGCTTGATGAGTGCTTCCATTTGGCATATTATAGGCCCAGCAACGATTTCTGGATCAAAAGTTATGACAGTATTCATTCAGAGTTCTCCGATTTTTTTTCCTCCAAAACTGATGAAAACAAGTGAATTTCGGCCTAAAAAATTGGGTTGTTGCTTTTCGCCCATCCAGATTTGCAGAGCTTGATGAGTGCTTCGATTTGGTATATTATAGGCCCAGCAACGATTTCTGGATCAAAGTTATGGCCGTATTCAGTCAGAGTTCTTCGATTTTTTTCCTCCAAAACTGATGAAAACAAGTGAATTTCGGCCTAAAAAATTGGGTTGTTGGGTTTCGCCCCGTCAGATTTGTAGAGCTTGAAGAGTGCTTCGATTTGGTATATTATAGGCCCAGCAACGATTTCTGGATCAAAATTTATGGCCGTATTCACTCACAGTTCTCTGATTTTTTTCCTCCAAAACTGATGAAAACAAGTGAATTTCGGCCTGAAAATTGGGTTATTGGGTTTCGCCCTGCCAGATTTGTAGAGCTTGATGAGTGCTTCGATTTGGTATATTATAGGCCCTGCAACGATTTCTGGATCAATGTTCTGGCCGTATTCAGTCAGAGTTCTCCGATTTTTTTTCATCCAAAACTGATGAAAACAAGTGAATTTCAATCTAAAAAATTGGGTTGTTTGGTTTCGCCCCGCCAGATTTGTAGAGCTTGAAGAGTGCTTTGATTTGGTATATTATTGGCCCAGCAACGATTTCTGGATCAAAATTTATGGCTTTATTCAGTCACAGTTCTCTGATTTTTTTCCTCCAAAACTGATGAAAACAAGTGAATTTCGGCCTAAAAAATTGGGTTGTTAGGTTTCGCCATGCAAGATTTGTAGAGCTTGATGAGTGCTTCGATTTGGTATATTATAGGCCCAGCACCGATTTCGGGATCAAAATTTATGGTCGTATTCAGTCACAGTTCTCTGATTTTTTTTCTTCCACAACTGATGAAAAGAAGTGAATTTTGGCCTAAAAAATTTGGATGTTGGGTTTCGCCCCCCCAGATTTGTAGAGCTTGTACAGTGCTTCGATTTGGTATATTATTGGCTCAATAACGATTTCTGGATCAAAAGTTATGGCCGTATTCAGTCACAGTTCTCCGATTTTTTTCCTCAAAAACTGAAGAAAACAAGTGAATTTCGGCCTAAAAAATTGGGTCGTTGGGTTTCGCCTCGCTAGATTTGTAGAGCTTGAAGAGTGCTTTGATTTGGTATATTATAGGCCCAACAACGATTTCTGGATCAAACGTAATGGCCGTATTCAGTCACAGTTCTCCGATTTTTTTTCCTCAAAAACTGATGAAAACAAGTGAATTTCATCCTAAAAAAATTGGTTGTTGGGTTTCGCCCCGCTAGATTTGTAGAGCTTGATGAGTGCTTCGATTTGGTATATTATAGGCCCAACAACGATTTCTGGATCAAAATTTATTGCTGTATTCAGTCACAGTTCTCTGATTTTTTTCCTCCAAAACTGATGAAAACAAGTGAATTTCGGCCTAAAAAATTGGGTTGTTGGGTTTCGCCACGCCAGATTTGTAGAGCTTGATAAGTGCTTCGATTTGGTATATTATAGGCCCAACACCGATTTCGGGATCAAAAGTTATGGTCGTATTCAGTCACAGTTCTCCGATTTTTTTTCCTCAAAAACTGATGAAAACAAGTGAATTTCGGCCTAAAAAATTTGGTTGTTGGGTTTCGCCCCGCTAGATTTGTAGAGCTTGATGAGTGCTTCAATTTGGTATATTATAGGCCCAGCAACGATTTCTGGATCAAAATTTATGGCCGTATTCAGTCACAGTTCTGCGATTTTTTTTCCAACAAAACTGATGAAAACAAGTGAATTTCGGCCTAAAAAATTGGGTTGTTGGGTTTCGCCCCGCTAGATTTGTAGAGCTTGATGTGTGCTTCGATTTGGTATATTGTAGGCCCATCAACGATTTCTGGAACCAAATTTATGGCTGTATTCAGTCACAGTTCTCTGATTTTTTTCCTCCAAAACTGATGAAAACAAGTGAATTTCGGCGTAAAAAATTTGTTTGGTGGGTTTCGCCGCGCCAGGTTTTTAGAGCTTGATGAGTGCTTCGATTTGGTATATTATAGGCCCAGCAACGATTTCTAGATCAAAAGTTATGGCAGTATTCAGTCAGAGTTCTCCGATTTTTTTTCCTCCAAAACTGATGAAAACAAGTGAATTTCGGCCTAAAAAATTGGGTTGTTGGGTTTCGCCCCGCCAGATTTGTAAAGCCTGATGAGTGCTTCGATTTTGTATATTATAGGCCCAACAACAATTTCTGGAGCACAAGTTATGGCCGTATTCAGTCACAGTTCTCCGATTTTTTTTCCAACAAGACTGATGAAAACAAGTGAATTTTGGCCTAAAAAATTGGGTTGTTCGGTTTCGCCCCGCCAGATTTGTAGAGCTTGAAGAGTGCTTCGATTTGGTATATTATAGGCCCAGCAACGATTTCTGGAACAAAATTTATGGCCGTATTCAGTCACAGTTCTCCGATTTTTTTTCCAACAAGACTGATGAAAACAAGTGAATTTCGGCCTAAAAAATTTTGTTGTTGGGTTTCGCCCCGCAAGATTTGTAGAGCCTGATGAGTGCTTCGATTTGGTATATTATAGGCCCAACAACGATTTCTGGATCAAAAGTTATGGCCGTATTCAGTCACAGTTCTCCGATTTTTTTTCCTCAAAAACTGATGAAAGCAATTGAATTTCGGCCTAAAAAATTTGGTTGTTTGGTTTCGCCCCACCAGATTTGTAGAGCATAATGAGTGCTTCGATTTGGTCTATTATAGGCCCAGCAACGATTTCTGGATCCGAATTTATGGCCGTATTCAGTCACAGTTCTCCGATTTTTTTTCCAACAAGACTGATGAAAACAAGTGAATTTCGGCCTAAAAAATTGGGTTGTTCGGTTTCGCCCCGCCAGATTTGTAGAGCTTGAAGAGTGCTTCGATTTGGTATATTATAGGCCTAACAACGATTTCTGGATCAAAAGTTATGGTCGTATTCAGTCACAGTTCTCTGATTTTTTTCCTCCAAAACTGATGAAAACAAGTAAATTTTGGCCTAAAAAATTTGGTTGTTGGGTTTCGCCGTGCCAGATTTGTAGAGCTTGATGAGTGCTTCGATTTGGTATATTATAGGCCCAGCAACGATTTCTGGATCAAAATTTATGGCCGTATTCAGTCACATTCTCCGATTTTTTTTCCAACAAAACTGATGAAAATAAGTGAATTTCGGCCTAAAAAATTTGGTTGTTGGGTTTCGCCCTGCAAGATTTGTAGAGCCTGATGAGTGCTTCGATTTGGTATATTATCGGCCCAACAACGATTTCTGGATCAAAAGTTATGGCCGTATTCAGTCATAGTTCTCCGATTTTTTTTCCTCAAAAACTGATGAAAACAATTGAATTTCGGCCTAAAAAATTTGGTTGTTAGGTTTCGCCCCGCCAGATCTGTAGAGCTTGATGAGTGCTTCGATTTGGTATATTATAGGCCCAACAACGATTTCTGGATCAAAAGTTATGGCCGAATTCAGTCACTGTTCTCCGATTTTTTTGCTCCAAAACTGATGCAAACAAGTGAATTTTGGCCTAAAAAATTGGGTTGTTGGGTTCGTCGCGCCAGATTTGTAGAGCTTGATGAGTGCTTCGATTTGGTATATTATAGGCCCAGCAACGATTTCTGGATCCAAATTTATGGACGTATTCAGTCACAGTTCTCCGATTTTTTTTCCAACAAGACTTATGAAAACAAGTGAATTTCGGCCTAAAAAATTGGGTTGTTCGGTTTCGCCCCGCCAGATTTGTAGAGCTTAAAGAGTGCTTCGATTTGGTATATTATAGGCCCAACAACGATTTCTGGATCAAAAGTTATGGCCGTATGCAGTCACAGTTCTCTGATTTTTTTCCTCCAAAACTGATGAAAACAAGTGAATTTCGGCCTAAAAAATTTGGTTGTTGGGTTTCGCCCCGCAAGATTTGTAGAGCCTGATGAGTGCTTCGATTTGGTATATTATAGACCCTGCAACGATTTCTGGACCAAAATTTATGGTCGTATTCAGTCACAGTTCTCTGATTTTTTTTCCAACAAAACTGATGAAAACAAGTGAATTTCGGCCTAAAAAATTGGGTTGTTGTGTTTCGCCCTGCCAGATTTGTAGAGCTTGAAGAGTGCTTCGATTTGGTATATTATTGGCCCAGCAACGATTTCTGGATCAAAAGTTATGGCCGTATTGAGTCACAGTTCGCCGATTTTTTTCCAACAAAACTGATGAAAACAAGTGAATTTCGGCCTAGAAAATTGGTTGTTGGGATTCACCCCGCATGATTTGTAGAGCCTGAAGAGTGCTTCGATTTGGTATATTATAGGCCAACCAGCGATTGCTGGATCAAAAGTTATGGCCGTATTCAGTCACAGTTCTCCGATTTTTTTTCCTCAAAAACTGACGAAAACAAGTGAATTTCGGCCTAAAAAATTTGGTTGTTGGGTTTCGCCCCGCCAGATTTTTAGAGCTTGATGAGTGCTTCGATTTGGTATATTATAGGCCCAACAACGATTTCTGGATCAAAAGTTATGGCCGTATTCAGTCACAGTTCTCTGATTTTTTTCCTCCAAAACTGATGAAAACAAGTGAATTTCGGCCTAAAAAATTTGGTTGTTGGGTTTCGCCCCGCAAGATTTGTAGAGCCTGATGAGTGCTTCGATTTGGTATATTATAGACCCTGCAACGATTTCTGGACCAAAATTTATGGCCGTATTCAGTCACAGTTCTCTGATTTTTTTTCCAACAAAACTGATGAAAACAAGTGAATTTCGGCCTAAAAAATTGGGTTGTTGTGTTTCGCCCTGCCAGATTTGTAGAGCTTGAAGAGTGCTTCGATTTGGTATATTATTGGCCCAGCAACGATTTCTGGATCAAAAGTTATGGCCGTATTGAGTCACAGTTCGCCGATTTTTTTCCAACAAAACTGATGAAAACAAGTGAATTTCGGCCTAGAAAATTGGGTTGTTGGGATTCACCCCGCATGATTTGTAGAGCCTGAAGAGTGCTTCGATTTGGTATATTATAGGCCAACCAACGATTGCTGGATCAAAAGTTATGGCCGTATTCAGTCACAGTTCTCCGATTTTTTTTCCTCAAAAACTGACGAAAACAAGTGAATTTCGGCCTAAAAAATTTGGTTGTTGGGTTTCGCCCCGCCAGATTTTTAGAGCTTGATGAGTGCTTCGATTTGGTATATTATAGGCCCAACAACGATTTCTGGATCAAAAGTTATGGCCGTATTCAGTCACAGTTCTCTGATTTTTTTCCTCCAAAACTGATGAAAACAAGTGAATTTCGGCCTAAAAAATTTGGTTGTTGGGTTTCGCCGCGCCAGATTTGTAGAGCTTGATGAGTGCTTCGATTTGGTATATTATAGGCCCAGCAACGATTTCTGGATCAAAATTTATGGCCGTATTCAGTCACAGTTCTCCGATTTTTTTTCCAACAAAACTGATGAAAACAAGTGAATTTTGGCCTAAAAAATTTGGTTGGTGGGTTTCACCCCGCAAGATTTGTAGAGCCTGATGAGTGCTTCGATTTAGTATATTATAGGCCCATCAACGATTTCTGGATCCAAATTTATGGCCGTATTCACTCACAGTTCTCCGATTTTTTTCCTCCAAAACTGATGAAAACAAGTGAATTTCGGCCTAAAGAATTTGTTTGGTGCGTTTCGCCGCGCCAGATTTGTAGAGCTTGATGAGTGCTTCGATTTGGTATATTATAGGCCCTGCAACGATTTCTGGACCAAAATTTATGGCCGTATTCAGTCACAGTTCTCTGATTTTTTTTCCAACAAAACTGATGAAAACAAGTGAATTTCGGCCTAAAAAATTGGGTTGTTGTGTTTCGCCCTGCCAGATTTGTAGAGCTTGAAGAGTGCTTCGATTTGGTATATTATTGGCCCAGCAACGATTTCTGGATCAAAAGTTATGGCCGTATTCAGTCACAGTTCTCCGATTTTTTTTCCAACAAAACTGATGAAAACAAGTGAATTTCGGCCTAGAAAATTGGGTTGTTGGGATTCACCCCGCAAGATTTGTAGAGCTTGAAGAGTGCTTCGATTTGGTATATTATAGGCCAACCAACGATTGCTGGATCAAAAGTTATGGCCGTATTCAGTCACAGTTCTCCGATTTTTTTTCCTCAAAAACTGATGAAAACAAGTGAATTTCGGCCTAAAAAATTTGGTTGTTGGGTTTCGCCCCGCCAGATTTGTAGAGCTTGATGAGTGCTTCGATTTGGTATATTATAGGCCCAACAACGATTTCTGGATCAAAAGTTATGGCCGTATTCAGTCACAGTTCTCCGATTTTTTTCCTCCAAAACTGATGAAAACAAGTGAATTTCGGCCTAAAAAATTTGGTTGTTGGGTTTCGCCGTGCCAGATTTGTAGAGCTTGATGAGTGCTTCGATTTGGTATATTATAGGCCCAGCAACGATTTCTGGATCAAAATTTATGGCCGTATTCAGTCATAGTTCTCCGATTTTTTTTCCAACAAAACTGATGAAAACAAGTGAATTTCGGCCTAAAAAATTTGGTTGTTGGGTTTCACCCCGCAAGATTTGTAGAGCCTGATGAGTGCTTTGATTTCGTATATTATAGGCCCAACAACGATTTCTGGATCAAAAGTCATGGCCGTATTCAGTCACAGTTCTCCGATTTTTTTTCCTCAAAAACTGATGAAAACAATTGAATTTCGGCCTAAAAAATTTGGTTGTTGGGTTTCGCCCCGCCACATCTGTGGAGCTTGATGAGTGCTTCGATTTGGTATATTATAGGCCCAGCAACGATTTCTAGATCAAAAGTTATGGCCGAATTCAGTAATTGTTCTCCGATTTTTTTGCTCCAAAACTGATGCAAACAAGTGAATTTTGGCCTAAAAAATTGGGTTGTTGGGTTTCGCCCCGCCAGATTTTTAGTGCTTGAAGAGTGCTTCGATTTGGTATATTATAGGCCCAGCAATGATTTCTGGATCAAAAGTTATGCCCGTATTCAGTCACAGTTCTCCGATTTTTTTCCTCCATAACTGATGAAAACAAGTGAATTTCGGCCTAAAAAATCTGGTTGGTGGGTTCGCCGCGCCAGATTTGTAGAGCTAGATGAGTGCTTCGATTTTGTATATTATAGGCCCAGCAACGATTTCTGGATCCAAATTTATGGACGTATTCAGTCACAGTTCTCCGATTTTTTTTTCCAACAAGACTTATGAAAACAAGTGAATTTCGGCCTAAAAAATTGGGTTGTTCGGTTTCGCCCCCCCAGATTTGTAGAGCTTAAAGAGTGCTTCAATTTGGTATATTATAGGCCCAACAACGATTTCTGGATCAAAAGTTATGGCCGTATTCAGTCACAGTTCTCTGATTTTTTTCCTCCAAAACTGATGAAAACAAGTGAATTTCGGCCGAAAAAAGTTGGTTGTTGGGTTTCGCCGCGCCAGATTTGTAGAGCTTGATGAGTGCTTCGATTTGGTATATTATAGGCCCAGCAACGATTTCTGGATCAAAATTTATGGCCGTATTCAGTCACAGTTCTCCGATTTTTTTTCCAACAAGACTGATGAAAACAAGTGAATTTCGGCCTAAAAAATTTGGTTGTTGGGTTTCGCCCCGCAAGATTTGTAGAGCCTGATGAGTGCTTCGATTTGGTATATTATAGGCCCAACAACGATTTCTGGATCAAAAGTTATGGCCGTATTCAGTCACAGTTCTCCGATTTTTTTTCCTCAAAAACTGATGAAAACAATTGAATTTCGGCCTAAAAAATTTGGTTGTTGGGTTTCGCCCCTCCAGATTTGTAGAGCTTGATGAGTGCTTCGATTTGGTATATTATAGGCCCAGCAACGATTTCTGGATCCAAATTTATGGCCGTATTCAGTCACAGTTCTCCGATTTTTTTCCTCCAAAACTGATGAAAACAAGTGAATTTCGGCCTAAAAAATTTGTTTGGTGCGTTTCGCCCTGCCAGATTTGTAGAGCTTGAAGAGTGCTTCGATTTGGTATATTATTGGCCCAGCAACGATTTCTGGATCAAAAGTTATGGCCGTATGCAGTCACAGTTCTCTGATTTTTTTCCTCCAAAACTGATGAAAACAAGTGAATTTCGGCCTAAAAAATTTGGTTGTTGGGTTTCGCCCCGCCAGATTTGTAGAGCTTGATGAGTGCTTCGATTTGGTATATTATAGGCCCAGCAACGATTTCTGGATCAAAATTTATGGCCGTATTCAGTCACAGTTCTCCGATTTTTTTTCCAACAACACTGATGAAAACTAGTGAATTTCGGCCTAAAAAATTTGGTTGTTGGGTTTCGCCCCGCAAGATTTGCAGAGCCTGATGAGTGCTTCGATTTGGTATATTATAGGCCCAACAACGATTTCTGGATCAAAAGTTATGGCCGTATTCAGTCACAGTTCTCCGATTTTTTTTCCTCAAAAACTGGTGAAAACAATTGAATTTCAGCCTAAAAAATTTGGTTGTTGGGTTTCGCCCCGCCAGATCTGTAGAGCTTGATGAGTGCTTCGATTTGGTATATTATAGGCCCAGCAACGATTTCTGGATCAAAAGTTATGGTCGAATTCAGTAACTGTTCTCCGATTTTTTTGCTCCAAAACTGATGCAAACAAGTGAATTTTGGCCTAAAAAATTGGGTTGTTGGGTTTCGCCCCGCCAGATTTTTAGTGCTTGAAGAGTGCTTCGATTTGGTATATTATAGGCCCAGCAATGATTTCTGGATCAAAAGTTATGCCCGTATTCAGTCACAGTTCTCCGATTTTTTTCCTCCATAACTGATGAAAACAAGTGAATTTCGGCCTAAAAAATCTGGTTGGTGGGTTCGCCGCGCCAGATTTGTAGAGCTAGATGAGTGCTTCGATTTTGTATATTATAGGCCCAGCAACGATTTCTGGATCCAAATTTATGGACGTATTCAGTCACAGTTCTCCGATTTTTTTTCCAACAAGACTTATGAAAACAAGTGAATTTCGGCCTAAAAAATTGGGTTGTTCGGTTTCGCCCCGCCAGATTTGTAGAGCTTAAAGAGTGCTTCGATTTGGTATATTATAGGCCCAACAACGATTTCTGGATCAAAAGTTATGGCCGTATTCAGTCACAGTTCTCTGATTTTTTTCCTCCAAAACTGATGAAAACAAGTGAATTTCGGCCTAAAAAATTTGGTTGTTGGGTTTCGCCGCGCCAGATTTGTAGAGCTTGATGAGTGCTTCGATTTGGTATATTATAGGCCCAGCAACGATTTCTGGATCAAAATTTATGGCCGTATTCAGTCACAGTTCTCCGATTTTTTTTCCAACAAGACTGATGAAAACAAGTGAATTTCGGCCTAAAAAATTTGGTTGTTGGGTTTCGCCCCGCAAGATTTGAAGAGCCTGGTGAGTGCTTCGATTTGGTATATTATAGGCCCAACAACAATTTCTGGATCAAAAGTTATGGCCGTATTCAGTCACAGTTCTCCGATTTTTTTTCCTCAAAAACTGATGAAAACAATTGAATTTCGGCCTAAAAAATTTGGTTGTTGGGTTTCGCCCCTCCAGATTTGTAGAGCTTGATGAGTGCTTCGATTTGGTATATTATAGGCCCAGCAACGATTTCTGGATCCAAATTTATGGCCGTATTCAGTCACAGTTCTCCGATTTTTTTCCTCCAAAACTGATGAAAACAAGTGAATTTCGGCCTAAAAAATTTGTTTGGTGCGTTTCGCCCTGCCAGATTTGTAGAGCTTGAAGAGTGCTTCGATTTGGTATATTATTGGCCCAGCAACGATTTCTGGATCAAAAGTTATGGCCGTATGCAGTCACAGTTCTCTGATTTTTTTCCTCCAAAACTGATGAAAACAAGTGAATTTCGGCCTAAAAAATTTGGTTGTTGGGTTTCGCCCCGCCAGATTTGTAGAGCTTGATGAGTGCTTCGATTTGGTATATTATAGGCCCAGCAACGATTTCTGGATCAAAATTTATGGCCGTATTCAGTCACAGTTCTCCGATTTTTTTTCCAACAAAACTGATGAAAACAAGTGAATTTCGGCCTAAAAAATTTGGTTGTTGGGTTTCGCCCCGCAAGATTTGTAGAGCCTGATGAGTGCTTCGATTTGGTATATTATAGGCCCAACAACGATTTCTGGATCAAAAGTTATGGCCGTATTCAGTCACAGTTCTCCGATTTTTTTTCCTCAAAAACTGATGAAAACAATTGAATTTCAGCCTAAAAAATTTGGTTGTTGGGTTTCGCCCCGCCAGATCTGTAGAGCTTGATGAGTGCTTCGATTTGGTATATTATAGGCCCAGCAACGATTTCTGGATCAAAAGTTATGGTCGAATTCAGTAACTGTTCTCCGATTTTTTTGCTCCAAAACTGATGCAAACAAGTGAATTTTGGCCTAAAAAATTGGGTTGTTGGGTTTCGCCCCGCCAGATTTTTAGTGCTTGAAGAGTGCTTCGATTTGGTATATTATAGGCCCAGCAATGATTTCTGGATCAAAAGTTATGCCCGTATTCAGTCACAGTTCTCCGATTTTTTTCCTCCATAACTGATGAAAACAAGTGAATTTCGGCCTAAAAAATCTGGTTGGTGGGTTCGCCGCGCCAGATTTGTAGAGCTAGATGAGTGCTTCGATTTTGTATATTATAGGCCCAGCAACGATTTCTGGATCCAAATTTATGGACGTATTCAGTCACAGTTCTCCGATTTTTTTTCCAACAAGACTTATGAAAACAAGTGAATTTCGGCCTAAAAAATTGGGTTGTTGGGTTTCGCCCCGCCAGATTTGTAGAGCTTAAAGAGTGCTTCGATTTGGTATATTATAGGCCCAACAACGATTTCTGGATCAAAAGTTATGGCCGTATTCAGTCACAGTTCTCCGATTTTTTTTCCTCCAAAACTGATGAAAACAAGTGAATTTCGGCCTAAAAAATTTGGTTGTTGGGTTTCGCCCCGCCAGATTTGTAGAGCTTGATGAGTGCTTCGATTTGGTATATTATAGGCCCAGCAACGATTTCTGGATCAAAAGTTATGGCCGTATTCAGTCACAGTTCTCCGATTTTTTTTCCACCAAGACTGATGAAAACAAGTGAATTTCGGCCTAAAAAATTTGGTTGTTGGGTTTCGCCCCGCAAGATTTGAGAGCCTGGTGAGTGCTTCGATTTGGTATATTATAGGCCCAACAACGATTTCTGGATCAAAAGTTATGGCCGTATTCAGTCACAGTTCTCCGATTTTTTTTCCTCAAAAACTGATGAAAACAAGTGAATTTCGGCCTAAAAAATTTGGTTGTTGGTTTCGCCCCGCCAGATTTGTAGAGCTTGATGAGTGCTTCGATTTGGTATATTATAGGCCCAGCAACGATTTCTGGATCCAAATTTATGGCCGTATTCAGTCACAGTTCTCCGATTTTTTTCCTCCAAAACTGATGAAAACAAGTGAATTTCGGCCTAAAAAATTTGTTTGGTGCGTTTCGCCCCCCCAGATTTGTAGAGCTTAAAGAGTGCTTCAATTTGGTATATTATAGGCCCAACAATGATTTCTGGATCAAAAGTTATGGCCGTATTCAGTCACAGTTCTCTGATTTTTTTCCTCCAAAACTGATGAAAACAAGTGAATTTCGGCCGAAAAAAGTTGGTTGTTGGGTTTCGCCGCGCCAGATTTGTAGAGCTTGATGAGTGCTTCGATTTGGTATATTATAGGCCCAGCAACGATTTCTGGATCAAAATTTATGGCCGTATTCAGTCACAGTTCTCCGATTTTTTTTCCACCAAAACTGATGAAAACAAGTGAATTTCGGCCTAAAAAATTTGGTTGTTGGGTTTCGCCCCGCCAGATTTGAAGAGCCTGGTGAGTGCTTCGATTTGGTATATTATAGGCCCAACAACAATTTCTGGATCAAAAGTTATGGCCGTATTCAGTCACAGTTCTCCGTTTTTTTCCTCAAAACTGATGAAAACAATTGAATTTCGGCCTAAAAAATTTGGTTGTTGGGTTTCGCCCCGCCAGATTTGTAGAGCTTGATGAGTGCTTCGATTTGGTATATTATAGGCCCAGCAACGATTTCTGGATCAAAATTTATGGCCGTATTCAGTCACAGTTCTCCGATTTTTTTCCTCCAAAACTGATGAAAACAAGTGAATTTCGGCCTAAAAAATTTGGTTGGTGCGTTTCGCCCTGCCAGATTTGTAGAGCTTGAAGAGTGCTTCGATTTGGTATATTATAGGCCCAGCAACGATTTCTGGATCAAAAGTTATGGCCGTATTCAGTCACAGTTCTCTGATTTTTTTCCTCCAAAACTGATGAAAACAAGTGAATTTCGGCCTAAAAAATTTGGTTGTTGGGTTTCGCCCCGCCAGATTTGTAGAGCTTGATGAGTGCTTCGATTTGGTATATTATAGGCCCAGCAACGATTTCTGGATCAAAATTTATGGCCGTATTCAGTCACAGTTCTCCGATTTTTTTTCCAACAAAACTGATGAAAACAAGTGAATTTCGGCCTAAAAAATTTGGTTGTTGGGTTTCGCCCCGCCAGATTTGTAGAGCCTGATGAGTGCTTCGATTTGGTATATTATAGGCCCAACAACGATTTCTGGATCAAAAGTTATGGCCGTATTCAGTCACAGTTCTCCGATTTTTTTTCCTCAAAAACTGATGAAAACAATTGAATTTCAGCCTAAAAAATTTGGTTGTTGGGTTTCGCCCCACCAGATCTGTAGAGCTTGATGAGTGCTTCGATTTGGTATATTATAGGCCCAACAACGATTTCTGGATCAAAAGTTATGGTCGAATTCAGTAACTGTTCTCCGATTTTTTTGCTCCAAAACTGATGCAAACAAGTGAATTTTGGCCTAAAAATTGTTGTTGGGTTTCGCCCCGCCAGATTTGTAGAGCTTGAAGAGTGCTTCGATTTGGTATATTATAGGCCCAGCAACGATTTCTGGATCAAAAGTTATGCCCGTATTCAGTCACAGTTCTCCGATTTTTTTCCTCCATAAACTGATGAAAACAAGTGAATTTCGGCCTAAAAAATCTGGTTGGTGGGTTCGCCGCGCCAGATTTGTAGAGCTAGATGAGTGCTTCGATTTTGTATATTATAGGCCCAGCAACGATTTCTGGATCCAAATTTATGGACGTATTCAGTCACAGTTCTCCGATTTTTTTTCCAACAAGACTTATGAAAACAAGTGAATTTCGGCCTAAAAAATTGGGTTGTTCGGTTTCGCCCCGCCAGATTTGTAGAGCTTAAAGAGTGCTTCGATTTGGTATATTATAGGCCCAACAACGATTTCTGGATCAAAAGTTATGGCCGTATTCAGTCACAGTTCTCCGATTTTTTTCCTCCAAAACTGATGAAAACAAGTGAATTTCGGCCTAAAAAATTTGGTTGTTGGGTTTCGCCCCGCCAGATTTGTAGAGCTTGATGAGTGCTTCGATTTGGTATATTATAGGCCCAGCAACGATTTCTGGATCAAAAGTTATGGCCGTATTCAGTCACAGTTCTCCGATTTTTTTTCCTCAAAAACTGATGAAAACAAGTGAATTTCGGCCTAAAAAATTTGGTTGTTGGGTTTCGCCCCGCCAGATTTGTAGAGCTTGATGAGTGCTTCGATTTGGTATATTATAGGCCCAGCAACGATTTCTGGATCAAAAGTTATGGCCGTATTCAGTCACAGTTCTCCGATTTTTTTTCCTCCAAAACTGATGAAAACAAGTGAATTTCGGCCTAAAAAATTTGGTTGTTGGGTTTCGCCCCGCCAGATTTGTAGAGCTTGATGAGTGCTTCGATTTGGTATATTATAGGCCCAGCAACGATTTCTGGATCAAAAGTTATGGCCGTATTCAGTCACAGTTCTCCGATTTTTTTCCTCCAAAACTGATGAAAACAAGTGAATTTCGGCCTAAAAAATTTGGTTGGTGGGTTTCGCCCCGCCAGATTTGTAGAGCTTGAAGAGTGCTTCGATTTGGTATATTATAGGCCCAGCAACGATTTCTGGATCAAAAGTTATGGCCGTATTCAGTCACAGTTCTCTGATTTTTTTTCCTCCAAAACTGATGAAAACAAGTGAATTTCGGCCAAAAAATTTGGTTGTTGGGTTTCGCCCCGCCAGATTTGTAGAGCTTGATGAGTGCTTCGATTTGGTATATTATAGGCCCAGCAACGATTTCTGGATCAAAATTTATGGCCGTATTCAGTCACAGTTCTCCGATTTTTTTTCCAACAAAACTGATGAAAACAAGTGAATTTCGGCCTAAAAAATTTGGTTGTTGGGTTTCGCCCCGCAAATTTGTAGAGCCTGATGAGTGCTTCGATTTGGTATATTATAGGCCCAACAACGATTTCTGGATCAAAAGTTATGGCCGTATTCAGTCACAGTTCTCCGATTTTTTTTCCTCAAAAACTGATGAAAACAATTGAATTTCAGCCTAAAAAATTTGGTTGTTGGGTTTCGCCCCGCCAGATCTGTAGAGCTTGATGAGTGCTTCGATTTGGTATATTATAGGCCCAGCAACGATTTCTGGATCAAAAGTTATGGTCGAATTCAGTAACTGTTCTCCGATTTTTTTGCTCCAAAACTGATGCAAACAAGTGAATTTTGGCCTAAAAAATTGGGTTGTTGGGTTTCGCCCCGCCAGATTTTTAGTGCTTGAAGAGTGCTTCGATTTGGTATATTATAGGCCCAGCAATGATTTCTGGATCAAAAGTTATGCCCGTATTCAGTCACAGTTCTCCGATTTTTTTCCTCCATAACTGATGAAAACAAGTGAATTTCGGCCTAAAAAATCTGGTTGGTGGGTTCGCCGCGCCAGATTTGTAGAGCTAGATGAGTGCTTCGATTTTGTATATTATAGGCCCAGCAACGATTTCTGGATCCAAATTTATGGACGTATTCAGTCACAGTTCTCCGATTTTTTTTCCAACAAGACTTATGAAAACAAGTGAATTTCGGCCTAAAAAATTGGGTTGTTCGGTTTCGCCCCGCCAGATTTGTAGAGCTTAAAGAGTGCTTCGATTTGGTATATTATAGGCCCAACAACGATTTCTGGATCAAAAGTTATGGCCGTATTCAGTCACAGTTCTCTGATTTTTTTCCTCCAAAACTGATGAAAACAAGTGAATTTCGGCCTAAAAAATTTGGTTGTTGGGTTTCGCCGCGCCAGATTTGTAGAGCTTGATGAGTGCTTCGATTTGGTATATTATAGGCCCAGCAACGATTTCTGGATCAAAATTTATGGCCGTATTCAGTCACAGTTCTCCGATTTTTTTTCCAACAAGACTGATGAAAACAAGTGAATTTCGGCCTAAAAAATTTGGTTGTTGGGTTTCGCCCCGCAAGATTTGAAGAGCCTGGTGAGTGCTTCGATTTGGTATATTATAGGCCCAACAACAATTTCTGGATCAAAAGTTATGGCCGTATTCAGTCACAGTTCTCCGATTTTTTTTCCTCAAAAACTGATGAAAACAATTGAATTTCGGCCTAAAAAATTTGGTTGTTGGGTTTCGCCCCTCCAGATTTGTAGAGCTTGATGAGTGCTTCGATTTGGTATATTATAGGCCCAGCAACGATTTCTGGATCCAAATTTATGGCCGTATTCAGTCACAGTTCTCCGATTTTTTTCCTCCAAAACTGATGAAAACAAGTGAATTTCGGCCTAAAAAATTTGTTTGGTGCGTTTCGCCCTGCCAGATTTGTAGAGCTTGAAGAGTGCTTCGATTTGGTATATTATTGGCCCAGCAACGATTTCTGGATCAAAAGTTATGGCCGTATGCAGTCACAGTTCTCTGATTTTTTTCCTCCAAAACTGATGAAAACAAGTGAATTTCGGCCTAAAAAATTTGGTTGTTGGGTTTCGCCCCGCCAGATTTGTAGAGCTTGATGAGTGCTTCGATTTGGTATATTATAGGCCCAGCAACGATTTCTGGATCAAAATTTATGGCCGTATTCAGTCACAGTTCTCCGATTTTTTTTCCAACAACACTGATGAAAACTAGTGAATTTCGGCCTAAAAAATTTGGTTGTTGGGTTTCGCCCCGCAAGATTTGTAGAGCCTGATGAGTGCTTCGATTTGGTATATTATAGGCCCAACAACGATTTCTGGATCAAAAGTTATGGCCGTATTCAGTCACAGTTCTCCGATTTTTTTTCCTCAAAAACTGATGAAAACAATTGAATTTCAGCCTAAAAAATTTGGTTGTTGGGTTTCGCCCCGCCAGATCTGTAGAGCTTGATGAGTGCTTCGATTTGGTATATTATAGGCCCAGCAACGATTTCTGGATCAAAAGTTATGGTCGAATTCAGTAACTGTTCTCCGATTTTTTTGCTCCAAAACTGATGCAAACAAGTGAATTTTGGCCTAAAAAATTGGGTTGTTGGGTTTCGCCCCGCCAGATTTTTAGTGCTTGAAGAGTGCTTCGATTTGGTATATTATAGGCCCAGCAATGATTTCTGGATCAAAAGTTATGCCCGTATTCAGTCACAGTTCTCCGATTTTTTTCCTCCATAACTGATGAAAACAAGTGAATTTCGGCCTAAAAAATCTGGTTGGTGGGTTCGCCGCGCCAGATTTGTAGAGCTAGATGAGTGCTTCGATTTTGTATATTATAGGCCCAGCAACGATTTCTGGATCCAAATTTATGGACGTATTCAGTCACAGTTCTCCGATTTTTTTTCCAACAAGACTTATGAAAACAAGTGAATTTCGGCCTAAAAAATTGGGTTGTTCGGTTTCGCCCCGCCAGATTTGTAGAGCTTAAAGAGTGCTTCGATTTGGTATATTATAGGCCCAACAACGATTTCTGGATCAAAAGTTATGGCCGTATTCAGTCACAGTTCTCTGATTTTTTTCCTCCAAAACTGATGAAAACAAGTGAATTTCGGCCTAAAAAATTGGGTTGTTGGGTTTCGCCGCGCCAGATTTGTAGAGCTTGATGAGTGCTTCGATTTGGTATATTATAGGCCCAGCAACGATTTCTGGATCAAAATTTATGGCCGTATTCAGTCACAGTTCTCCGATTTTTTTTCCAACAACACTGATGAAAACTAGTGAATTTCGGCCTAAAAAATTTGGTTGTTGGGTTTCGCCCCGCAAGATTTGTAGAGCCTGATGAGTGCTTCGATTTGGTATATTATAGGCCCAACAACGATTTCTGGATCAAAAGTTATGGCCGTATTCAGTCACAGTTCTCCAATTTTTTTTCCTCAAAAAGTGATGAAAACAATTGAATTTCGGCCTAAAAAATTTGGTTGTTTGGTTTCGCCCCGCCAGATTTGTAGAGCATAATGAGTGCTTCGATTTGGTATATTATAGGCCCAGCAACGATTTCTGGATCCAAATTTATGGCCGTATTCAGTCACAGTTCTCCGATTTTTTTTCCAACAAGACTGATGAAAACAAGTGAATTTTGGCCTAAAAAATTGGGTTGTTCGGTTTCCCCCCGCCAGATTTGTAGAGCTTGAAGAGTGCTTCGATTTGCTATATTATAGGCCCAACAACGATTTCTGGATCAAAAGTTATGGCCGTATTCAGTCACAGTTCTCTAATTTTTTTCCTCCAAAACAGATGAAAACAAGTGAATTTCGGCCTAAAAAATTTGGTTGTTGGGTTTCGCCTTGCCAGATTTGTAGAGCTTGATGAGTGCTTCGATTTGGTATATTATAGGCCCAGCAACGATTTCTGGATCAAAATTTATGGCCGTATTCAATCACAGTTCTCCGATTTTTTTTCCAACAAAACTGATGAAAACAAGTGAATTTCGGCCTAAAAAATTTGGTTGTTGGGTTTCGCCCCGCAAGATTTTTAGAGACTGATGAGTGCTTCGATTTAGTATATTATAGGCCCAGCAACGATTTCTGGATCCAAATTTATGTCCGTATTCAGTCACAGTTCTCCGATATTTTTCCTCCAAAACTGATGAAAACAAGTGAATTTCGGCCTAAAAAATTTGTTTGGTGCATTTCGCCCTGCCAGATTTGTAGAGCTTGAAGAGTGCTTCGATTTGGTATATTATTGGCCCAGCAACGATTTCTGGATCAAAAGTTATGGCCGTATTCAGTCACAGTTCTCCGATTTTTTTCCTCCAAAACTGATGAAAACAAGTGAATTTCGGCCTAGAAAATTGGGTTGTTGGGATTCACCCCGCAAGATTTGTAGAGCTTGAATAGTGCTTCGATTTGGTATATTATAGGCCCAACAACGATTTCTGGATCAAAAGTTATGGCCGTATTCAGTCACAGTTCTCTGATTTTTTTTCCTCCAAAACTGATGAAAACAAGTGAATTTCGGCCTAAAAAATTGGGTTGTTGGGTTTCGCCGCGCCAGATTTGTAGAGCTTGAAGAGTGCTTCGATTTGGTATATTATAGGCCCAGCAACGATTTCTGGATCAAAATTTATGGCCGTATTCAGTCACAGTTCTCCGATTTTTTTTCCAACAAGACTGATGAAAACAAGTGAATTTCGGCCTAAAAAATTTGGTTGTTGGGTTTCGCCCCGCAAGATTTGAAGAGCCTGGTGAGTGCTTCGATTTGGTATATTATAGGCCCAACAACAATTTCTGGATCAAAAGTTATGGCCGTATTCAGTCACAGTTCTCCGATTTTTTTTCCTCAAAAACTGATGAAAACAATTGAATTTCGGCCTAAAAAATTTGGTTGTTGGGTTTCGCCCCTCCAGATTTGTAGAGCTTGATGAGTGCTTCGATTTGGTATATTATAGGCCCAGCAACGATTTCTGGATCCAAATTTATGGCCGTATTCAGTCACAGTTCTCCGATTTTTTTCCTCCAAAACTGATGAAAACAAGTGAATTTCGGCCTAAAAAATTTGTTTGGTGCGTTTCGCCCTGCCAGATTTGTAGAGCTTGAAGAGTGCTTCGATTTGGTATATTATTGGCCCAGCAACGATTTCTGGATCAAAAGTTATGGCCGTATGCAGTCACAGTTCTCTGATTTTTTTCCTCCAAAACTGATGAAAACAAGTGAATTTCGGCCTAAAAAATTTGGTTGTTGGGTTTCGCCCCGCCAGATTTGTAGAGCTTGATGAGTGCTTCGATTTGGTATATTATAGGCCCAGCAACGATTTCTGGATCAAAATTTATGGCCGTATTCAGTCACAGTTCTCCGATTTTTTTTCCAACAACACTGATGAAAACTAGTGAATTTCGGCCTAAAAAATTTGGTTGTTGGGTTTCGCCCCGCAAGATTTGTAGAGCCTGATGAGTGCTTCGATTTGGTATATTATAGGCCCAACAACGATTTCTGGATCAAAAGTTATGGCCGTATTCAGTCACAGTTCTCCGATTTTTTTTCCTCAAAAACTGATGAAAACAATTGAATTTCAGCCTAAAAAATTTGGTTGTTGGGTTTCGCCCCGCCAGATCTGTAGAGCTTGATGAGTGCTTCGATTTGGTATATTATAGGCCCAGCAACGATTTCTGGATCAAAAGTTATGGTCGAATTCAGTAACTGTTCTCCGATTTTTTTGCTCCAAAACTGATGCAAACAAGTGAATTTTGGCCTAAAAAATTGGGTTGTTGGGTTTCGCCCCGCCAGATTTTTAGTGCTTGAAGAGTGCTTCGATTTGGTATATTATAGGCCCAGCAATGATTTCTGGATCAAAAGTTATGCCCGTATTCAGTCACAGTTCTCCGATTTTTTTCCTCCATAACTGATGAAAACAAGTGAATTTCGGCCTAAAAAATCTGGTTGGTGGGTTCGCCGCGCCAGATTTGTAGAGCTAGATGAGTGCTTCGATTTTGTATATTATAGGCCCAGCAACGATTTCTGGATCCAAATTTATGGACGTATTCAGTCACAGTTCTCCGATTTTTTTTCCAACAAGACTTATGAAAACAAGTGAATTTCGGCCTAAAAAATTGGGTTGTTCGGTTTCGCCCCGCCAGATTTGTAGAGCTTAAAGAGTGCTTCGATTTGGTATATTATAGGCCCAACAACGATTTCTGGATCAAAAGTTATGGCCGTATTCAGTCACAGTTCTCTGATTTTTTTCCTCCAAAACTGATGAAAACAAGTGAATTTCGGCCTAAAAAATTTGGTTGTTGGGTTTCGCCGCGCCAGATTTGTAGAGCTTGATGAGTGCTTCGATTTGGTATATTATAGGCCCAGCAACGATTTCTGGATCAAAATTTATGGCCGTATTCAGTCACAGTTCTCCGATTTTTTTTCCAACAAGACTGATGAAAACAAGTGAATTTCGGCCTAAAAAATTTGGTTGTTGGGTTTCGCCCCGCAAGATTTGAAGAGCCTGGTGAGTGCTTCGATTTGGTATATTATAGGCCCAACAACAATTTCTGGATCAAAAGTTATGGCCGTATTCAGTCACAGTTCTCCGATTTTTTTTCCTCAAAAACTGATGAAAACAATTGAATTTCGGCCTAAAAAATTTGGTTGTTGGGTTTCGCCCCTCCAGATTTGTAGAGCTTGATGAGTGCTTCGATTTGGTATATTATAGGCCCAGCAACGATTTCTGGATCCAAATTTATGGCCGTATTCAGTCACAGTTCTCCGATTTTTTTCCTCCAAAACTGATGAAAACAAGTGAATTTCGGCCTAAAAAATTTGTTTGGTGCGTTTCGCCCTGCCAGATTTGTAGAGCTTGAAGAGTGCTTCGATTTGGTATATTATTGGCCCAGCAACGATTTCTGGATCAAAAGTTATGGCCGTATTCAGTCACAGTTCTCTGATTTTTTTCCTCCAAAACTGATGAAAACAAGTGAATTTCGGCCTAAAAAATTTGGTTGTTGGGTTTCGCCCCGCCAGATTTGTAGAGCTTGATGAGTGCTTCGATTTGGTATATTATAGGCCCAGCAACGATTTCTGGATCAAAATTTATGGCCGTATTCAGTCACAGTTCTCCGATTTTTTTTCCAACAAAACTGATGAAAACAAGTGAATTTCGGCCTAAAAAATTTGGTTGTTGGGTTTCGCCCCGCCAGATTTGTAGAGCCTGATGAGTGCTTCGATTTGGTATATTATAGGCCCAACAACGATTTCTGGATCAAAAGTTATGGCCGTATTCAGTCACAGTTCTCCGATTTTTTTTCCTCAAAAACTGATGAAAACAAGTGAATTTCGGCCTAAAAAATTTGGTTGTTGGGTTTCGCCCCGCCAGATTTGTAGAGCTTGATGAGTGCTTCGATTTGGTATATTATAGGCCCAGCAACGATTTCTGGATCAAAAGTTATGGTCGAATTCAGTAACTGTTCTCCGATTTTTTTGCTCCAAAACTGATGCAAACAAGTGAATTTTGGCCTAAAAAATTGGGTTGTTGGGTTTCGCCCCGCCAGATTTTTAGAGCTTGAAGAGTGCTTCGATTTGGTATATTATAGGCCCAGCAACGATTTCTGGATCAAAAGTTATGGCCGTATTCAGTCACAGTTCTCCGATTTTTTTTCCTCCAAAACTGATGAAAACAAGTGAATTTCGGCCTAAAAAATTGGGTTGTTGGGTTTCGCCGCGCCAGATTTGTAGAGCTTGAAGAGTGCTTCGATTTGGTATATTATAGGCCCAGCAACGATTTCTGGATCAAAAGTTATGGCCGTATTCAGTCACAGTTCTCCGATTTTTTTTCCTCCAAAACTGATGAAAACAAGTGAATTTCGGCCTAAAAAATTGGGTTGTTGGTTTCGCCGCGCCAGATTTGTAGAGCTTGAAGAGTGCTTCGATTTGGTATATTATAGGCCCAGCAACGATTTCTGGATCAAAAGTTATGGCCGTATTCAGTCACAGTTCTCCGATTTTTTTTCCAACAAAACTGATGAAAACAAGTGAATTTCGGCCTAAAAAATTGGTTGTTGGGTTTCGCCCCGCCAGATTTGTAGAGCTTGATGAGTGCTTCGATTTGGTATATTATAGGCCCACCAACGATTTCTGGATCAAAAGTTATGGCCGTATTCAGTCACAGTTCTCCGATTTTTTTTCCTCCAAAACTGATGAAAACAAGTGAATTTCGGCCTAAAAAATTTGGTTGTTGGGTTTCGCCCCTCCAGATTTGTAGAGCCTTAAAGTGCTTCGATTTGGTATATTATAGGCCCAGCAACGATTTCTGGATCAAAATTTATGGCCGTATTCAGTCACAGTTCTCCGATTTTTTTCCTCCAAAACTGATGAAAACAAGTGAATTTCGGCCTAAAAAATTTGTTTGGTGCGTTTCGCCCTGCCAGATTTGTAGAGCTTGAAGAGTGCTTCGATTTGGTATATTATTGGCCCAGCAACGATTTCTGGATCAAAAGTTATGGCCGTATGCAGTCACAGTTCTCTGATTTTTTTCCTCCAAAACTGATGAAAACAAGTGAATTTCGGCCTAAAAAATTTGGTTGTTGGGTTTCGCCCCGCCAGATTTGTAGAGCTTGATGAGTGCTTCGATTTGGTATATTATAGGCCCAGCAACGATTTCTGGATCAAAATTTATGGCCGTATTCAGTCACAGTTCTCCGATTTTTTTTCCAACAACACTGATGAAAACTAGTGAATTTCGGCCTAAAAAATTTGGTTGTTGGGTTTCGCCCCGCAAGATTTGTAGAGCCTGATGAGTGCTTCGATTTGGTATATTATAGGCCCAACAACGATTTCTGGATCAAAAGTTATGGCCGTATTCAGTCACAGTTCTCCGATTTTTTTTCCTCAAAAACTGATGAAAACAATTGAATTTCAGCCTAAAAAATTTGGTTGTTGGGTTTCGCCCCGCCAGATCTGTAGAGCTTGATGAGTGCTTCGATTTGGTATATTATAGGCCCAGCAACGATTTCTGGATCAAAAGTTATGGTCGAATTCAGTAACTGTTCTCCGATTTTTTTGCTCCAAAACTGATGCAAACAAGTGAATTTTGGCCTAAAAAATTGGGTTGTTGGGTTTCGCCCCGCCAGATTTTTAGTGCTTGAAGAGTGCTTCGATTTGGTATATTATAGGCCCAGCAATGATTTCTGGATCAAAAGTTATGCCCGTATTCAGTCACAGTTCTCCGATTTTTTTCCTGCATAACTGATGAAAACAAGTGAATTTCGGCCTAAAAAATCTGGTTGGTGGGTTCGCCGCGCCAGATTTGTAGAGCTAGATGAGTGCTTCGATTTTGTATATTATAGGCCCAGCAACGATTTCTGGATCCAAATTTATGGACGTATTCAGTCACAGTTCTCCGATTTTTTTTCCAACAAGACTTATGAAAACAAGTGAATTTCGGCCTAAAAAATTGGGTTGTTCGGTTTCGCCCCGCCAGATTTGTAGAGCTTAAAGAGTGCTTCGATTTGGTATATTATAGGCCCAACAACGATTTCTAGATCAAAAGTTATGGTCGTATTCAGTCATAGTTCTCTGATTTTTTTCCTCCAAAACTGATGAAAACAAGTGAATTTCGGCCTAAAAAATTTGGTTGTTGGGTTTCGGCGCGCCAGATTTGTAGAGCTTGATGAGTGCTTCGATTTGGTATATTATAGGCCCAGCAACGATTTCTGGATCAAAATTTATGGCCGTATTCAGTCACAGTTCTCCGATTTTTTTTCCAACAAGACTGATGAAAACAAGTGAATTTCGGCCTAAAAAATTTGGTTGTTGGGTTTCGCCCCGCAAGATTTGAAGAGCCTGGTGAGTGCTTCGATTTGGTATATTATAGGCCCAACAACAATTTCTGGATCAAAAGTTATGGCCGTATTCAGTCACAGTTCTCCGATTTTTTTTCCTCAAAAACTGATGAAAACAAGTGAATTTCGGCCTAAAAAATTTGGTTGTTGGGTTTCGCCCCTCCAGATTTGTAGAGCTTGATGAGTGCTTCGATTTGGTATATTATAGGCCCAGCAACGATTTCTGGATCCAAATTTATGGCCGTATTCAGTCACAGTTCTCCGATTTTTTTCCTCCAAAACTGATGAAAACAAGTGAATTTCGGCCTAAAAAATTTGTTTGGTGCGTTTCGCCCTGCCAGATTTGTAGAGCTTGAAGAGTGCTTCGATTTGGTATATTATTGGCCCAGCAACGATTTCTGGATCAAAAGTTATGGCCGTATTCAGTCACAGTTCTCCGATTTTTTTTCCTCCAAAACTGATGAAAACAAGTGAATTTCGGCCTAAAAAATTGGGTTGTTGAGTTTCGCCCTGCAAGATTTGTAGAGCTTGAAGAGTGCTTCGATTTGGTATATTATAGGCCCAGCAACGATTTCTGGATCAAAATTTATGGCCGTATTCAGTCACAGTTCTCCGATTTTTTTTCCAACAACACTGATGAAAACAAGTGAATTTCGGCCTAAAAAATTTGGTTGTTGGGTTTCGCCCCGCAAGATTTGTAGAGCCTGATGAGTGCTTCGATTTGGTATATTATAGGCCCAACAACGATTTCTGGATCAAAAGTTATGGCCGTATTCAGTCACAGTTCTCCAATTTTTTTTCCTCAAAAACTGATGAAAACAATTGAATTTCGGCCTAAAAAATTTGGTTGTTTGGTTTCGCCCCGCCAGATTTGTAGAGCATAATGAGTGCTTCGATTTGGTATATTATAGGCCCAGCAACGATTTCTGGATCAATTTATGGCCGTATTCAGTCACAGTTCTCGATTTTTTTCCTCCAAAACTGATGAAAACAAGTGAATTTCGGCCTAAAAAATTTGGTTGTTCGGTTTCGCCCCAGCCAGATTTGTAGAGCTTGAAGAGTGCTTCGATTTGGTATATTATAGGCCCCAAGAACGATTTCTGGATCAAAAGTTATGGCCGTATTCAGTCACAGTTCTCCGATTTTTTTCCTCAAAACTGATGAAAACAAGTGAATTTCGGCCTAAAAAATTTGGTTGTTGGGTCGCCCCGCCAGATTTGTAGAGCTGATGAGTGCTTCGATTGGTATATTATAGGGCCCAGCAACGATTTCTGGATCAAAATTTATGGCCGTATTCAGTCACAGTTCTCCGATTTTTTTCCTCCAAAACTGATGAAAACAAGTGAATTTCGGCCTAAAAAATTGGGTTGTTGGGTTTCGCCCCGCCAGATTTGTAGAGCTTGAAGAGTGCTTCGATTTGGTATATTATAGGCCCAGCAACGATTTCTGGATCAAAATTTATGGCCGTATTCAGTCACAGTTCTCCGATTTTTTTCTCACAAAACTGATGAAAACAAGTGAATTTCGGCCTAAAAAATTTGGTTGTTGGGTTTCGCCCTGCCAGATTTGTAGAGCTTGATGAGTGCTTCGATTTGGTATATTATAGGCCCAGCAACGATTTCTGGATCAAAAGTTATGGCCGTATTCAGTCACAGTTCTCCGATTTTTTTCCTCCAAAACTGATGAAAACAAGTGAATTTCGGCCTAAAAAATTGGGTTGTTGGGTTTCGACCCCGCCAGATTTGTAGAGCTTGAAGAGTGCTTCGATTTGGTATATTATAGGCCCAGCAACGATTTCTGGATCAAAAGTTATGGCCGTATTCAGTCACAGTTCTCCGATTTTTTTCCTCCAAAAACTGATGAAAACAAGTGAATTTCGGCCTAAAAAATTGGGTTGTTGGGTTTCGCCCCGCCAGATTTGTAGAGCTTGAAGAGTGCTTCGATTTGGTATATTATAGGCCCAGCAACGATTTCTGGATCAAAAGTTATGGCCGTATTCAGTCACAGTTCTCCGATTTTTTTCCTACAAAACTGATGAAAACAAGTGAATTTCGGCCTAAAAAATTTGGTTGTTGGGTTTCGCCCCGCCAGATTTGAAGAGCCTGAAGAGTGCTTCGATTTGGTATATTATAGGCCCAGCAACGATTTCTGGATCAAAAGTTATGGCCGTATTCAGTCACAGTTCTCCGATTTTTTTCCTCAAAACTGATGAAAACAAGTGAATTTCGGCCTAAAAAATTTGATTGTTGGGTTTCGCCGCGAAGATTTGAGAGCTGAGAGTGCTTCGATTTGGTATATTTAGCCCAGCAACGATTTCTGGATCAAAAGTTTTGGCGTATTCAGTCACAGTTCTCCGAATTTTTTTTTTCCAACAAAACTGATGAAAACAAGTGAATTTCGGCCTAAAACAATTGGTTGTTGGGTTCGCCCGCAAGTTTGTAGGCCTGGGAGTGCTTCGATTTGGTATATTATAGCCACCAACCAATTTATGGAATCAAAACTTATGGCCGATCAGTCACAGTTCTCCGATTTTTTTTCCTCAAAAACTGATGAAAACAAGTGAATTTCGGCCTAAAAAATTTGTTTGTTGCGTTTCGCCCCGCCAGATTTGTAGAGCTTGAAGAGTGCTTCGATTTGGTATATTATAGGCCCAACAACGATTTCTGGATCAAAAGTTATGGCCGTATTCAGTCACAGTTCTCCGATTTTTTTTCCTCAAAAACTGATGAAAACAAGTGAATTTCGGCCTAAAAAATTGGGTTATTGGGTTTCGCCACGCCAGATTTGTAGAGCTTGAAGAGCGCTTCAATTTGGTATATTATAGGCCCAGCAACGATTTCTGGATCAAAATTTATGGCCGAATTCACTCACAGTTCTCCAATTTTTTTCCTCCAAAACTGATG
>JACAGA010000053.1:281872-307239 GCA_029231665.1 Morus indica
GAATTATAATTCGTAATTTACTATAATATTTTTTCTCATAAAAAATACACATAAATCAAAAATAATTATAAATTATAATTCTAAATTCATAATTAAATATATGTTAAGACATCTCTTAACATTAGTATTTAAAATGTTAAAACTTCATTCATTTTTTTAATTTAAATTATAATTTTTTTATTACAATATTTCCTCCACAAAATTTTAAATTACAAAACGAGACGTAAGTAAATTAACCACCTTTGTATATTAACCGGTACAAAACTATATGGGAAAAAGTTATGGTTGACTTCCATAGCCATCGAGATTCAACGTGTCCACACTACAAAAATAATTCATTTGAAAAAAAAAAAAAACTTAATTCTATTACTATACACATGTAAGGCTGTGAAACAGCGAAAGGACGCGAAAGCATATCCAAAACACTTTTTTAAAATTAAAAAAAAAAATCCATAACACATTAATGATTAAGTCCCACTATAAACGTTGAAAAAAGACAAATTTGGTAAAAGTTAGGAGCATGACAAATAAGAACCAAACAACGCGTATGGACAGTTTGATTAAGCAGCGCCACTACTAGTCGCATTGCACATGTCGATGCATATGAACGTCCAGATATATGTGCCGCTACCGCCGTAAACAGCTTTCTAATAATGTTCCAAATCAAGCTTTTTGACTTTCGACAGACAATTTTTTCTTTTTTTTCCCTTGAGTATCGATCTTTCAATCACAAGCAAACTTGTGTTTTTTTCTCAGTACAAACAGAGCAAGTCTTGAGTGCGATCCTAACCGGGTTGTCCCACATTCCTTTATGCGTCACAAACAAAATATAAAATGATTAATGGACATAAATTTTGACGTTAATAGTAAAAAAATAAATAAATAAAATGGGATAAATATAAGATTGGATCGAATATAATTGCGAAAAACATGTCACATAAAAACAGGCTTAGATCGCGTGAACTATTCTTGGAAGAATTGCCACTAAAAGGGATTGAATCCTTTAACACATATAGTATTGCAGTTGATTAACTGTCAAGTCATGTACATTTTGGGGACTTTATTTTTTTAAATCACATAAAAAAAGAGATCATCAGTGTTATCTTACGCCATCCTCAATCCTCATTATATACAAATCTTAATCCCACACGGTTTGGAAACGTGGGATTGTTACTAATTTCAAGTCATTGAGCATGCTTTCTCTTGAAAAATGAGGAATAAATGTGGTCTCTCTCTCTTTCTTTCTTGATAATTTGGAAGAGGGTGGTCGGCCAATCAGATAGTACTGAATCAAAGAAGACAAAATAAAAATGTGTGTATATGAATATATATTTTTATATATGGTACTTCAAAGTAGAGGGGCAATACAAAACAACACGAAAAGCAATATAGGATGATAGATAAAAGCAAGGCAAGGCAAAAAAGTAATCCCATGGCCATAAATGCTTATTCTGTTATGGCAAGCGTGTGAACTCAGGATTAAAAGTCTCATTTATTTCACCGATTTAAATTTAAAATTTAATAATCTATTTTTTTAGAGTGTAACTTAAGTGTAATTTTTGAGTTAAATTTGAGTTATAACTTAAGTTGAAGTTGTAACTTGAATAAAGTTAAGTAAAATTGAATAAAGTTAAAACTTAAAAGAACATAAACTTGAATAAAGTTAGAATTCGAGTTGTATTTTTTTTTTGAGTTTTTCAGACAAAAGAACAGGTTTTGAGTTTTGCTACGGTAAAAAATTCTCAAAAATCACATGTAATTTTTTTATACAGTAAAAAACTCTCATATAAAATTACATCTCAATTTAAATTAAAAATTTAAATCAGTAAACTAACAGACTAAAATATTTTTCATTCCCTCACAAAAAAATAAAAATAAAAAAACTACCATGTTTATGGAGCCACTTATAAATGCCATATGCGTACGAGAGCCACCATTATTGGCCTTCTTTTCACTTCTCAACTACCCAATTTCGCACTATTGCTTTAGTACTAATCTCTCCTCTTCTTAGCTTCATACAAAAAAGAAAAAAAAGAAAAAAAAAAAAAAAAAAAAACGTTTTTTTGTTTTTTTTTTGTTTTGTTCTCATTCAATATTCAACTGAGGATGCATTGGAGAAAAGGCAAAGATTTGGCCACATTAGTGGTGGTTTTTGGTTTGTTAATCCAAACTTGCTTCTCGGAGATAAACAGAGGAAGCTTTCCAAAGGGCTTTGTTTTTGGAACAGCCTCCTCTGCTTACCAGGTTGGTTTCTCTGTAATTCCTTCTTAATCAGCACGTTTGTCTTTTGACATAAAATTTCATAACACTACTACTACAACGTTTTTTTTTTTCTGGGTTATATCTTCTTCATATCATATGCATGAATAATTGTTTTCTTGGACTTTTCATCTGCGAATATTTGTTTCCCGAGACTTTTTTCTGCCTGTGATCTTGTTCGTTAGTTTACTGAGGAAAATGTAAGGCTTCTGTGGGTGAACCCGTGTGGAGAGATAAGAGTGGTGAATACTGAAATGAATACAAGTACAACAATGGAAAAACGACATCAAAGACGAACATAGTAAAAGAAAAACTACTTCGCGTTTTTATTTATTTTTTTACTGTCGTATAAGTAATGCCAGGAAGTTTCAGAAGAGTACAGCTTATGTGACGTGTACGGAATTCGACACGAATTCATTGCGGAGCGAAAAATAAGGAACAACCATCGAAATTCCATCAATTACCGGGTTGTCAGTTTCCATAAGAACCATTATCAGTTACCGGGTTTTCAGTTTTCCATAAGAACTATCCTCCTAATCTCTCTCTCTCTCTCTCCTTAAATTTTTTTTTTTTTTTTTCAATAATTAACACTATTTTTTGTTGAGGTACCACTGTATGACTACCGTTATAATTTTAGGTTAAGACTTAAAGAGAATGATATCTCTACTTACCATAATTATAAGTAATTTCAACATTTTTTGGGGGAGAAAATAGTAATAGCAACGTTTATTTGCCTTGTCGGTCAGTAATAGCAACGTTTGGAACTGTATATTAATATCTATATTAATAGCAACGTTTATTAGATGAAGTAGAGTAATTGATTGCAACAAGAAAGGAATATATATATATATATATATATATTAAATTTGAAATATGCGTATTGGTGGTCTAGAAAGATGGACCTGTTTGAAAAAGTTTATGCTTTTATTTTTAAGCACTAAAAGATAAAGAAGTATAAGTTTGAGCTTTTTATTTAGATAGTACATGGAATAGAGTTTTGTTTGATTAGACCTTTTAAACGTGTTTAGTAAATAATGCTTTAAATTAAAAATATTTTTTTAGAGTTTTTTTTTAAAATTTATTAGTTTTTGGTAAAATAATTAGAAGAATAAATTTGACATTTTATATTTTAAAAAATGATTTTAAGATATTAAAAAATGACTTTATAAAACGTTAAGGTATCAATTTAAAATTATTAAAAACACATAATATTAAAAGACAATTATGCTAAACACATAGTATTAATATGAAATTTTCGCTAAAGAAAAGTGCCTTTTCCTGGACATCTAGAAAATCAAACACACACACTACTACCATTGTATATATATATATATATATATATATATATATAATATGTTGGTGTGAAATGTGAACACACACATACAAGTCTGTTTGATCTCTTCAAATTATAAATTCGCAAAATCCTATTAATATGCTCTCGAATAACAATTATTACTTTTTTGAGGTTGAACTTCAAATATTTGTTAATTTCTTTAATTTTGTGGTTTTGGCAGTATGAGGGAGCAGTGAAGGAAGACGGAAGAGGACCTTCTGTTTGGGACACTTTTGCACATACTTTTGGTAATATTTCGTGTATTTTTTATTATTATTTTCTTTTAAGTTAAGATTCAAGGACAGAAAAGAAATTACAAGAATTTGTGCAGATATTTAGTATTATGACATGCCTAGTTTTTTTTATTTTTTATTTTTTTTTATGCGTGTTGGCAGCTTCATCTGCGTTAACAATTTGGATTTTGGTTCCTAAATTAAGAATCTTAACAATTTGGATTTTGGTTTCTAAATTAAGAATCTTTAATAGTTGACCACTTAAGTGTAAAATATGGGAAATGATTGTTTTATTCTCCATGTGCATGTGACATATTTGTCGGTATTTAATTTGTTGTATCAATTAATTAATTGGAAAAAAAAATTGCAGTTACGCCAATCCATTTAATTGGCAAAGTTTCAATTACTGGATTGATTATGCAAAATAATCTGATTATCCTCATGATCCCTTGCATTGTGCGCCAGGTAAAATTATTGATTTTAGTAACGCCGACGTTGCTGTGGACCAGTACCACCGTTATGAGGTTAGTCCAAAATCTTTTATTATATTTGGTTATTTTATTAACTGAACTAATGATTCCTTAATTGAGGATCATGACATACCTTTTATGTGTGTGTATATATATATATATATATATATATATGTATGTATGTATATATATATATATATATATATTTTTTTTTTTGGCACTGTATTCCTGGGTAAAAACAGATCCTAATATTCCAATCATTTTCAACAGGAAGATGTTCAACTTATGAAGGATATGGGAATGGATGCTTACAGGTTTTCCATAAGCTGGTCTCGGATATTCCCCAGTAAGCTTACTTTTGCTAATTGCCCAGTACAATAATAGAAGGATTTTAGTGCTTTTGTCCTCTGAACTTTTACTGAATTGGCAAGTTATCTTTGAACTTTCGATTTAAAAAAAGTATTCTATCAGTTTGATAAGTAGAATGACTCCTTAGCAATACAATATGTGAAAATTTAGGGGGAAAAAAAAACCTCATGCACATGATACATATGACATTTATTATCGTCATCCGAAATTTCAATCTCTACTTTCAAACGAGCTCAAATGACGGTTACAATAATAGAAGGATTTTAGTGCTTTTGTCCTCCAAACTTTTAGTGAATTGGCAAGTTATCTTTAGACTTTAGATTTTAAAAAAAGTATTTTATCAGTTTGATAAAATGTTGTAGAATGACTCCTTAGCAATACAATATGTGAAAATTTAGGGGAAAAAAAATCCTCATGCACATGATATAGATGTCATTTACTATCGTCATCCGAAATTTCAGTCTATATTTTCAAACGAGCTCAAATGACGGTTGCAATAATGTTTTTATCCAAATTTAATTACCATACAACGCACTATTAAATTCATTGGCATTTTACTAAAATTAAAAATTCAAAATGCAACTTGCGAATTCATAAAATGATCATTCGGGCAAATGTGCCAAATCTCTAATATTTTAGAAAACACTTGCATCGAATTAGCAACGCAGTTTTTTTGTTTTGTTTTTTTTTTTTTTTTTGTTTTTTGTTTTTCTGGATCTTGGAAACAAGTACAACTTTCGAGAATTTAAGATGATTAAAAGACAAAGATCTAACTATAGTTTTTGTTGCATCAGATGGAACTGGCCAAATCAATCAGGCAGGAGTTGATTATTACAATAAACTCATCAATGCCTTACTAGCCAAAGGTTGTGCTCCGTATTCTCTTATATCAAAATTTAATCAAAACTTTTTAAGATATGAAACCTCAACTTTAGTCAATCTTCAGGCTACTAAAAAGTTGTTTCTCTGCAAATTATTTATCACATAACGTGCCTTAGGAATTGAGCCATATGTGACCCTCTACCACTGGGACCTTCCTCAAGCCTTGGAAGACAAATACAAAGGGTGGCTTGACCGCCAAGTCATGTAAACATTTTTTTCTTTCTTCAATCTTTCACTTGCAATTCAATCTCGTTTGGAAATATATGTGGATGAATTTAGTGATCTACCACAGCAAGGACTTTGCGCTTTTCGCGGAGACGTGCTTTCAGCAATTTGGGGACAGAGTGAAGCACTGGATCACATTCAACGAGGCGTATACAGTCTCCGTACAAGGCTACGACGTCGGTCTGCAGGCGCCGGGGCGGTGCTCTATCCTTCTTCACCTCCTCTGCAGGGCTGGAAACTCTTCAACCGAGCCTTACATAGTTGGTCACAATATCCTCTTGTCTCATGCAGTTGCTGTGGATATTTATAGGAAAAAGTACAAGGTAAGAAGATGATAAGAGGTCTGAATTAACCCAACACAAGCTTCTGTTTTATCTCTTGCAGGGAACTATACCAACAAAAAAAAAGAAAATGACAGATTTTTGTGAGCCAATTTAAGCACTTTGCATGTTTGTGCACAAAAAGTTCTCAAATGATACACCTCATGAACCTGCAATATAACTTATTAGCGGTATAAAAGCCGAAATAAAATAATAATTTCAGTTTTATCGTTGCTTAAATTTGTTTGGTCATTCTGCAGAGTAAACAGAAAGGGTCAATTGGGATGTCTCAAAGTGTGATTTGGTTTATACCAGCATCAAACTCCACAGCAGATATTGAAGCGGCTCAAAGAGCCCAAGATTTTCAGCTTGGCTGGTAATTGTCCAAAACAAATTTTAAATTCAGTCGAAAGTCCTTGAATAATCAGAAACTTTACCTACTTTCAGCACTTGTGCAAACGCAATTTTGTATTAAAGCTTCCACTGGTTAGTGTAACAGTATTTCACAAATTACAGGTTTCTTGATCCCTTGATGTTTGGAGATTATCCAAGTACAATGAGGAAGCTAGTAGGAAACCGTTTGCCAACTTTTTCAAAAAGCGAGTCTTCTCTAGTAAAAGGATCCTTCGATTTTGTGGGCATTAATCACTATACTACTTTCTACGCGTTCAACGTTACACTTTATGGACTTAATGACACCTATCAAGACTCTGCTGCTCTTACAACTCGTAAGTTTACAGTTGAACCCTTTTTCTTACATCTTTTGTAATGCTTTATTGAGATTAAAAACATGTTTTGTTGCCAATTGATAATACTAACTACGTTGACAACACGGAGTTAATATAATATCGATTAACTTAATTACGATTGCCTTTGCTCCTGTTCTAATTATTATAATTTCTTTAATTGTTGAAATTAAGACACTTTGACATTTCAGCCCCTGTCTAGTGAAAATAATTACTGAAACAACACAACTACGGTATTTTAAGGCATCGTTCGTTTCACCATTCGAATCACAATTCAAACATTTTTTTTTTTTTGCTATAATGTTTTCTCTTACTAATATTTGGCTTTAATTTTTTTGCTACAATATTTTCTCTCATGTTGATTTATTTTTTAATTCAAATTCACAACTCGAACCAACCAACGTTATAAGAGTCAATTTTCTCCACTATCACTTACGTGACAATAATCTCCTATGCTTGACACGAGGCATACGTTTTGAAACAGCTGCTGGACTGTAGAAAAGGCCTAGTATTATATTATGCTTTGTTGCTAAATGATGGTACTAACTATATCCTTGTTCTTCTTGTCCTTTCAGCATTCAAAAATTTCAAACCTATTGCAGACAAGGTATGTAGTCTATAGGAGAAAAATGTCGTGGGTGTTTAGAACCGTTTTTTAAAACGGTTTTCTTGTATGTATTTTGAGAAGTAAAAAAATAAAAATAAAAATAAAACAACGTTTGTTTAATAAATGTTTTAAAAATGAAAACGAAAACGAAAACAAAAACAGTGTGAGTTGTTTTTGTGATTAAATTAAAAAACAGTTGAAATATATTTTAACTTTTGTGTTTTCATTTTGTTAGTACTTATCAATAATATTATATTATATTAATTAATAAATACGATTTTACTTTTTTATTATACTCAAAACAGTCTTTTAAAAAATTAACTAAACATAATTTTTAGAATTGATCCCAGAATAATTCTCAAAATAATCTCATATTTACTTTTTATTGAAAACAAAATCATTTTAAAATCAATTCTAAACGCACCGGTCATGTTTAAATGTAAGCCTAATTAGTGGCAAAAGTAAAAGAGATAAAGAATTTTCTTTCTTTCACCAAACGCAACTATTTTATGTTATACGCAGGCAAGTTCAATATGGTTGTACATAGTACCAGAAGGGATGAGACATTTGATGAACTATATCAAGCAAAAGTATGGCAATCCCCCAGTCATTATCACTGAAAATGGTAAAATCTTCTAGAAACCCGACAGAAGCCAAAAATCTGCTCCCAAGTGGTTTTCCATTTTCGCTGTTTTTTCACTCCTAAGAATATTCTTTTCCTTTGACCAAGAATGGGAACCATTGTTATAACTAATCTCTTTTTCTTGACAGGGATGGATGACCCAAATAACATATTGATTCCCCTTAAGCAGGCTTTAAAAGATGAGAAAAGGATCAAGTACCACAATGACTATCTAACAAACTTGTTGGCTTCTATCAAGTATGCACAATATATATATATATATATATATTATTTAGATTTTTACAATATTTGGTGAACATTTCTAGGATGTTTAGAGCCTAATAGTATGGTTAATATTATTATTGTTGTTATTATATTTTGAATGCAGGGAAGATGGCTGCAATGTAAAAGGGTATTTTGTGTGGTCTCTATTGGATAATTGGGAGTGGGCTGCTGGATTTACATCTAGATTTGGTCTCTATTTTGTTGATTACAATGACAAGCTCAAGAGATACCCAAAGGATTCTGCAAAATGGTTCAAGAACTTCTTGACTTCTGCCTGAAAAAAAATAAATTAAATAGGAGGGTGCTTCACTCTCTACTCTTTACACCAGTACATGCAATGTACATGTACAAGGGTTTTCCCATTATACCTTCTTCCTTACCATTGTGGAACCTTCCTTTTTCATCAAGAAATGTGATTTAATTTCCTAAGCTCTCTCTCTCTCTCTCTCTCTCTCTCTACACACACACACACACACACACACACACACACACTCATATTTGTATATACAAATGTAAATTAAATTGAATCTATTTTGATGACATTATGCATGAGTTAGATACATCATGGTCAATTCTTCAGGAAGAAGAATTATGAGGGGCATACTCGAGTCTAGAGTGTTCATATGATATTTCTTATAACAGTTGTAACTAGCAAAAAAAAGAAGTAATATTCCCTAATTTATGTATTTACATGGAAAAATTATAGAATTCAATTACGATAATCACATCAAGTTACGATTCTATTTTAAGTTTCTAACAATGATACCGAATAAACACATCCATGAGGACCATGACTAAGGGATCTTCCAAAAATTTATTTAAAAAGTAAAAAGAAATACAAGCTAAAAACAAATAGTTAACTAAAATACAACAAACGATATACGAAAAGGGAGTTAGTTTTGTTTTAAAAAGAGTAATTTTTCTTTTGAAAGTGGATAGTTAGTTGATTTATATACATGCGATATACAAAAAAGTGTGCTTATTTACACATAAAAATATGATATTGGCCTACATTAGACCAAGATTTAGACGCTATGTATAATCAGTGACTTTTGAATTGAATTGTGAATTTGGATTAGTTAAAAAGGTTTGGTGAAGATCCTCAACATTCAACAATGACATATAGCATTGCCGGTATACACAAATTTCTAAGCTTCCCATTTATTTTCAATTAATGAAAAGAATAAATGGTTTCTTAAGTGGTGATCAACATCAAAAAAATTGATGTGGAATACTGAGCATTTTATAGAAGCAAAAACATACTCAGAAAAACCAAGAATAAAAGCCAAAAAGTCATCAAGTATGCATGGTTATATATATAGTTACATATCACATGCATTACATTACACAACTTGTATGCATATATATATATATATATATATTAACACAATATTTTTACTGTTCTCCTTGATCCCAAAGGACTCTTTCATTTCACCTAATATCCAACGGTTTCAAAATCCTCGGACGAGAAAGTCGTCTATGACTTGTGACCCATAAAAGATTTGAGTTTTGAAATTCAAATGACCACTATTTATTATAACATTTTTTCTTTATTATATATTATCTTCATATACAATATTAAACTAAAACATGCATTTGGTATTGGTGTATCCATTTTATCTTTAAAATATTATTTTTATGTTCTCAAACATGTCAAATTCAAATAGTTTTTCTCCAATAAAGTTTATTTAAATAATTTTTCTCAAATATTTTACTACTTAACTAATTGTTCTTGCGATATTTTATAATACTCTTTTATTTTCAATAATGACACTTATAAATGCTTAATTTTACTTATTTTTGCTTTAACCTTCCCAATAACTAGTTTTCTCACACGTGCTGCTATATATTTATCTCTCTAATATTTCTTTAATGGTTTTTCTGAGTACTTTTTGCTTAATTAGATATTAAGGTTGTTGCTCCACAATTTTTTGGTTTTTAACAAAGGTGATATTAACCCTTAAATCTTAAGTATCAATCTCTAATTAGTTATTACTGTAAGTTGTGTAATATCTTGCAGAGGATTTCGAGCTTAGCACAGAAAACATTGCACATTACTTCATGGAAACAAGAGACGCATGTGGAACAAAATGTTATTACGACAGAGAATGGTGAATGGGTGCAAAATGGTGAAGAAGCAGCGATTCACCACGGCGACAATACAATTGTTGGATTAAAAAAAGTCAGGCATTTTCAGTGGAAAATATCATCACCAGAAGTATGCGAAACTCAGTGGATCATCAATGAATTGAGACTAAATATTGGTGTCTTTCCTGACCATATTCTCATGAACGACAACATAAGGACAGAGGTAAATACTAAATAGAGCAAACTGCATTACATAATGTTAATTGTTATGTGAAACTAATTATTGATTGTAGATTTATATAATAGAACTTTAAAAAAAAATAAACTATTGGTAGGTTTCAATTTTTTAGTCGTTTAAGATGACTCAAAAACTATTTGTTTTACTTTTTTTTAAATATGCTTTTAATCAGATTCAATAATAAAAAAATGTGTATTATTTATCGATACGAGGTCCTACCGTAATTCAAGAACCCTTACTCATTTGTTTTGATGAACAACTATCATCTTTGTGATTTCGTTAATGATTTTTTTTTTCTTTTTTTTTGCGTTATGTAGGTGAACAGGTGGGCTGTGTGCAGATTAATAAAAAAGAGAAATGAGGATTCACAAGATGTGGATCAGGATGATTTTGCAGAAGAGGAATTGTTATCATCATCAGAACCTTAGATCATGAGACGAGCAAGATAATTTAGGGTTTTCTTTTAGAGGATACACGGGAATTGTTTCAGTTTATTGTACATTAGGAATTTAGTATTTAGGTTTTCTTTTCAAGTAAAGAAATTATTATAGTTACTACTATTTGTAAGGTTCAAAGTGTAATGAGTTCACTTTTTAAGTGTTTTTTTTTTTTTTTAATGCTTCCTCTATAGAAAGAATTTTGAGACCAAATTACCACATCGGCCATTTGTGGTTGAGTAATTTTGATAAATACATTTTAAAAGTGTATGAGTCTGAATTTTTACCTTTTATTTTTAATTTATAATCTTTTTAGTTAAATAACTACACTAATAAAAGAGTATTTATCAAGAGTAAGAGATAAAGGTCCAGACTCATGCATTTTCAATAATAAATTCTCCATTTTTTTCAAACTTTCTAAGGCTCTTTACGCATCTAACAAAATTTTAATGGTAGAATTTACATATAGCAAAATTATTAAAATATTATAAAAATAGCAAAATTTTGATATTATGAAAATAATGTTTATATCATTATATAGTACAAAATGACATAATCATTATCTGGCATCATTATGATAATGATTATGCCATTTTTGCTCTATTTATGATATTCTGAAAAAATTTTGCTGAATTTCAAATCAAGGTATGAAAATTTTCATGTATTAAAACAAGCACGTCTTTAAAAATTATTTATGAAATTGAAAAATTCAATCAAATCTTTTGAAAATCTTAATTATATCTTTTGAAAATTTAATTTTCTTGTACTTTTTATATGCAAAATTATTAATTAAATTCAGTTTGGCGTTTTTATTTTCATCTCATGTATATAGTATATATGCTATGGTATTTGTACACACATAATATATATAATATATATGGATGAGTTTTAAACTTACCTTTCTTTCTTTTTTTTTTTTTTTTCTTTTTTTCCCACAATGCAAAGATTCAAGTGTCACGCACGTTTTTCTTACATTTCTGCTCTATAAAATACTAATAAATATTCCGGAAGTCTAATGATCATGATCTACGCCTCTAACTCTCAATATCATATTATGTCATTGGTCATTTCACCGATTCAAATTTTCAGTTTTAGATTTTTACAGTAAAAAATTCTCAGAAAATGTCTAATCTAACTTTTTCTGCTACAGTGAAAAACTTTCAGAAGATATCACATCTCAGCTTGAATTGAAAACTTGAATCTGCGAAGTGAACTAGGCCATGTTTACTATTTTTGTTAATTATAATGGAAGCCAATATTATTTTTTTCAGTTTGAATGCCATTTAGTTGTAATTTTTTCACAGTTCCTTTTATTATTTATATTCTTTCCTCTTAGGTTTTAATTCGAATCCTCCAAGCTTTTCTACCAATATTGAGGAAGATTTTGTCGCGATCGTCTCAAATATTGATAAAAAGGTTATTATGAGGTTTTGGATGTATTATTTCTGGTTTCCCACTTAAGAAATTCACTTGAGTATTATTTTTCTTTTTATATTTAAGATTTCGAGTCATTCTAATGCATATTAGTGTGTGGTTGTAATTTTTAATTAAAAAAGATTATAGATGGTGAAAATGAACTTATAACTGAAATAAATAGATTGAGAAAATTCCGTTGTGTTATCTAGTTAAGAGCTAGAGAAAGAGGACCTTAACAAGATATCATTAACAAGAGAGAACATTGGAGTCACCTTTATGTTCATGCATACCAACATGTCTTGTAAAGAGTTTCAACATGTATGAGCTTGAGCCATCCACATGTCTTTCCGCGTAAATGATGTGCCCCATTCGTTTCGTTAGTTCGAGTTGAGAATTTGAGTTAAAAAAATAAATTCATATGAGAGAAAATAAGATAGCAGAAAAAAGTTGAATTTAAATTTCAAAAGAGATGCTGTAACAAAAAGTTTGAATTGCGATTTGAATTGTAAAACGAACAAAAAAAAAATAAAATAAAAAATAATACACTGAGAACTAGCTACAGCATAAAAACAACAAAAATTTATCTAAGGAAGAAAAAAAACGTAAAAGTAATTCTAGAGAGAGAGAGGGAGAGAGAGAGAATAGGGAAGAATGAGAATAGTTCGGCCTGCTATCGGAAGCGTGTCTCAGGTCAGCCGGCCTCTAAAATACACCCACGCGCTCTACGTCGGCCGATTTACACAATGGTGGAGTCCGTGTTGGTGTTTTCTTCTCTTTTAGTTGTCGTGGAATAAAGACAGTCATTCTGCCGGTGTTGGTGTTTGTTTTTCCCTACAAATCACAAGATTTGTGTGGGCCTTGGTTGTTTGTAGTTGTGTAAATTGTGTTCCCCCACCAAGCTATAATCAGTCTTTGCAAAAAGTTTGTTACAGTCCTTTTAAGAGAGCCAACCGTAGAGGGAGAATGAAATGAGCCAATATAAGTGCTCTAAATTGTTTCCATTATCAGACCTTGGATCTATGTACTAAGATGCCAACTTATCTACCGATTTTAATTTGTTGTATCAAATTTTTTATATTAAGTTCTCTTTTAGGTTTCGTAGTTTGTTGATTAATGAAATGTTTTTGTTTTCATTAAAAAAATGACTAACTACAGTATTTTCTTTTGAAAAAAAAGTGTCAATTTTTTTAATATTAAACTATACACCATTTAACATATTCTCCCAAAATATTTTCTTGTTTTGGGCGTCAAACTCATAGAAAGAAAAATGACAGTAAGCGAAATAAAAAGATATATTTCCTATACCTTGAGAAAATTAATAAATGCCAAGTGGTATGTAAATAATGTGAATTTCTATAAAGAAAAATGGCAATTTTTAAGAATACCTATTGAAATGGAGCATACTTTTATTTTTATCTCTTAAATTAGCTAATAAAATTCTACTTTTTATATTAAAACTAGTTAATTGATAAAATTTTTTAAAAATAATACTTTTAGTAAGTCGTATACTTAAAGAGAAAACTCTGTAATTTTTTTTTTTTTAAAAAAGAACATTTAAATTTTACATCAAATGAAATTGGGAATATTTAAATATTTAATTTATTGCATGTTTTAATTCGATATAATTCCGATATAATTTGAGAGAGTTCAGGATTATATCCAAATCCAATCATCAAGGTATTTTTTCATGTTATTTCACAGAATTTTCTCATGTTATTTCACAGAATTTTCCTGCAAATAATTTACTATAATAAGAGGATTTTATGAAATCTATCGAAATACCGAGAGTAAATAATAATAATAATAATAAGCTACTTGTCCATGCTCCCCGCTCCCGTCTTTCCTATTGCCATCTTCCGTGGATGGCCTCCTTCTTAATCTAAGTTTCTTCAACAAATACATCTTACTACGTATTTCTATTGAATTAGAAATGAAATATAAATTGTATTTAAATAAAGTGTTAAAATCTACTATTATAATATTACAACACATCTTTTAAGATTTTATTGTAAAGGTATGTCATATTTGGATATACAATATGAATTTTATTTTAATATGAATTTAATCAAATCTATCTAGTGCATTATCGGTAGCATGTTCCTACCGTTTCAAAGCTGCAATTTTAATAATTCAAAATCTAAATGGAATAAAAAAACAAAGTTTTATTTATGTTAGAATTGAATAAAATATAAGTTGGTGAGGGAGTGAGAGATCATGACGTGTAGTGGAGGTAAAAAACGTGTTGAACGAATGAAATCAGTGGGGCCCACTGTTTCTGAGTCACCGAAACCTCGTTGGTTGGACCTTAAACGAAACCGAGACTGTATAAATAGTCTAAGTAAAATGTGTTTTTAAGTAAATAAACCACGAAAAAAATAAATTGAGTAAATAACCTAACTTACACATCAGCATTCCACGTCATTAAGTATGCTTCCACATCAGCACTCCACGTCATCATTATGCTTTTAGGTTTTCTTTCTCTTCCTCCCCTGCCATTTCGCGCCATTTTGTTCTCCCAGCCGCCTTCAATTTCTCCTCTCTTCTTCTCAAGTCATCGTCATCGCATAACCTCATTAACATTATTATCTTGCCCATTCAACGTTTTTTTCTCGTCCAAAACGAAGTTTGAAGAAGAGCTAGTAAGTAAGTCTTTCATTTTCTATATCTTTTGTGGTGTTTTTCGTTGTTGTTCATATGTTTTTAAGATGAGAATGTAGTTGAAAATGTTAAAAATCCATTAAAATAGTAATTTTACATGTTAAAAGACTAGTTTACATTGTCTGATATGATGAAGATCTGATGGGTTTAGAAAAAAAACAGATGGTCGGTTCGTGGTTCGTGGTCTGTTCTTATAACATGGTCGGTTCGTGGTCTGTTCTTGGTCTGTTCTTATAATATGGTCGGTTCGTGGTCGGTTCGTGGTCTGTTCTTGGTCTGTTCTTATAACATGGTCGGTTCGTGGTCTGTTCGTGGTCTGTTCGTGGTCTGTTCTTAGTCTGTTCTTATAACATGGTCGGTTCGTGGTCTGTTCTTGGTCTGTTCTTATAACATGGTCGGTTCGTGGTCTGTTCTTGGTCTGTTCTTATAACATGGTCGGTTCGTGGTCTGTTCTTAGTCTGTTCTTGGTCTGTTCTTATTGCACGGTCAGCTTTTAGTTTGTTCTTATTGCACAATCGGTTCTTAGTCTGTTCTTGATCTGTTCTTGGGTTGTTCTTATTATATGGTATGTTCTTGGTTTGTTCTCATTTTATTGTATGGTTTAATGACGTATTATTTTCTTGATTAAATTTCTGCAGTTTTAAAATCTAAATAATGGCTCAGTGGAGGATTTTTTTGACATTGGAGGAAAATGGGATGAGACTGAAAGTTGTTGGGTGTGGCATACAGATTGTAATTTAATTGGCATATATATGGATGAGAAGGATACTCTCGAAACCTTTGTTGCTAAGATTTGTAGAAAATGCAGAATTGATGGACAAAAACATTCTTTGCAGCTATCATGGGTACCGAATTTGAAACAGAAATCGTTGCCCATTGTAATAAAAGACAATGATGATTTGTTATTCTTCAGGGATATAGCCCACGAGGTACCGCTACCCGTGATAGTGGATGAGAAGTTTATCAATCCCGAAGAACATATTGATGGAGTAAAAATTAAGAGAAATCCTCTGCATGATGATTTTTTTGATCGTGATTTTATGGGTAATGTAGCTACAGATGCGTTTTCGACTCGTAATGATATTCCACCACAGTCACAACCACAACCAGAGTCACAGCCACAGCTAGAGCCACAACCGCTTGCCATTTTAAATGAAGTAGAAGTTGCTGGTCCTTTAGTTTGTATGGACAAGACTGAGTTTGGATCATCTCATGGATCTACCTTCAGTGACGGATCTAGTTTAAAAGTTGGTCAGTACTTTACAAGTAAGAATGATTTGAAGGAAAAGCTGCATTTAATAGCTTTGAAAGGGAAGTTTGAGTTTCGGACAACAAAATCAAATAAAGACGTGCTTGTAGTAGAGTGTGTGGATCCGAAATGTGTGTGGCGTATCCGAGCCTGCAAATTGAGACTGTCGAACATGGTTGTAATCCGCAAGTATAATGGTGTTCACTCTTGCTCGTTAGAAAAGCGTTCAGCGAAGCACAGGCAAGCAACGTACTCCGTTATTGGAAGTTGCATGAAAAACCAATTTGTATGCGTCAAACAGGGCCCGGTTCCGAAATCAATTCAGAAATATGCCCGTGACGAATTCGGGACGGCCTTCAGTTATTACAAAGGATGGAAGGCTCGTGAGCATGCACTTCAACTCGTAAGAGGTACGTCCGAAGAAAGCTTCACTCAGCTCCCATCATACTTTCATATGGTGTCTCTTACTAATCACGGCAGCATCACCAATATTCATTTTGATGAACAGAACCGTTTTATGTATCTTTTCCTAGCATATGGACCTTGTATACGAGGTTTTGGTTGCATGAGGAAAGTTATCAGTGTTGATGGAACGTGGTTGAAGGGAAAATTCAGAGGTACGTTGTTAGTTGCCACTGCACAGGATAGTGAACGTCATTATTATCCCATCGCACGGGCCATTGTAGACTCAGAGAATGATGCATCCTGGACATGGTTCTTCTCGAACTTGAAGGTGATTATCAATGATTCTGAGGAATTAGTTTTTATTTCTGATAGGAATCAAAGTATAAATAATGCATTGTCTATAGTTTATTCATTTGCACATCACGGTTGTTGCACATGGCATGTGTCTCAAAACATCAAGAGTAATTTCAGCTGTAGCGGTGTTCTACCACTGTTCTTTAAAACAGCTGAGGCCTACCGCATTGACGAGTTTTCTGTCTTGTTTGATGAGTTGTCTGCAAGATATCCTAGTATTGCTAGATACCTACAGGAGCAAGTTCGTTTTGAAATGTGGTCTCGTGCTCATTTTAAAGGAAATCGATATAATATTATGACCACAAACATGTCTGAATCAATGAACGCAATGCTCAAGGATGTTCGGGATTACCCTGTCATTGCCCTCTTTAATTTTATACAAGCGAAGATGTCAGAGTGGTTTAATAACAGGCGGGTCGAAGCTTCTAAAATTAAAACATTGTTAACGCTAAGTGTGGAAAAAACTCTTCGTGAGAGGCACAACAAAGCGGGATTTCTAACGGCCACAAGACTTAATACTGTTGAGTTCCAAGTGACAGGTGGAGAGGCAACTGTAATTGTCAACATTGGCGCGAGAAGTTGCACTTGTCGTGTGTTCGACCTTGAACAGATACCATGCGAGCCTGCAATATCATGTTGTAGAGAAGCAGGAATGTCACTCTATGATTTATGCTCAAAATACTACAGGACAGAAGTTTGGGCTCTTGCGTATGCTGAGACAATCTATCCTGTGCCGGATACTTCGCAATGGGATATTCCGAATCACGTAAAGGAAATTCCCCTTCTTCCACCGCGAGTTCAACCAAAGAGGGGTAGGCCAAAGCAAAAACGCATTCCCAGCATAGGTGAGTTCACACGAAGAAAGAATCGATGTGCTAGGTGTGGGCAATATGGACACTATCAGAAGAAATGTAAGAACGCACCGATGTAATAATCATGACTTATAAATTTCTTGTTTACAATGTAATATGGACACTATCATGACAAATTTCTTGTTCACACTCATTATATTCAGCAGCTTATTATGGCTTTGAGGACGCTTACATTTATGGGGAAATGCTGCCCAAATTTTTTCACAATAATGGTTTTTTTTTTTTAAGTAGGAAAACTTCAAACAAATCAGAAGTTGCATTTAGAATCTATCGTATTCAACAGGTTGTTTTGGCTATGGAGAACCTTATATCTTATGGGGAAATGCTGCCCAAATTTGTGTGTAATAACTTATGTTTTTTTTTTTAACAATTTGAATCAAAACAGACCGGAGAGGTCTGTTCTGCGCAAAACAGACCTTTCTGGTCTATTCTTTTAGGTCCGCGCGTAGGGGCCACGCCCGGGCGCGCGCAAGGGACACGGCCCGGGCGCGGCCCTTGCGCCGGTGCCGTGTCCCGGGCGCGCCGGTCCGCGCGCAAGGGCCACGGCCCGGGCTCGCGCAAGGGCCGTGCCTCGGCGCGCGCAAGGGCCACGCCGGCCGCGTGGCGCAAGGGCCCGTGCCGCTGCCGCGCGCAAGGGCCGTGCCCGGGCGCGGCGCGAAGGGCCACGCCCGGGCGCGCCCTTTGCCCGGGCCTGTCCCGTGCGCGCCGTTCCGCGCGCGGGGCCAACGCCCGGCGCGCGCACTGGCCAACGGCCCGGGCGCCGTCCCTTTGCGCCGGTGCCGTGTCCGGGCAGCGCCGGTCCCGCTCGCAGGGGCCACGCCCGTTCGCGCACTTAAGGGACCACGCCCGGGCCGCGTCCCTTGCGCCGGGGCCGTGTCCCGGGCGCGCCGGTCCGCGCGCAAGGGCTCACGGCCCGGGCGCGCGCTAAGGGCCGTGCCCGGGCGCCGCGCAAGTGCCAACGGCCGGCCGCGCGCAAGGGCCCGTGCCCGGCCTCGCGCAAGGGCCGTGCCCGGAGGGCGCGGCGCAAGGGCACGGCCCAGGAGCGCGCAAGGGCGCTCCCGGGCGCGCGCAAGGGCCGTGCCCGGCGCGCGCAAGGGCCCGCGGGCGCGCACGCATGGAAAACCCCCACCGAGAACCGACTAAAAAAGAAAGACCAAAAACCGACAAAATAGAAAGAACAGACATAAACGACCAGAACAGAGCCAAGGAACGCGACTCAATTGGCAAGAAAAACCCGAACCGCCAGAACAGACCAGAACGAGACCGAATAAATTTGTGAAAAAATATAAAAGATATTATTTTTCATATTTCCTCGACTTATTGGGTAATTCTAAACTTTTTTTAGTTTGTACAATGAAAAAAAATTTTCCTTAAGAATGGAAAAAACCTAGAACAGACCAAGAACAGACCAAGAACAGACCAAGAACAAAATTTTTGAAAAAATATAAAAGATATATTTTTTCATATTCCTCGGACTTCTTGGGTAATTCTAAACTTTTTAGTTTGTACATGAAAAAAAAATTTGCTTAGAAATGGAAAAAACCTAGAACAGACCAAGAACAGACTAAGAACAGACCAAGAACAAAATTTGTGAAAAAATATAAAAGATATATTTTTTCATATTCCTATGACTTCTTGGGTAATTCTAAACTTTTTAGTTTGTACATGAAAAAAAAAAATTTCTTAGAAATGGAAAAAACCTAGAACAGACCAAGAACAGACCAAGAACAGACCAAGAACAAAATTTGTGAAAAAATATAAAAGATATATTTTTTCATATTCCTCGGACTTCTTGGGTAATTCTAAACTTTTTAGTTTGTACATGAAAAAAAAATTTGCTTAGAAATGGAAAAAACCTAGAACAGACCAAGAACAGACCAAGAACAGACCAAGAACAAACTAAAAATTATTAGAGTAATTATAAAAATAATAATAATAACTATAATAAACAATAAAACATAATAATAATAATAATAATAATAATAATAATAATAATAATAATAGTAATAATAGTAATAATAATTATTATTATTATTAAGTCATATAAGTAAAGAGACCTATTCATTGACAATTATTCATTATTATTATTATCATTATTGTTATTACTATTATTATTACTGTTACTATTATCATTATTATTATTATTATTATTATTATTATTATTATATTATTAGTTTTAATATTTTTATTATTACTATTATTATAATTATGATAATAATTATCATTATGCTTATTATTTTTTTATTATAATTTTTATTGTCATTATAATTATTTTTATTTTTCATATTATTACACTTATTATTATTATTATTTATTATTATTATTATTAATATATTTATTGTTATTGTTATTATTTTAATGATTATTATTATTATTATTATTATTTTGATAATTTTGGATTTTTATTATATTATTATTGTAATTATTATAATTATTATTATTAATAGAATTATTTTTATTATTATAATATTTATTATTATTATTATCATTATTATTATTATTTCAAAAGCCAACGTTGGTTTTTGACTTCAGAAACACTACATCAATCTGAACAGTAGACGGCGTCGTTTTTAAAAACCACGAATTCCGTTTTTTAACGCCACGTTGGTTTTTTGACTTCAGAAAGCCTACATCAACTGAACAGACGACTCCGTCGTTTTCAAACGTTGGTTTTGCATCTGAACAGTAACGTTGTTGTTTTTAAAAGATCATCATCTGAACATAAACTTCATTAATGTGACGTAAAGATAAAAGCGTCGTAATTGAACATATTGGCAAAACGGCAAACGTTCGTTTTACATAAACCAATGTCCTTTAAATTTTTTCACATTTTGTTCTTGGTCTGTTCTTAGTCTGTTCCTTGGTCGGTTCGGGTCTGTTCTTGCCAACATGTCCGGTTTCTTGGTCTGTTCTTAGTCGGTTCTGGTCTGTTCTTTCTAGTTCTTTTTTTTTTTTGTGTGTCTTTTTGTTTAGTCGGTTCTTGGTCGTTCTTCTGTCGGTTCTTTCTTTTATGTTTTTCGTTTTGGTCTGGTTCCCTTATGTTAGTCCGGTTCTGTTGGGGGTGGCCCATGCGCGCGCCGGGCACGGCCCTTGCGAGCGCCGGACGCCCGGCCCGCGCCGGCGCCTGCCGGCCCGACACGGCCCATGCGAGCGGCCGGGCGCGCCCGGGCCACGGCCCTTGCGCGCGGCCGGCCGCGCCCGGGACCCGGGCCGTGTCCCTTGCGCGCGGTCCTAAAAGAACAGACCAGAGAGGTCTGTTTTGCGCAGAACAGACCTCTCCGGTATGTTTTGAGTGAAAGTGTTAAAAAAAAAACATAACTTATTACACAAAAATTTGGGCAGCATTTCCCCATAAAGTATAAGGTTCTCCATAGCCAAAATAACCTGTAGAATTTGATAAATTATAAATGCAACTCAATGCCAATAATGAACATATTGTAACACCAACAACCAAAACAACCAAAACAATGTTAAACAATGTACTGTTCTTATGTTACAACAACCAAAACAGCAAACATTTCATATAGTTGGGCTTAGGGGCTTCTTCATCCTAAACTCGCTCCAAATTCCGACTGCGACTTCAAGCCGGTAATCTGCAACTTTTTCTTCTTTCAGGTCTTCTAAAGGGAGTCCGCGGAGAAGGTATTCAATAAATTTGTAAGTGAAAAGGCCGCAGTCGCCTGATCTTTCGTTGTGCACCAACCCCTTCACCCGAATCATTGGCCATGTACACTCAAGTTTATCGCCTAGATGTTTGAATAAACCTGTGTGCTTCAAGAACATGGGCATGATCACAGCGATTGGCTCCACTTCTCTTCGCATCTGTGAATCTCTGTACATTGGAATAGCTGAGTCATACACCTTTATGTTGCATTCAGAAAGATCAACATAAAGCGCGACCCAATGCTTCATCCGAATGTTTAGAGGCAAAGTGAAGCCCTTCGCGTCATCCCATTTCTGGCCAATTACGCGCTTCTCTCCACGGACATATTCATCAAGGTCGTCATCAAATGTATAAGTTGCCAATTTCTTTTTGTTGATGAAGTATCGCGCTTTCATCTTTTGGCAAAATATATCGTCTAGGATGACAATATCCTTAATGAACTGCCCCTCAGGTGCCCTTGACCGCCTTTTTGCTAGAAGACCCGATGCCTCGTCAATTTGCTATACGTCATAACAAATTAATTCAGTATAATGATAATGGTATAAAAAATAAGACTAAATTTAGAAAATATTTTGTGATTACTTACATCATTAAACAGCCATTCGCCTGGCTTCAAGAGGACGTGGAAGAAGTCCTTCCTCCAATCTCCAAGGCCGCATACAATCAGCTCGGAGTCCGTCGTAGGATCAGCAACCCATTTGTTGAAGGCCTCAACAGCATCGTTGAAGGTCCACACCTTCTTCCTCACGTTACGCAGGGGATATGTGTAAGGTGAGTCCATATACCTGCTGGGCCTCTTAAGTCGCTTTTCAACCTTCGGTGCAGACTCCGACCCCGACTGAACCTGTTGCTCATGCTGAGCCTCTGGATCTGGCTGAACCTGATGGAGGTCAAGTTCTGCCTCTGGCTCTGGCTGAACTTGAGGGAGGTCAAGTTCTGCCTCTGGCTCCGGCTGAACCTGAGGGAGGTCAAGATCCGCCTCAGGCTCTGGCTGAACCTGAGGGTCAAGATCCGCCTCAGGCTCTGGCTGATCGTGAGGGAGGTCAGGCTCCGCCTCAGGCTCTGGCTGAAGGGAGGTCAAGCTCCGCCTCAGGCTCCGCCTCAGGCTCTGGCTGAAGCTGTTGTTTTGCTAGACCCGCTAGATTGACCCTAATTTCCCTAACGGATTGGTCTAGCGAGTCTAGCCTCCTATTGATGGCATCAAAATGTCTACCATTGTACTCTATCATCTTCTGATAGAGTACGTCCACTATGTGGTCAATAGACATACCATCGTGCTGTTGCTGTTGTTGTTGTTGCTGTTGTTGTTGTTGTTGCTGTTGTTGTTGTTGTTGTTGTTGTTGTTGATGTTGTTGTTGTTGTTGTTGTTGATGTTGTTGTTGTTGTTGTTGTTGTTGCTGTTGTTGTTGCTGTTGTTGGGGAAGTTGCTGTTGTTGTTGGGGAAGTAGTTGGAGACGAGCCAACTGTTTCGGGGGCTTCGGCTTTTGGACATTGCCCATTTGTGCACCAGAGTCCAAAATTGATGCAAGCTGGTCAATCTCAGCATCTTCTTGGTCGGCATAAGGCATATACGACCTCATGCACATACTGTTCATTTCCTCCTCAGTGGGATAAAGAACTGGTTCGGTCATTCCCTGTACATTAAAAAAACATACATTCAATGATTATTTAGGTAGAAACATATTGTAGAAAAAAACCTATTTTGTAAAATTTACACAAACAAAAACTTTGTATTCAAACCCTTACCTCGCCACTGTGCATGAGGTCATCTATTTGTCTAACCTCGACCAAGGAAACCCGGCGTTGCTCCCATTTGAGCATTCTGGGAAGACGTCCCTCAACCATCTTTGCAAACGTGGCGCCGATGCTTGGAAACGTTTCGAATGCCCAAACCTGCGTTAAACCAATTTTTTAAAGTCGAGTAAACCAATTTACTATAATGCATGAAAAGTTATTAACATAACTGTATAACATACCTGGAAGGCCCAAGGAAACCCGCATATTGAGTAGGTTTCCTTGACGCTCTTATTGCGTCCTTTCCAAACCCATTTTTGGTATTTGTCTCTCAAGTTCTTCTTCAGAGCCCGCAGAGTGCATTCAAAAGACACCCTGCCCCATGGATAGCTGTTGAAGAATTCTAAGTCGTCAACGTAAGACAGCCAATCCAGTGAGACGGTCTTCTCCTCGTCCCCCGATAATAGTACTTGTGCTAAAAAATAAATGATAGCGATCTTTGCTTTATCGCTACCTTTTATCTTATCCCCTGTCAGCAATCTTCTTAAATCTTCAACAAGTACTACGGGGGAGTTGAAATGCTCCAATAATCTTCTGCTCTTTGAAGCTTTCAAGATCACGTCTGGCTCAGGAGATTCCCCACAGTTCAAGCCAGTTATTAAAGCAAATTCCCTCATTCCAAACCGAGTTGCGGTTCCATTAACCTTGAACCACAACTCATGTCTTTTCCTTGTTTCTATCTGCCTTAAAAGCAGATAGTGTGTCAACACCCCACAATATGTCATATTTTCAGACATTGAAATAAAATGTCCGAAGGCAGACTCTTTGAAGATTGGCATTTCTGTCTCGGGGTCTAGACTCTGCCTAATTACCTCCAACGCCTCAATCTTGGACTTCATCGTCACTGTGACTGGGAAATACTCCCGTACAGGATCCATTAACGTCTTTAGATGTCCGATCCCAGGAATTTCACCAGTGTTGTACTTTGGGAGGTCATACTGTAAAATAAGACAGAAACATAGGTCAGAACCGACCAAAATGACAGAACCGACCATGACACGACCGAACCGACCTAAAATCCCGGCAGGAACAGACCAAGCAGAAAGAACCGACCAAAAACCGAACAGAACCGACCAAAAACGACCAAAACCGACTAAGAACCGACTAAGAACCGACCAAGAACCGACTGCATACAGAACCGACCAAAATCAATTAGAACCGACCATGATCGACCAGAACCGACTAAGAACCGACCACCAGAAATGACTTTAAACAGACCTAGAACCGACTGCAAACAGACCAAAACCTAAACCGCCTTTGAACAGACCAATGTTGCTTATATTAAGTTTTTGTTCTTGCAAAAAAAAATATATAAGAATGTCAAATAAGAATATTACCTCAGTCGATTCCGTTGCCTCGTGTGTTCGGGAAATGGCCGTTTTAGTTGAGGAAGAGTCGCTTTGTGATGCCATTACTTCTAAAAGCTGCCGGATTTTTAGTCGGTTTTCGTGGTTGGGGTCGGTTTTAGTATCGGTTTTTGGTCGGTTTTAGTGGGAATGGAGGTCGGTTTTTGGTCGGTTTTTGGTCGGTTTAGGTAACGTCGGTGTTTGGTGAGGTGGTCGGTCGGCCGAGACGAGAGGTGGTCGGTCGGTGACAGGTGATCGGAGAGAACTGCCGGAGGATTTGGTCGGGTGGGAGGAAGAGAGAGAGTCGGTCGAGAGAGAGGGTCGGTCGAGAGAGATTGAGGGTTTTTTGAGAGTTTTTAAAAAAATGACCCATTTTGAGACTAATAGGACCCATTTTTTGCCACGTGTGATACACGTCATCATTTTTTTGTTATAAAAAAAAACCGGCCTATTTCCCCAAATTTTGATTTTCTCCGGTCTCTTTTATCAAATATT
>JACAGA010000053.1:307339-325298 GCA_029231665.1 Morus indica
TGGGTCTTGTTCCGACGAGTTTGGCAATATCGGCATCGGTAGCTTGAATGCTTGCAACAATATGGCTGAGATCTTCTTCTGAAGGAGTCACTCCATTCACATAGCAAGACACAATAATTTTGCTGTCTCTACTACGATCCTTTTTGTTTTCCTCCACAAGTTTAGAAGCCACCTAAAACACATAAGAAAATTTCAAGTTTTCTGCCTTTCAACAGTTCTTGATTGAAAAAGAGACTATTATAATAGATAAGATATTCAGATGGAAAATTAAAAAAAAAACTGAATATTTCAACAAACTCAAGAACATTAAAGCATTATACCTCGAGATCATATTCAACATAATCAGCTCCCAACTCTTGAGCCAAATGAAGTACTTCGACTCGAGCACGCTCATCGCCTTCGTACAGACCACCTTCCTGTTTTCGCCTGAAATCATGAACAAGCTTCTTACAAAACAGAAACAGAAAAGTCTCTCATTTGTTAGCTTGCCAAATTGACACAAGATAAAAAGGTCTAACTAGTTAGAAGCCATACCGGTACAAGGTAAGAACCGGCAATGGCTTGTTTCTCAAGATGGTTTCGAGGTCATTGCGGGGCTGGAAGTTGTCAATGCAGTCCAACCTAATCTCCACCATATCAGCACCTTGTGCCTTTGCCTGGTGCATTTGGCACACCATTTGCTCAATGGATTGAGCCATTAGTGGTGCACAGATCAGGGTTGAACTTTTCTTCATCCCAACACCATGGAATTTGCCAAAGAAACTACAACAAATGAGGACTGGGATTGATGTGTGTACCTGTTGTTAGCCCTTAAATAATAATAATAATAATAATAATAATAATAATAATAATAATAATAATAGTAATAATAATAATAAACAGAAGCTATTTGGAAAGAGATCAAGAAGACAATTTGAATACAGAAAGAATAGCTATTTAGTTGGATTTATCTACTTGGATTGCAATGCTGTCCAATTCCATAAAGAAGTAAAAAACAAGCTATGCAACGACAGAAAAGCTGCGATGGGCAATACACTTAAAGAGATGTTGGGACTTATATATAAATTGGGGTACTTGGAGTTGGTGGCAGTTTGTAGGTAAAATGAATGAAGGGATAAGAATGGCTCAAAAGGGCAAAAAGAAGAATAAAAAGGGAAATGTTTAGTAATCAATTTCAGCGCTGGCCTTGCCGGGAAGCATTTGACATCTTCCTTAGGATCAGTGCATGCCAGCAATGGTTAGGTTCAACTGGTGCAGGCCATGGGGAGTAGGTGAGACCTACGTGACTTTTCAATTTGGTTTTTTCTTTTAAATATTAAATTTAATTAAAATCACCTTACAATAAAAAAAATATATAAAATTAAAAAATTTGATAAAAAATGTAAAATTAAAAAAATCCGATAAAAAATATCTAACCTGCCCAGATAAATTAGGGAGAAAAACTTATGAATTCAATATATCTTGACTCAAATCAAGATCTGAACTTAAATCACTCTAACTCAAAAAATACAAATGAACAAGCCCTCATTACTCGTTTTATGTTCAGCAGATACAGAATGACCCAATGCACCCATTTTTAGGATCATCAAATTATAACTGCCCATCTTAGTGAGCTCATCTGCCGAGTAAAAAAAGTAGAGCTTGGCACTCCAGATCCGTCCTGCCTAAAAAAACCCGTAATACAGATTTTTATTTGATATTGTGTATTGTTTTTACACGGCTTTCAACTGAAATACTGATAAGTTTATCATTTGCTTTCTGCTTCTCTGGCTGTACGGTATCATTCATTTACATGTGCCTTTCTTCTTTTGCAGCTCAACGATATAGCTCTCGAGATTTTGAGGTCGGTATTCTGATTCAAGCTTGAATTTAGCGATATATCCGATTACAGTTCTCACAGCTTCTATTTCTTTGTCTATGGCCTAATTCCATAAGCAAATCACAGCGAAGCAGCAGAGTTAGAATTGAACCTCATGCTATGGAAAATGCCAAAGTGTGGCTTGAAGAAAAAAAGTGATACCTCTTTCGAAATCGATTTGGTTCCTTTCTTGTATATTTCTTTCTTAGATTGCTTCAGATAGTCCTTCAGCAGATGTACTGGTTGGAACCTATCTTTCAGTTCAAATGCATATATATGTTCAATGGCCTCAAGTAGCAGAGACCTTTGGATGAAATTCTCGATAAGAACTGTCACACAAATCAAAAACCACAGATTTAATTAAACTACCACAAACAATGTCGAAGAGCCTAATATCTAAAGTTTTATCACGGTTTTTGATTTCATCAAACTATCACAAACAACGTTGAATAGCCTAATATCTAAAGTTTTATCACCTAAGCCAAATTACAGTTATCCTAATTCAGTAATAACTCTAACCAGGTGAGAGATTGCAAGGAAAGATTAAGCTGAAGTTTGATGTAGATAACATATGAAGTTCAAACAGATTAGAAATCAAGTACGGAATTCATTTCTCAATATGAAAGGGTGGGATTATAACAAAAAATCTTTGGGATCTACTCACCTTCGACTTTGTCTGCCAAACCAAGGATATGACATAAACCAGGAGACGCTTTGTGCTGATTCGCGGTTGCCAAAAGACCGAGAAGCTCATATGCCCCATAATAAGACGTGAATCTATAGGCCACGATAAAATGCAGAAATCCATACACATTCAAACCAGTCTGATATTGCTGTCCCAAATTAGCTTTCCATTCATTTGCCATCTTCAGAGCTTCCACTTTCACACGAGGATTGATCTTGGGTGATATAATTATCAACTGCTCCAGTAGGAGAACGCAGCTCTTTCTTACCGTGTTTAATGACAAACTCTTATCAAACTCAGGCTGCACACAGAGAATTCCCCGCATTGCATCCAAAACAAGTTTTGCTGGGTCGGACGCAAATTGTAAAGCATCACAAACCTCACTGCACATGAAATCATGCTCCGCTGCGTGGTTATATAGAAACAATCTCAAACTCTTTCCGTCCATATTGATGCAAAAGGACTTGAGTTCAGGCCAAGGGCTAGCGGATGAAGAGACCAGTGAATCGTGGTCCTCCACATGCTCATGGGATAGGAAGCTTGAACGTCCTCCATCCACACTGATACAGAAAGACCCCAGTTGAAGCCGCATACCAGTGGAGAAAGAAAATATTTGATTGTCCAACTCTAGATAATCCTTTTGACTCGCAGATGGTTCAGCCTTTACTCCGGAATGAGGGATAGAACTCGCTAAGCAGTCATAACATCAAGCAGCGCATGGAGATACCATCAGCTAGGGAACTTTAAATTTAAACCAAACTCATTCAAACTTAACTAATTTTTAAAGCAATCATATATAAAGGATTAAGTAGCAACCATATAACAAAGTCTATTATAATTGAATATTCACATTAATCTATCATAAGAAGGCTAATTTTTTACTCACTGTCTAAATTTCATTAAAATTTCTACTGTTTTCACTACATGCTGGAGAATGGATTAGAGCATTACTTTTCCCTTTCGATTTCAGCTTTTCTGTCTGTGTGAATACAATTTTGGGCTCCTTCTTCTTATTTTCCAGATCCACAATTTGTTTCTCAAGGTCATCAGGTGGATATTCTGATTCAAGTTTGTATTTAGCAATGTATTTGATAACAGTTCTCGTAACAGCTATTTCTCTGTCTATGGCCCCATCCTGTAAGCAAAGTTCGAAACTCAGAGTTGAATCTTAACCAATATTGACTTGCAGTATGAGAAAGAACATACGAAACAAATACCTGTTGTAATTTTGTTTTGTTTCCCTTCTTGTATATTATTTTCTTAAAAAACTTCAAATAGCCCTTTAGAAGACGTACTGGCTGGAATTTATCCATCAGTTCATACGCATAAATATTGTCAACGGCTTCAAGCAGCATAGTCTTTTGTATGAGGGTTTGGATTACAACTGTCAGACATAAATCAAGAACCGTGGATTTAATCAAACTGCTACTAGAAAGAGAGAAAAAAAAGGACCAAAAGCCAATTGCAGATACGATTGCCACAAGCCGAATTCTAGTCATTCTAATCTGATATCCATCGAACCATCCAAAACATAAGGGATGGCATGAAAATATAAAGCTTAACTATGATAGATAATAAAACAATTTGGAGCACATAGATATATGTTTCTTATTTAAAAGTGGAAGAAAATTAACAACATATTTGGGATCTGCTTACCTTCTACTTTATCTGTCAAACCAAGGACCTGACATAAAACAGGAGAGGCTTTATACTGACTGGCGATTCCCAAAAGACGAAGAAGCTCATCTGCCTCATAGTTAGATTTTAATCCATAGGCCGCTAGAAAAAGTAGGAATCCATACACGGTCACTGGACGTTGATAAATCTGTCCTGAGTTAGCTCTCCACACATCCGCCATCTTCAAAGCTTCCCCCCTCACAAGGGGGCTTAGCTGGGGGGATATAGTCATTAATTGCTCTAACAAAAGAATGCAACTCTTTCTGACTTTAGCCATTGTTAGACTCTTATCAAACTGGGGTTGTGAACGTAAAAAACCGGGTATTGCATCCAAGACAAGCTTTGCTGGATCTGGAGCATGACTTAGAGCATCATAAACCTCACTGCACAATGAACCAGACTCCTCCACCTGCTGATAGAGAAACAATTTCAAATGCCTTCCATCCATACCAACACAAAAATACTTGAGCGCTTCCAAGCGGCTTGCAAATGAAGAAGCTATCTGGTTGACCAACTGCAATTCTTCCTTCATTGACCGGTCAATCTTTTCTTGAGAATCAAGGGTTGTGCTCACTAAGTAGGTATAAGATCAAACAATTCAAAACAAGGAGAAACCATAAGCAAGTAACCTTTTAAGATAAACAAAGCCCCATATACCTAAATAAGTTTCAAACAAGTAGCAATCAAGATGCACATAATAGTGGATCGATCCAATTACAACTTCACCGCTCTTTCAAGGTACAATAAGAGCATCTCCAATTCAATTCTACCTTTCTATGTCAATGCCAAAATTTGGTATTTGGTAAGAAACCATTCTCTAATCAATGTTATTCTTAATGTGTATTGGGCATGTGTTCAACTTGGTGTCAAATTTAGCACCAATTATAGTTTGGTTGCGTATTGGCCGATGGATTGGCTCTTCACTTAATAATTACAACATTATCATTTCTAAATTATTTAAAAATTACTTTTTCGAGTTCCAAAACTTAAAATTCATGAATAAAATCGATATAACATTTCAATTGTATTATGCATTCTAGAATAAAATAGAATCATATCAACTACGTAATTCTTATAGATGCAAAAAAACTGTCATTTTTATACTTTTTGGTTCTAAATATAATTTGGATATTAATATTTGCATTCCAAATGGTGTAAAGACATATTTTCCGTGACAAAGATATTGAAGCAAACATCTTATTATGTATATACAATTACAATTCAATACAAACTTACAAAACATACTCGGATCTGTGCCAGCTAGACCAAGCTCTATTTCCAACTCACTGGCTTCGGCTTGTTCACTCTGCTGCCCAATACTCTCAAAAACACTCAACATTTCACCAATATCAATCTCACCAACTAATTCATAGGCACCCAAAAGCAGAAAAAACCCCAAGACCTCCAAAACACCCTTTTGTCCCTCCTCCATTTTCATCTTTGCCCTCCACTCTCGGGCCAATCTCGCCGCCTCCGCCTTCACATCCGGAGGCACAATTTTGGGCCTCAGCCTCGTCAACTGCTCCAGCAAAACCACACAGCTTCTCTTCCAAACAGTCCCTCCTCCAATATCCATTTCCCCGTTCTCGGAATAAAACTCTTTAACCGCATCAAGAACCAATTTTTCCGGTTCTTCACACGATTTAAGCGCTTGGAAAATGCCATCATGCAGCTTTTCTTGCTGACCCACGTACCCACTCAAGAAACCCAACAATTCTTTCCCGTCCATGCCTGCCATAGACCCAAAACCGAAATCAAAGTTTCGGACCAAATCGATCTCTTTCTCCTTGGATTCGAGTTCTTTAAGGAGTTTTTTCACGCGGGTCTCCTTAATCTCAAGCTCGTTCAAGCGGGTTCCTATGAATTTCTGGAGAGAGACCAAGTGATCCACCATTTCGCCAAGACTCTGCTCTGAAACTTGCGGTTGTACGGAAATGTTTTTAAGCCAAGATTTTCAAGAAGGAATTATGATTGTTCGTTTGGTTGAATATTGTACACTAGAGAGGAGAATAAGAATATGATGATCGGGTTTTGTTATGTAAGTAAAGCGCATTGTGAGTCGTTTTGCACTATGGTTTTGCAGAAGGTAAAGGACGAAAAATGGAGTAAGATTGTGGGTAGGTGCCCATGCTTACTAACTTTATGGGAAAAAGGAACAATGAAGTACTTAACTAGGAAGAAACCTACGAACTTTTGAAGGGTGAATCAGAATTCAGATGAAATGGATGCAAAAAGCAGAAGAATATTCGTATACTAGTATTTGGCACTTTTTTTATTTTTTCTTTTTTCTATGAGAAGAAGAGTTTTTTTTTTTTTTTGGCTAAAGAAAGTATTAAGGTATATTTGAGTTTTCAGTTTTAGATTTTTAAAATAAAAAATTTTTAAAAAATATTATATTTAATTTTTTATCATAATAAAAAACTCTTAAAAAATATAACATCTTAATTCGAATTGAAAACTCTAATCGATAAAATGAACGAGTCTTAAAACTCCGTTTATTTATCAATTCACTTTAGAATTTGAATTTTATTACACTAAAAAACTATCAAAATAATTATATTTAACTTTTTATTACAATAAAAACTCTCACATAAATTATATCTCAACTCAAATCAACAAACTAAACAAACTCTTTATTTTCTGCCTTTCTCATTTTCTCTTTAGTAAAAATCTTAAAATTCTATATATATATATATTTTTAAATCATTCCTGTATTTTTCTTTCTTTTTGTTCACACTACCCAACACATTGTTTTAAAGTCTAGTTATTCACTAATATGAAAATTAAGTTAGATTTTCTGGAAAAACGGTAAAATTGATTTGCAACTCTGTAGAAGTATTATTCCTCTAAGTCATCCATTGGCATTTTATCTTTGTCCCCTTTTTTTTTGGACTTGACAAATTGTTTTTTTTTTTTTGTTAAGCATGACAAATTGTTTCTTTTTCTTTGGCAATTAACCCCTTAGCTTTATTAAACTATTACAATATGATCCCAATTGATAATGTCGTTTAAAATAGTAAAATAAATAGGTCCACTGTTAATTATAATAAGGGAAAATGCAGCCTACAGCATATTTTGATGCTTTGTATAAATAGTCTAAGTAAAATGTGTTTTTAAGTAAATAAACCACGAAAAAAATAAATTGAGTAAATAACCTAACTTACACATCAGCATTCCACGTCATTAAGTATGCTTCCACATCAGCACTCCACGTCATCATTATGCTTTTAGGTTTTCTTTCTCTTCCTCCCCTGCCATTTCGCGCCATTTTGTTCTCCCAGCCGCCTTCAATTTCTCCTCTCTTCTTCTCAAGTCATCGTCATCGCATAACCTCATTAACATTATTATCTTGCCCATTCAACGTTTTTTTCTCGTCCCAAACGAAGTTTGAAGAAGAGCTAGTAAGTAAGTCTTTCATTTTCTATATCTTTTGTGGTGTTTTTCGTTGTTGTTCATATGTTTTTAAGATGAGAATGTAGTTAAAAATGTTAAAAATCCATTAAAATAGTAATTTTACATGTTAAAAGACTAGTTTACATCGTCTGATATGATGAAGATCTGCTGAGTTTAGAAAAAAACAGGATGGTCGGTTCGTGGTTCGTGGTCTGTTCTTATAACATGGTCGGTTCGTGGTCTGTTCTTATAATATGGTCGGTTCGTGGTCGGTTCGTGGTCTGTTCTTGGTCTGTTCTTATAACATGGTCGGTTCGTGGTCTGTTCGTGGTCTGTTCGTGGTCTGTTCTTAGTCTGTTCTTATAACATGGTCGGTTTGTGGTCTGTTCTTGGTCTGTTCTTATAACATGGTCGGTTCGTGGTCTGTTCTTAGTCTGTTCTTGGTCTGTTCTTATTGCACGGTCAGCTTTTAGTCTGTTCTTATTGCACAATCGGTTCTTAGTCTGTTCTTGATCTGTTCTTGGGTTGTTCTTATTATATGGTATGTTCTTGGTTTGTTCTCATTTTATTGTATGGTTTAATGACGTATTATTTTCTTGCTTAAATTTCTGCAGTTTTAAAATCTAAATAATGGCTCAGTGGAGGATTTTTTTTGACATTGGAGGAAAATGGAATGAGACTGAAAGTTGTTGGGTGTGGCATACAGATTGTAATTTAATTGGCATATATATGGATGAGAAGGATACTCTCGAAACCTTTGTTGATAAGATTTGTAGAAAATGCAGAATTGATGGACAAAAACATTCTTTGCAGCTATCATGGGTACCGAATTTGAAACAGAAATCGTTGCCCGTTGTAATAAAAGACAATGATGATTTGTTATTCTTCAGGGATATAGGCCACGAGGTACCGCTACACGTGATAGTGGATGAGAAGTTTATCAATCCCGAAGAACATATTGATGGAGTAAAAATTAAGAGAAATCCTCTGCATGATGATTTTTTTGATCGTGATTTTATGGGTAATGTAGCTACAGAGGAGTTGTCGACTCGTAATGATATTCCACCACAGTCACAACCACAACCAGAGTCACAGCCACAGCTAGAGCCACAACCGCTTGCCATTTTAAATGAAGTAGAAGTGGCTGGTCCTTTAGTTTGTATGGACAAGACTGAGTTTGGATCATCTCATGGATCTACCTTCAGTGACGGATCTAGTTTAGAAGTTGGTCAGTACTTTACAAGTAAGAATGATTTGAAGGAAAAGCTGCATGTAATAGCTTTGAAAGGGAAGTTTGAGTTTCGGACAACAAAATCAAATAAAGACGTGCTTGTAGTAGAGTGTGTGGATCCGAAATGTGTGTGGCGTATCCGAGCCTGCAAATTGAGACTGTCGAACATGTTTGTAACCCGCAAGTATAATGGTGTTCACTCTTGCTCGTTAGAAAAGCGTTCAGCGAAGCACAGGCAAGCAACGTACTCCGTTATTGGAAGTTGCATGAAAAATCAATTTGTAGGCGTCAAACAGGGCCCGGTTCCGAAATCAATTCAGAAATATGCCCGTGACGAAGTCGGGACGGCCTTCAGTTATTACAAAGGATGGAAGGCTCGTGAGCATGCACTTCAACTCGTAAGAGGTACGGCCGAAGAAAGCTTCACTCAGCTCCCATCATACTTTCATATGGTGTCTCTTACTAATCACGGCAGCATCACCAATATTCATGTTGATGAACAGAACCGTTTTATGTATCTTTTCCTAGCATATGGACCTTGTATACGAGGTTTCGGTTGCATGAGGAAAGTTATCAGTGTTGATGGAACGTGGTTGAAGGGAAAATTTAGAGGTACGTTGTTAGTTGCCACTGCACAGGAGAGTGAACGTCATTGTTATCCCATCGCATGGGCCATTGTAGACTCAGAGAATGATGCATCCTGGACATGGTTCTTCTCGAACTTGAAGGTGATTGTCACTGATTCTGAGGAATTAGTTTTTCTTTCTGATAGGAATCAAAGTATAAGTAATGCATTGTCTACAGTTTATTCATTAGCACATCACGGTTGTTGCACATGGCATGTGTCTCAAAACATCAAGAGTAATTTCAGCTGTAGCGGTGTTCTGCCACTATTCTTTAGAGCCTCTGAGGCCTACCGCATTGACGAGTTTTCTGTCTTGTTTGATGAGTTGTCTGCAAGATATCCTAGTAGTGCTAGATACCTACAGGAGCAAGTTCGTTTTGAAATGTGGTCTCGTGCTCATTTTAAAGGAAATCGATATAATATTATGACCACAAACATGTCTGAATCAATGAACGCAATGCGCAAGGATGTTCGGGATTACCCTGTCATTGCCCTCTTTAATTTTATACAAGCGAAGATGTCAGAGTGGTTTAATAACAGGCGGGTCGAAGCTTCTAAAATTAAAACATTGTTAACGCCAAGTGTGGAAAAAACTCTTCGTGAGAGGCACAACAAAGCGGGATTTCTAACGGCCACAAGACTTAATACTGTTGAGTTCCAAGGGACAGGTGGAGAGGCAACTGTAATTGTCAACATTGGCGCGAGAAGTTGCACTTGTCGTGTGTTCGACCTTGAACAGATACCATGCGAGCATGCAATATCATGTTGTAGAGAAGCAGGAATGTCACTCTATGATTTATGCTCAAAATACTAAAGGACAGAAGTTTGGGCTCTTGCGTATGCTGAGACAATCTATCCTGTGCCGGATACTTCGCAATGGGATATTCCGAATCACGTAAAGGAAATTCTACTTCTTCCACCGCAAGTTCAACCAAAGAGGGGTAGGCCAAAGCAAAAACGCATTCCCAGCATAGGTGAGTTCACACGAAGAAAGAATCGATGTGCTAGGTGTGGGCAATATGGACACTATCAGAAGAAATGTAAGAACGCACCGATGTAATAATCATGACTTATAAATTTCTTGTTTACAATGTAACATGGACACTATCATTAGAAATTTCTTGTTCACCCTCATTATATTCAGCAGCTTATTATGGCTTTGAGGAAGCTTACATTTATGGGGAAATGCTGCCCAAATTTTTTCACAATAATGGTTTTTTTTTTTTTTTTTAAGTAGGAAAACTTCAAACAAATCAGAAGTTGCATTTAGAATCTATCGTATTCAACAGGTTGTTTTGGCTATGGAGAACCTTATATTTTATGGGGAAATGCTGCCCAAATTTGTGTGTAATAACTTATGTTTTTTTTTTTTTAACAATTTGAATCAAAACAGACCGGAGAGGTCTGTTCTGCGCAAAATAGACCTTTCTGGTCTGTTCTTTTAGGTCCGCGCACAGGGGCCGTGTCCCGGGCGCGGCCGGGCCCGCGCAAGGGCCGTGTCCCGGGCGCGCGCAAGGGCCGTGTCCTGGGCGAGGCCGGTCGCGCGCAAGGGCCACGGCACCGGGCGCGCGCAAGGGCCGTGCCCGGGCTTGCGCGCAAGGGCCACGGCCCGGCGCGCGCAAGGGCGTGCAGGCCGCGCCGCAAGGGCCGGTGCCCGCCGCGCAAGGGCCACGGCCCGGGCCTGTGGGTCTGGAGCGCGCAAGGGCCGTGCCCCAGGGCGGCGCGCAAGGGCCACGGCGGACGCGAGCAAAGGGCCGTGCCCTGGCCGCGCGCAAAGGGCCGTGCCCGGGCGCGCGCAAGGGCCACGGCCGGCGCGGCCCTTGCGCCGGGGCCGTGTCCCGGGCGCGCCGGTAACGCGCGGAGGGGCCCACGCCCGGGGCATAGCGCTGAAGGGACACGGGCCCAGGGCGCGGCCCTGCGCCGGGGCCGTGTCACTGGGGCCGCACGGTCGCGCGCCAAGGGCCACCGGCCCGGGCGCGCGCAGGGACGTGCCCGGGCGCGCGCAAGGGCCACGGCCCAGTGCGGCGCGCAAGGGGCGCGCCCGGGCGCGCGCAAGGGCCGTGCCCGGGCGCGCGCAAGGGCCACGGCCGGGCGCGCGCATGGAAAACCCCCGACCAGAACCGACTAAAATAAAGGAACAGACCAAAAACCGACAAAAATAGAAAGAACAAACCAGAACCGACCAAGAACAGACCAAGAACCGACCCAATTGGCAAGAACAGACCCGAACCGACCAAGAACAGACCAAGAACAAAATTTGTGAAAAAATATAAAAGATATATTTTTTCATATTCCTCGGACTTCTTGGGTAATTCTAAACTTTTTAGTTTGTACATGAAAAAAAAATTTTCTTAGAAATGGAAAAAACCTAGAACAGACCAAGAACAGACCAAGAACAGACCAAGAACAAAATTTTTGAAAAAATATAAAAGATATATTTTTTCATATTCCTCGGACTTCTTGGGTAATTCTAAACTTTTTAGTTTGTACATGAAAAAAAAATTTGCTTAGAAATGGAAAAAACCTAGAACAGACCAAGAACAGACTAAGAACAGACCAAGAACAAAATTTGTGAAAAAATATAAAAGATATATTTTTTCATATTCCTATGACTTCTTGGGTAATTCTAAACTTTTTAGTTTGTACATGAAAAAAAAAAATTTCTTAGAAATGGAAAAAACCTAGAACAGACCAAGAACAGACCAAGAACAGACCAAGAACAAAATTTGTGAAAAAATATAAAAGATATATTTTTTCATATTCCTCGGACTTCTTGGGTAATTCTAAACTTTTTAGTTTGTACATGAAAAAAAAATTTGCTTAGAAATGGAAAAAACCTAGAACAGACCAAGAACAGACCAAGAACAAACTAAAAATTATTAGAGTAATTATAAAAATAATAATAATAACTATAATAAACAATAAAACATAATAATAATAATAATAATAATAATAATAATAATAATAATAATAGTAATAATAGTAATAATAATTATTATTATTATTAAGTCATATAAGTAAAGAGACCTATTCATTGACAATTATTCATTATTATTATTATCATTATTGTTATTACTATTATTATTACTGTTACTATTATCATTATTATTATTATTATTATTATTATTATTATTATTATTATATTATTAGTTTTAATATTTTTATTATTACTATTATTATAATTATGATAATAATTATCATTATGCTTATTATTTTTTTATTATAATTTTTATTGTCATTATAATTATTTTTATTTTTCATATTATTACACTTATTATTATTATTATTTATTATTATTATTAATATATTTATTGTTATTGTTATTATTTTAATGATTATTATTATTATTATTATTATTATTATTTTGATAATTTTGGATTTTTATTATATTATTATTGTAATTATTATAATTATTATTATTAATAGAATTATTTTTATTATTATAATATTTATTATTATTATTATCATTATTATTATTATTTCAAAAGCCAACGTTGGTTTTTGACTTCAGAAACACTACATCAATCTGAACAGTAGACGACGTCGTTTTTAAAAGCCAACGTTGGTTTTTGACTTCAGAAAGACTACATCAATCTGAACAGTAAACGGCGTCGTTTTCAAAAGCCAACGTTGGTTTTTGAATTCAGAAACACTTCATTAATGTGAACAGTAAACGGCGTCGTTTAATATTACAAAACGACGTCGTTTTACATAAACCAATGTCCTTTAAATTTTTTCACACATTTTGTTCTTGGTCTGTTCTTAGTCTGTTCTTGGTCGGTTCGGGTCTGTTCTTGCCAAACATGGTCGGTTCTTGGTCTGTTCTTAGTCGGTTCTGGTCTGTTCTTTCTAGTTTTTTCTGTTTTTGGTCTGTTCATTTATGTTAGTCGGTTCTTGGTCTGTTCATAGTCGGTTCGGGTCTGTTCTTGCCAATCATGGTCGGTTCTTGGTCTGTTCTTAGTCGGTTCTTTCTAGTTTTTTCTGTTTTTGGTCTGTTCATTTATGTTAGTAGTGTCTTGGTCGGGGTGGTTGGCCCATGCCGAGCTCCCGGGACAACGGCCCTTGAGCCGCCCCGGCCGCGCCCGGGACACAGCCCTTACCCCAGCGCCGGGACACCGGGCACCTAGAGCCGCCCGCCGGAACCCGGCCGCGTCCTCCGGGCCACAGAGCCTGCGCATCTGAGCCCGGCCGCGCCGGGAACACAGCCCTTGAGCGCGCCCGCCGGCCGCCGCCGGGACAAAGCCCTACCCGCGCCCGGCGACACGGCCCTAGCGCGCGGCCGGCGAGCCCGGGGCCACGTCCCTGCCGCGCGCACGGCCGCGCCCGGGACACGGCCCTTGCCCGCGCCCGGGCCACGGCCCTTGCCCGCGCCCGGGCCACGGCCCTTGCCCGCGCCCGGGACACGGCCCTTGCGCGCGCCCGGCCGTGTCCATTGCGCGCAGTCCTAAAAGAACAGACCAGAGAGGTCTGTTTTGCGCAGAACAGACCTCTCCGTTATGTTTTGAGTGAAAGTGCTAAAAAAAAACATAACTTATTACACAAAAATTTGGGCAACATTTCCCCATAAAGTATAAGGTTCTCCATAGCCAAAATAACCTGTAGAATTTGATAAATTATAAATGCAACTCAATGCCAATAATGAACATATTGTAACACCAACAACCAAAACAACCAAAACAATGTTAAACAATGTACTGTTCTTATGTTACAACAACCAAAACAGCAAACATTTCATATAGTTGGGCTCAGGGGCTTCTTCATCCTAAACTCGCTCCAAATTCCGACTGCGACTTCAAGCCGGTAATCTGCAACTTTTTCTTCTTTCAGGTCTTCTAAAGGGAGTCCGCGGAGAAGGTATTCAATAAATTTGTAAGTGAAAAAGCCGCAGTCGCCTGATCTTTCGTTGTGCACCAACCCCTTCACCCGAATCATTGGCCATGTACACTCAAGTTTATCGCCTAGATGTTTGAATAAACCTGTGTGCTTCAAGAACATGGGCATCATCACAGCGATTGGCTCCACTTCTCTTCGCATCTGTGAATCTCTGTACATTGGAATAGCTGAGTCATACACCTTTATGTTGCATTCAGAAAGATCAAAATAAAGCGCGACCCAATGCTTCATCCGAATGTTTAGAGGCAAAGTGAAGCCCTTCGCGTCATCCCATTTCTGGCCAATTACGCGCTTCTCTCCACGGACATATTCATCCAGGTCGTCATCAAATGTATAAGTTGCCAATTTCTTTTTGTTGATGAAGTATCGCGCTTTCATCTTTTGGCAAAATATATCGTCTAGGATGACAATATCCTTAATGAACTGCCCCTTAGGTGCCCTTGACCGCCTTTTTGCTAGAAGACCCGATGCCTCGTCAATTTGCTATAAGTCATAACAAATTAATTCAGTATAATGATAATGGTATAAAAAATAAGACTAAATTTAGAAAATATTTTGTGCTTACTTACATCATTAAACAGCCATTCGCCTGGCTTCAAGAGGACGTGGAAGAAGTCCTTCCTCCAATCTCCAAGGCCGCATACAATCAGCTCGGAGTCCGTCGTAGGATCAGCAACCCATTTGTTGAAGGCCTCAACAGCATCGTTGAAGGTCCACACCTTCTTCCTCACGTTACGCAAGGGATCTGTGTAAGGTGAGTCCATATACCTGCTGGGCCTCTTAAGTCGCTTTTCAACCTTCGGTGCAGACTCCGACCCCGACTGAACCTGTTGCTCATGCTGAGCCTCTGGATCTGGCTGAACCTGATGGAGGTCGAGTTCTGCCTCTGGCTCTGGCTGAACTTGAGGGAGGTCAAGTTATGCCTCTGGCTCCGGCTGAACCTGAGGGAGGTCAAGATCCGCCTCAGGCTCTGGCTGAACCTGAGGGTCAAGATCCGCCTCAGGCTCTGGCTGATCGTGAGGGAGGTCAGGCTCCGCCTCAGGCTCTGGCTGAACCTGAGGGAGGTCAAGCTCCGCCTCAGGCTCCGCCTCAGGCTCTGGCTGAAGCTGTTGTTTTGCTAGACCCGCTAGATTGACCCTAATTTCCCTAACGGATTGGTCTAGCGAGTCTAGCCTCCTATTGATGGCATCAAAATGTCTACCATTGTACTCTATCATCTTGTGATAGAGTACGTCCACTATGTGGTCAATAGACATACCATCGTGCTGTTGCTGTTGTTGTTGTTGCTGTTGTTGTTGTTGTTGCTGTTGGTGTTGTTGTTGTTGTTGTTGTTGTTGATGTTGTTGTTGTTGTTGTTGTTGTTGTTGTTGGGGAAGTTGCTGTTGTTGTTGGGGAATTTGCTGTTGTTGTTGGGGAAGTAGTTGGAGACGACCAAACTGTTTCGGGGGCTTCGGCTTTTGGACATGGACCATTTGTGCACCAGAGTCAAAAATTGATGCAAGCTGGTCAATCTCAGCATCTTCTTGGTCGGCATAAGGCATATACGACCTCATGCACATACTGTTCATTTCCTCCTCAGTGGGATAAAGAACTGGTACGGTCATTCCCTGTACATTAAAAAAACATACATTCAATGATTATTTAGCTAGAAACATATTGTAGAAAAAAACCTATTTTGTAAAATTTACACAAACAAAAACTTTGTATTCAAACCCTTACCTCGCCACTGTGCATGAGGTCGTCTATTTGTCTAACCTCGACCAAGGAAACCCGGCGTTGCTCCCATTTGAGCATTCTGGGAAGACGTCCCTCAACCATCTTTGCAAATGTGGCGCCGATGCTTGGAAACGTTTCGAATGCCCAAACCTGCGTATCACCAATTTTTTAAAGTATAGTAAACCAATTTACTATAATGCATGAAAAGTTATTAACATAACTGTATAACATACCTGGAAGGCCCAAGGAAACCCGCATATTGAGTAGGTTTCCTTGACGCTCTTATTGCGTCCTTTCCGAACCCATTTTTGGTATTTGTCTCTCAAGTTCTTCTTCAGAGCCCGCAGAGTGCATTCAAAAGACACCATGCCCCATGGATAGCTGTTGAAGAATTCTAAGTCGTCAACGTAAGACAACCAATCTAGTGAGACGGTCTTCTTCTCGTCCCCAGATAATAGTACTTGTGCTAAAAAATAAATGATAACGATCTTTGCTTTATCGCTACCTTTTATCTTATCCCCTGTGAGCAATTTTCTTAAATCTGCAACAAGTACTACGGGGGAGTTGAAATGCTCCAATAATCTTCTACTCTTTGAAGCTTTCAAGATCACGTCTGGCTCAGGAGATTCCCCACAGTTCAAGCCAGTTATTAAAGCAAATTCCCTCATTCCAAACCGAGTTGCGGTTCCATTAACCTTGAACCACAACTCATGTCTTTTCCTTGTTTCTATCTGCCTTAAAAGCAGATAGTGTGTCAACACCCCACAATATGTCATATTTTTAGACATTGAAATAAAATGTCCGAAGGCAGACTCCTTGAAGATTGGCATTTCTATCTCGGGGTCTAGACTCTGCCTAATTACCTCCAACGCCTCAATCTTGGACTTCATCGTCACTTTGACTGGGAAATACTCCCGTACAGGATCCATTAACGTCTTTAGATGTCCGATCCCAAGAATTTCACCAGTGTTGTACTTTGGGAGGTCATACTGTAAAATAAGACAGAAACATAGGTCAGAACCGACCAAAATGACAGAACCGACCATGACACGACCGAACCGACCTAAAATCCCGGCAGGAACAGACCAAGCAGAAAGAACCGACCAAAAACCGAACAAAACCGACCAAAAACGACCAAAACCGACCAAGAACCGACTAAGAACCGACCAAGAACCGACTGCATACAGAACCGACCAAAATCAATTAGAACCGACCATGATCGACCAGAACCGACTAAGAACCGACCACCAGAAATGACTTTAAACAGACCTAGAACCGACTGCAAACAGACCAAAACCTAAACCGACTTTGAACAGACCAATGTTGCTTATATTAAGTTTTTGTTCTTGCAAAAAAAAATATATAAGAATGTCAAATAAGAATATTACCTCAGTCGATTCCGTTGCCTCATGTGTTCGGGAAATGGCCGTTTTAGTTGAGGAAGAGTCGCTTTGTGATGCCATTACTTCTAAAAGCTGCCGGATTTTTAGTCGGTTTTCGTGGTCGGGGTCGGTTTTAGTATCGGTTTTTGGTCGATTTTAGTGGGAATGGAGGTCGGTTTTTGGTCGGTTTTAGGTAACGTCGGTGTTTGGTGAGGTGGTCGGTCGGCCGAGACGAGAGGTGGTCGGTCGGTGACAGGGGATCGGAGAGAACTGCCGGAGGATTTGGTCGGGTGGGAGGAAGAGAGAGAGTCGGTCGAGAGAGAGGGTCGGTCGAGAGAGATTGAGGGTTTTTTGAGAGTTTTTGAAAAAATGGCCCATTTTGAGACTAATAGGACCCATTTTTTGCCACGTGTGATACACGTCATCATTTTTTTGTTATAAAAAAAAACCGGCCTATTTCCCCAAATTTTGATTTTCTCCGGTCTCTTTTATCAAATAT
>JACAGA010000053.1:325398-337693 GCA_029231665.1 Morus indica
TGGTGTTTGTGCGGAAGGCGAGCTCCGCGTTGAATTTTTTCTTCAGTCATTCCTTTGCCTATTTAACTTGCCCTGGAGGAATAGGTGATGAAATAGTAGGGACAAATCTTTCGTCCATTGTTCCCAATCCGCCGATTCAGGTTGACAGCCCCTGATGTTTTTATTGTAGTCCGCAAGTTGCTTCAAAAGCGCAACTTTTTGTTTCTCAGATCAATAAAAGGTCACATCATCCTCACTCTGCCACAGCATCTAATACATACAATTCAAGACCACCAACCACGAGAACAAAGAAACATATGTCACGACAAAGAAGAATGGATGTTTAAAGCAAAACATGTCAACTTATTTGACAACAAATGAGTAATAGGATTAAAGTACATAATCGTTTGATTGGCTCATATTTGGTTATAACTGTATCGTCACATTGTTTCGGAGCATTATCCACCTGGGATGGCACTTATGCTACCAAACCACATAGTAATAGGGCAGGGATTTAAAAGCATAGATCATAATGCAAAAACAAATGACAACATATGGCATTCAATCCAAACAAACCTAATTACATGCAGTAGCAATTGATAAATGCCATACACTAAGAGGATACCGCTACAACGAAACAGATATGGAAAAAAAATCATCATTGCCAAAGTACTAAATCCAATAAGAACAAAGAGTTCATCTGCACAACATATATGTACAAAGGGAGTAATATTAGCACCAGTGACATGGTATGAGCAGTATTGGGATATTCAGCAAGCCGTATATAATATTTGTAACAGATATGCATGTATATGTCCATAGTCGGTGAACTAAAGTATATCCACAGTTGTACAACTAGCAAAGAAATCCACTAAATTGTAAACTTGTGACATATGCGATAGAATGGTATTTAGTTTTTAGTTTGTTTTTACTTCTCTTTGTCAAAGAGCATCACTTCTGCTTTAACATTATTTTGTCATCTGCGTTACATTTCAATTTTTTCCCGAAAATGTCCATAGTATGTGTATATAGATAGGTAAAAATCTGAACCATGCAAGTCAATGTTACAAAGAACATGGCTGGCAACCAACAACGAAAACATCAACGAACATGACTGGAAACCAATTCTTAAGGGATTGAGTCGATTAAGGTATTATGCAGCTAAATGTCCATAAAATAGTTTTTAGTTTTTACTTTGTATTTTCTTCTCTTTGTCGAAACACATCACTTTCGTTTAACATTGTTTTGTGTTATGCGCTATATTTCACTTTTTTCCAGAAAATGTCCATAGTATGTGTATATGGATAGGTAAAAATTTGAACCATGCAAATCAATGTTTACTAAGAACATGGCTGGAAACCAAAAACAAAAATAGCAACGAACATAGCTGGAAACCAATTCTTAAGGGATCTAGTCGATTAAGGTATTATTCAAGTAGCTGATGCTCCTCCAGTCCTCAATGGAAGAATGGTGGATGAAAATAGAAAAACAAAGAGAAAGGATCTGCAAACTTACCGAGTTGGATCCGGTAGATAAATGTGGATGCTCCTCCAGCAAAAACCCCAATTTGGATGATGGCCTACCAAAACTTCTCCGCCACCGACACCAATTGCGGAAAAAACTCAAAAGATTACAGTGGTGCAAGGGATTACGGCGCCGGTTGTGGGTACATCTACCCAAAAGAACGGCCAACGACGGTCGTCGATGACTGCGTTTCTGAGCAATTTTTACCGTTTTGGGCTGAGGGAAGAAGCCAAAAAAGGATCCTCCTTTGTAGCAAAACACATATATGCGAATATGACTTACCACCAGATGGGAAAAAAAATTTAAAACTGTGGGAATCTCTGTGAACGATGGGAGTTGAGAGAGGAGAAAGCAATTTCTCAAAAGAGGAGAAAGAGAGCAACGGTCAAGAGCGCAAGAGAATCTGGAGGAAAAAGTCGAGATCATCACATGGAGGGACACTGTAAAAACAGGTTCGAGTTATGGGAGTTCAAGGGGTAGTTGAATTCCATTCCAGAGGAGTAAATTCGAGTTGTAACTCGAATTGGATTTCGAGTTGAGGCTGTCGAACGCCAACTTGGGCCGAGCTCACGGTTTGAGTTGGGCTGATTCGAGCCTTATCCACAAAACGAACAGCCCCTAAAAGTGATACTCTGCTTCAGACATTTTAATAATTAATTATTAATGGGTTGATTTGACAAAAAAAAAATAATGTGTTGAAAACTTAAGATTTAGCGATGTCTTATTTCATCAATTTGAGTTTATAATTCGAGTTTTATTACAGTAAAAATCTCTTAAAAATAATTATATTTAACTTTTTTTACTATTTACATAAAATAACATTTTAATTCCAATCAAAAACTAAAATCAGCGAACTAATGATACTCTAAAAAACTTATTAGGTGCGTGCGGAAAAGAAAGCAAAACAATTTCTTCATTTTTTTTTTTCAACAAAAAAATTTTCATTTTTTCTATTTGGTAGGTCAGGTGGAGGTTGGGCAAAAGTGAAAGAAGAAGGATTTGTATAAATAGTCTAAGTAAAATGTGTTTTTAAGTAAATAAACCACGAAAAAAATAAATTGAGTAAATAACCTAACTTACACATCAGCATTCCACGTCATTAAGTATGCTTCCACATCAGCACTCCACGTCATCATTATGCTTTTAGGTTTTCTTTCTCTTCCTCCCCTGCCATTTCGCGCCATTTTGTTCTCCCAGCCGCCTTCAATTTCTCCTCTCTTCTTCTCAAGTCATCGTCATCGCATAACCTCATTAACATTATTATCTTGCCCATTCAACGTTTTTTTCTCGTCCCAAACGAAGTTTGAAGAAGAGCTAGTAAGTAAGTCTTTCATTTTCTATATCTTTTGTGGTGTTTTTCGTTGTTGTTCATATGTTTTTAAGATGAGAATGTAGTTAAAAATGTTAAAAATCCATTAAAATAGTACTTTTACATGTTAAAAGACTAGTTTACATCGTCTGATATGATGAAGATCTGCTGAGTTTAGAAAAAAACAGGATGGTCGGTTCGTGGTTCGTGGTCTGTTCTTATAACATGGTCGGTTCGTGGTCTGTTCTTGGTCTGTTCTTATAATATGGTCGGTTCGTGGTCGGTTCGTGGTCTGTTCTTGGTCTGTTCTTATAACATGGTCGGTTCGTGGTCTGTTCGTGGTCTGTTCGTGGTCTGTTCTTAGTCTGTTCTTATAACATGGTCGGTTCGTGGTCTGTTCTTGGTCTGTTCTTATAACATGGTCGGTTCGTGGTCGGTTCGTGGTCTGTTCTTGGTCTGTTCTTATTGCACAGTCGGTTCTAGTCTGTTCGTGGTCTGTTTTTGGTCTGTTCTTATTGCACGGTCAGCTTTTAGTCTGTTCTTATTGCACAATCGGTTCTTAGTCTGTTCTTGATCTGTTCTTGGGTTGTTCTTATTATATGGTATGTTCTTGGTTTGTTCTCATTTTATTGTATGGTTTAATGACGTATTATTTTCTTGCTTAAATTTCTGCAGTTTTAAAATCTAAATAATGGCTCAGTGGAGGATTTTTTTTGACATTGGAGGAAAATGGAATGAGACTGAAAGTTGTTGGGTTTGGCATACAGATTGTAATTTAATTGGCATATATATGGATGAGAAGGATACTCTCGAAACCTTTGTTGATAAGATTTGTAGAAAATGCAGAATTGATGGACAAAAACATTCTTTGCAGCTATCATGGGTACCGACTTTGAAACAGAAATCGTTGCCCGTTGTAATAAAAGACAATGATGATTTGTTATTCTTCAGGGATATAGCCCACGAGGTACCGCTACACGTGATAGTGGATGAGAAGTTTATCAATCCCGAAGAACATATTGATGGAGTAACAATTAAGAGAAATCCTCTGCATGATGATTTTTTTGATCGTGATTTTATGGGTAATGTAGCTACAGATGAGTTGTCGACTCGTAATGATATTCCACCACAGTCACAACCACAACCAGAGTCACAGCCACAGCTAGAGCCACAACCGCTTGCCCTTTTAAATGAAGTAGAAGTTGCTGGTCCTTTAGTTTGTATGGACAAGACTGAGTTTGGATCATCTCATGGATCTACCTTCAGTGACGGATCTAGTTTAGACGTTGGTCAGTACTTTACAAGTAAGAATGATTTGAAGGAAAAGCTGCATTTAATAGCTTTGAAAGGGAAGTTTGAGTTTCGGACAACAAAATCAAATAAAGACGTGCTTGTAGTAGAGTGTGTGGATCCGAAATGTGTGTGGCGTATCCGAGCCTGCAAATTGAGACTGTCGAACATGTTTTTAATCCGCAAGTATAATGGTGTTCACTCTTGCTCGTTAGAAAAGCGTTCAGCGAAGCACAGGCAAGCAACGTACTCCGTTATTGGAAGTTGCATGAAAAACCAATTTATAGGCGTCAAACAGGGTCCGGTTCCGAAATCAATTCAGAAATATGCCCGTGACGAATTCGGGACGGCCTTAAGTTATTACAAAGGATGGAAGGCTCGTGAGCATGCACTTCAACTCGTAAGAGGTACGGCCGAAGAAAGCTTCACTCAGCTCCCATCATACTTTCATATGGGGTCTCTTACTAATCACGGCAGCATCACCAATATTCATTTTGATGAACAGAACCGTTTTATGTATCTTTTCCTAGCATATGGACCTTGTATACGAGGTTTCGGTTGCATGGGGAAAGTTATCAGTGTTGATGGAACGTGGTTGAAGGGAAAATTTAGAGGTACGTTGTTAGTTGCCACTGCACAGGATAGTGAACGTCATTGTTATCCCATCGCATGGGCCATTGTAGACTCAGAGAATGGTGCATCCTGGACATGGTTCTTCTCGAACTTGAAGGTGATTGTCACTGATTCTGAGGAATTAGTTTTTATTTCTGATAGGAATCAAAGTATAAGTAATGCATTGTCTACAGTTTATTCATTAGCACATCACGGTTGTTGCACATGGCATGTGTCTCAAAACATCACGAGTAATTTCAGCTGTAGCGGTGTTCTGCCACTATTCTTTAGAACCTCTGAGGCCTACCGCATTGACGAGTTTTCTGTCTTGTTTGATGAGTTGTCTGCAAGATATCCCAGTGTTGCTAGATACCTACAGGAGCAAGTTCGTTTTGAAATGTGGTCTCGTGCTCATTTTAAAGGAAATCGATATAATATTATGCCCACAAACATGTCTGAATCAATGAACGCAATGCTCAAGGATGTTCGGGATTACCCTGTCATTGCCCTCTTTAATTTTATACAAGCGAAGATGTCAGAGTGGTTTAATAACAGGCGGGTCGAAGCTTCTAAAATTAAAACATTGTTAACGCCAAGTGTGGAAAAAACTCTTCGTGAGAGGCACCACAAAGCGGGATTTCTAACGGCCACAAGACTTAATACTGTTGAGTTCCAAGTGACAGGTGGAGAGGCAACTGTAATTGTCAACATTGGCGCGAGGAGTTGCACTTGTCGTGTGTTCGACCTTGAACAGATACCATGCGAGCATGCAATAGCATGTTGTAGAGAAGCAGGAATGTCACTCTATGATTTATGCTCAAAATACTACATGACAGAAGTTTGGGCTCTTGCGTATGCTGAGACAATCTATCCTGTGCCGGATACTTCGCAATGGGATATTCCGAATCACGTAAAGGAAATTCTACTTCTTCCACCGCGAGTTCAACCAAAGAGGGGTAGGCCGAAGCAAAAACACATTCCCAGCATAGGTGAGTTCACACGAAGAAAGAATCGATGTGCTAGGTGTGGGCAATATGGACACTATCAGAAGAAATGTAAGAACGCACCGATGTAATACTCATGACTTATAAATTTCTTGTTTACAATGTAATATGGACACTATCATGAGAAATTTCTTGTTCACCCTCATTATATTCAGCAGCTTATTATGGCTTTGAGGAAGCTTACATTTATGGGGAAATGCTGCCCAAATTTTTTCACAATAATGGTTTTTTTTTTTTTTTTTTAAGTAGGAAAACTTCAAACAAATCAGAAGTTGCATTTAGAATCTATCGTATTCAACAGGTTGTTTTGGCTATGGAGAACCTTATATTTTATGGGGAAATGCTGCCCAAATTTGTGTGTAATAACTTATGTTTTTTTTTTTAACAATTTGAATCAAAACAGACCGGAGAGGTCTGTTTTGCGCAAAACAGACCTTTCTGGTCTATTCTTTTAGGTCCGCGCGCAGGGGCCACGCCCGGGCGCGCGCAAGGGACACGGCCCGGGCGCGGCCCTTGCGCCGGGGCCGTGTCCCGGGCGCGCCGGTCCGCGCGCAAGGGCCACGGCCCGGGCGTCGCGCAAGGGCCGTGCCCGGTCGCGCGCAAGGGCCACGGCGCGGCCGCGCGCAAAAGGGCTGCCCGGCCGCGCGCAAGGCCGTGCCCCGGGCGCGCGCAATGCCACGGCCCGTGCGCGCGCAAGGGTCCGCGCGCAAGGGCCGAGGCCCGGGCGCGCGCAAGGGCCGCGGCCGGGCGCGCGCATGGAAAACCCCCGACCAGAACCGACTAAAATAAAGGAACAGACCAAAAACTGACAAAAATAGAAAGAACAGACCAGAACCGACCAAGAACAGACCAAGAACCGACCCAATTGGCAAGAACAGACCCGAACCGACCAAGAACAGACCAAGAACAGACCAAGAATAAAATTTGTGAAAAAATATAAAAGATATATTTTTTCATATTCCTCGGACTTCTTGGGTAATTCTAAACTTTTTAGTTTGTACATGAAAAAAAAAATTTTCTTAGAAATGGAAAAAACCTAGAACAGACCAAGAACAGACCAAGAACAAAATTTGTTGCTGAAAAAATATAAAAGATATATTTTTTCATATTCCTCGGACTTCTTGGGTAATTCTAAACTTTTTAGTTTGTACATGAAAAAAAAATTTGCTTAGAAATGGAAAAAACCTAGAACAGACCAAGAACAGACCAAGAACAAACTAAAAATTATTAGAGTAATTATAAAAATAATAATAATAACTATAATAAACAATAAAACATAATAATAATAATAATAATAATAATAATAATAATAATAATAATAATAATAATAGTAATAATAGTAATAATAATTATTATTATTATTAAGTCATATAAGTAAAGAGACCTATTCATTGACAATTATTCATTATTATTATTATCATTATTGTTATTACTATTATTATTACTGTTACTATTATCATTATTATTATTATTATTATTATTATTATTATTATATTATTAGTTTTAATATTTTTATTATTACTATTATTATAATTATGATAATAATTATCATTATGCTTATTATTTTTTTATTATAATTTTTATTGTCATTATAATTATTTTTATTTTTCATATTATTACACTTATTATTATTATTATTTATTATTATTATTATTAATATATTTATTGTTATTGTTATTATTTTAATGATTATTATTATTATTATTATTATTTTGATAATTTTGGATTTTTATTATATTATTATTGTAATTATTATAATTATTATTATTAATAGAATTATTTTTATTATTATAATATTTATTATTATTATTATCATTATTATTATTATTTCAAAAGCCAACGTTGGTTTTTGACTTCAGAAACAGTACATCAATCTGAACAGTAGACGGCGTCGTTTTTAAAAGCCAACGTTGGTTTTTGACTTCAGAAAGACTACATCAATCTGAACAGTAAACGGCGTCGTTTTCAAAAGCCAACGTTGGTTTTTGAATTCAGAAACACTTCATTAATGTGAACAGTAAACGGCGTCGTTTAATATTGCAAAACGACGTCGTTTTACATAAACCAATGTCCTTTAAATTTTTTCACACATTTTGTTCTTGGTCTGTTCTTAGTCTGTTCTTGGTCGGTTCGGGTCTGTTCTTGAAAAACATGGTCGGTTCTTGGTCTGTTCTTAGTCGGTTCTGGTCTGTTCTTTCTAGTTTTTTCTGTTTTTGGTCTGTTCATTTTTGTTAGTCGGTTCTTGGTCTGTTCATAGTCGGTTCTGGTCTGTTCTTTCTAGTTTTTTCTGTTTTTGGTCTGTTCCCTTATGTTAGTCGGTTCTTGGTCGGGGGTGGCCCATGCGAGCGCCCGGGACACGGCCCTTGCCCGCGCCCGGGACACGGCCCATGCGAGCGCCCGGGACACGGCCCTTGCCCGCGCCCGGGCCACGGCCCTTGCCCGCGCCCAGGACACGGCCCTTGCCCGCGCCCGGGACACGGCCCTTGCGCGCGCCCGGCCGTGTCCCTTGCGCGCGGTCCTAAAAGAACAGACCAGAGAGGTCTGTTTTGCGCAGAACAGACCTCTCCGGTATGTTTTGAGTGAAAGTGCTAAAAAAAAACATAACTTATTACACAATAATTTGGGCAGCATTTCCCCATAAAGTATAAGGTTCTCCATAGCCAAAATAACCTGTAGAATTTGATAAATTATAAATGCAACTCAATGCCAATAATGAACATATTGTAACACCAACAACAAAAACAACCAAAACAATGTTAAACAATGTACTGTTCTTATGTTACAACAACCAAAACAGCAAACATTTCATATAGTTGGGCTCAGGGGCTTCTTCATCCTAAACTCGCTCCAAATTCCGACTGCGACTTCAAGCCGGTAATCTGCAACTTTTTCTTCTTTCAGGTCTTCTAAAGGGAGTCCGCGGAGAAGGTATTCAATAAATTTGTAAGTGAAAAGGCCGCAGTCGCCTGATCTTTCGTTGTGCACCAACCCCTTCACCCGAATCATTGGCCATGTACACTCAAGTTTATCGCCTAGATGTTTGAATAAACCTGTGTGCTTCAAGAACATGGGCATCATCACAGCGATTGGCTCCACTTCTCTTCGCATCTGTGAATCTCTGTACATTGGCATAGCTGAGTCATACACCTTTATGTTGCATTCAGAAAGATCAACATAAAGCGCGACCCAATGCTTCATCCGAATGTTTAGAGGCAAAGTGAAGCCCTTCGCGTCATCCCATTTCTGGCCAATTACGCGCTTCTCTCCACGGACATATTCATCAAGGTCGTCATCAAATGTATAAGTTGCCAATTTCTTTTTGTTGATGAAGTATCGCGCTTTCATCTTTTGGCAAAATATATCGTCTAGGATGACAATATCCTTAATGAACTGCCCCTCAGGTGCCCTTGACCGCCTTTTTGCTAGAAGACCCGATGCCTCGTCAATTTGCTATACGTCATAACAAATTAATTCAGTATAATGATAATGGTATAAAAAATAAGACTAAATTTAGAAAATATTTTGTGATTACTTACATCATTAAACAGCCATTCGCCTGGCTTCAAGAGGACGTGGAAGAAGTCCTTCCTCCAATCTCCAAGGCCGCATACAATCAGCTCGGAGTCCGTCGTAGGATCAGCAACCCCTTTGTTGAAGGCCTCAACAGCATCGTTGAAGGTCCACACCTTCTTCCTCACGTTACGCAGGGGATCTGTGTAAGGTGAGTCCATATACCTGCTGGGCCTCTTAAGTCGCTTTTCAACCTTCGGTGCAGACTCCGACCCCGACTGAACCTGTTTCTCATGCTGAGCCTCTGGATCTGGCTGAACCTGATGGAGGTCGAGTTCTGCCTCTGGCTCTGGCTGAACTTGAGGGAGGTCAAGTTCTGCCTCTGGCTCCGGCTGAACCTGAGGGAGGTCAAGATCCGCCTTAGGCTCTGGCTGAACCTGAGGGTCAAGATCCGCCTCAGGCTCTGGCTGATCGTGAGGGAGGTCAGGCTCCGCCTCAGGCTCTGGCTGAACCTGAGGGAGGTCAAGCTCCGCCTCAGGCTCCGCCTCAGGCTCTGGCTGAAGCTGTTGTTTTGCTAGACCCGCTAGATTGACCCTAATTTCCCTAACGGATTGGTCTAGCGAGTCTAGGCTCCTATTGATGGCATCAAAATGTCTACCATTGTACTCTATCATCTTGTGATAGAGTACGTCCACTATGTGGTCAATAGACATACCATCGTGCTGTTGCTGTTGTTGTTGTTGCTGTTGTTGTTGTTGTTGCTGTTGGTGTTGTTGTTGTTGTTGTTGTTGTTGATGTTGTTGTTGTTGTTGTTGTTGTTGTTGTTGGGGAAGTTGCTGTTGTTGTTGGGGAATTTGCTGTTGTTGTTGGGGAAGTAGTTGGAGACGACCAAACTGTTTCGGGGGCTTCGGCTTTTGGACATGGACCAGTTGTGCACCAGAGTCCAAAATTGATGCAAGCTGGTCAATCTCAGCATCTTCTTGGTCGGCATAAGGCATATACGACCTCATGCACATACTGTTCATTTCCTCCTCAGTGGGATAAAGAACTGGTACGGTCATTCCTTGTACATTAAAAAAACATACATTCAATGATTATTTAGGTAGAAACATATTGTAGAAAAAAACCTATTTTGTAAAATTTACACAAACAAAAACTTTGTATTCAAACCCTTACCTCGCCACTGTGCATGAGGTCGTCTATTTGTCTAACCTCGACCAAGGAACCCCGGCGTTGCTCCCATTTGAGCATTCTGGGAAGACGTCCCTCAACCATCTTCGCAAACGTGGCGCCGATGCTTGGAAACGTTTCGAATGCCCAAACCTGCGTTAAACCAATTTTTTAAAGTCTAGTAAACCAATTTACTATAATGCATGAAAAGTTATTAACATAACTGTATAACATACCTGGAAGGCCCAAGGAAACCCGCATATTGAGTAGGTTTCCTTGACGCTCTTATTGCGTCCTTTCCGAACCCCTTTTTGGTATTTGTCTCTCAAGTTCTTCTTCAGAGCCCGCAGAGTGCATTCAAAAGACACCCTGCCCCATGGATAGCTGTTGAAGAATTCTAAGTCGTCAACGTAAGACAGCCAATCCAGTGAGACGGTCTTCTTCTCGTCCCCCGAGAATAGTACTTGTGCTAAAAAATAAATGATAGCGATCTTTGCTTTATCGCTACCTTTTATCTTATCCCCTGTCAGCAATCTTCTTAAATCTGCAACAAGTACTACGGGGGAGTTGAAATGCTCCAATAATCTTCTGCTCTTTGAAGCTTTCAAGATCACGTCTGGCTCAGGAGATTCCCCACAGTTCAATCCAGTTATTAAAGCAAATTCCCTCATTCCAAACCGAGTTGCGGTTCCATTAACCTTGAACCACAACTCATGTCTTTTTCTTGTTTCTATCTGCCTTAAAAGCAGATAGTGTGTCAACACCCCACAATATGTCATATTTTCAGACATTGAAATAAAATGTCCTAAGGCAGACTCCTTGAAGATTGGCATTTCTATCTCGGGGTCTAGACTCTGCCTAATTACCTCCAACGCCTCAATCTTGGACTTCATCGTCACTTTGACTGGGAAATACTCCCGTACAGGATCCATTAACGTCTTTAGATGTCCGCTCCCAGGAATTTCACCAGTGTTGTACTTTGGGAGGTCATACTGTAAAATAAGACAGAAACATAGGTCAGAACCGACCAAAATGACAGAACCGACCATGACACGACCGAACCGACCTAAAATCCCGGCAGGAACAGACCAAGCAGAAAGAACCGACCAAAAACCGAACAGAACCGACCAAAAACGACCAAAACCGACTAAGAACCGACTAAGAACCGACCAAGAACCGACTGCATACAGAACCGACCAAAATCAATTAGAACCGACCATGATCGACCAGAACCGACTAAGAACCGACCACCAGAAATGACTTTAAACAGACCTAGAACCGACTGCAAACAGACCAAAACCTAAACCGCCTTTGAACAGACCAATGTTGCTTATATTAAGTTTTTGTTCTTGCAAAAAAAAATATATAAGAATGTCAAATAAGAATATTACCTCAGTCGATTCCGTTGCCTCATGTGTTCGGGAAATGGCCGTTTTAGTTGAGGAAGAGTCGCTTTGTGATGCCATTACTTCTAAAAGCTGCCGGATTTTTAGTCGGTTTTCGTGGTCGGGGTCGGTTTTAGTATCGGTTTTTGGTCGGTTTTAGTGGGAATGGAGGTCGGTTTTTGGTCGGTTTTTGGTCGGTTTTAGGTAACGTCGGTGTTTGGTGAGGTGGTCGGTCGGCCGAGACGAGAGGTGGTCGGTCGGTGACAGGTGATCGGAGAGAACTGCCGGAGGATTTGGTCGGGTGGGAGGAAGAGAGAGAGTCGGTCGAGAGAGAGGGTCGGTCGAGAGAGATTGAGGGTTTTTTGAGAGTTTTTGAAAAACTGACCCATTTTGAGACTAATAGGACCCATTTTTTGCCACGTGTGATACACGTCATCATTTTTTTGTTATAAAAAAAAACCGGCCTATTTCCCCAAATTTTGATTTTCTCCGGTCTCTTTTATCAAATATTC
>JACAGA010000053.1:337793-384392 GCA_029231665.1 Morus indica
CGCGGCGAAACCCACCAACCCAATTTTTTAGGCCGAAATTCACTTGTTTTCATCAGTTTTTGAGGAAAAAAATCGGAGAACTGTGACTGAATACGGCCATAACTTTTGATCCAGAAATCGTTGCTGGACCTATAATATACCAAATCGAAGCACTCTTCAAGCCCTACAAATCTGGCGCGGCGAAACCCACCAACCAAATTTTTTAGGCCGAAATTCACTTGTTTTCATCAGTTTTTGAGGAAAAAAATCGGAGAACTGTGACTGAATACGGCCATAACTTTTGATCCAGAAATCGTTGCTGGACCTATAATATACCAAATCGAAGCACTCTTAAGCCCTACAAATCTGGCCCGGCGAAACCCACCAACCAAATTTTTTAGGCCGAAATTCACTTGTTTTCATCAGTTTTTGAGGAAAAAAAATCGGAGAACTGTGACTGAATACGGCCAGAACTTTTGATCCAGAAATCGTTGCTGGACCTATAATATACCAAATCGAAGCACTCTTCAAGCTCTACAAATCTGGCGCGGTGAAACCCAACAACCCAATTTTTTAGGCCGAAATTCACTTGTTTTCATCAGTTTTTTAGGAAAAAAATCGGAGAACTGTGACTGAATACGGCCATAACTTTTGATCCAGAAATCGTTGCTGGACCTATAATATACCAAATCGAAGCACTCTTCAAGCCCTACAAATCTGGCGCGGCGAAACCCACCAACCCAATTTTTTATGCCGAAATTCACTTGTTTTCATCAGTTTTTGAGGAAAAAAATCGGAGAACTATGACTGAATACGGCCATAACTTTTGATCCAGAAATCGTTGCGGGACCTATAATATACCAAATCGAAGCACTCGTCAAGCCTTACAAATCTGGCACGGCAAAACCCACCAATCAAATTTTTTAGGCCGAAATTCACTTGTTTTCATCAGTTTTTGAGGAAAAAAAACTATGACTGAATACGGCCATAACTTTTGATCCAGAAATCGTTGCTGGACCTATAATATACCAAATCGAAGCACTCTTCAAGCCCTACAAATCTGGCGCGGCGAAACCCACCAACCAAATTTTTTAGGCCGAAATTCACTTGTTTTCATCAGTTTTTGAGGAAAAAAATCGGAGAACTGTGACTGAATACGGCCATAACTTTTGATCCAGAAATCGTTGCTGGACCTATAATATACCAAATCGAAGCACTCTTCAAGCCCTACAAATCTGGCACGGCGAAACCCACCAACCAAATTTTTTAGGCCGAAATTCACTTGTTTTCATCAGTTTTTGAGGAAAAAAATCGGAGAACTGTGACTGAATACGGCCATAACTTTTGATCCAGAAATCGTTGCTGGACCTATAATATACCAAATCGAAGCACTCTTCAAGCCCTACAAATCTGGCACGGCGAAACCCACCAACCAAATTTTTTAGGCCGAAATTCACTTGTTTTCATCAGTTTTTTAGGAAAAAAATCGGAGAACTGTGACTGAATACGGCCATAACTTTTGATCCAGAAATCGTTGCTGGACCTATAATATACCAAATCGAAGCACTCTTCAAGCCCTACAAATCTGGCGCGGCGAAACCCACCAACCCAATTTTTTATGCCGAAATTCACTTGTTTTCATCAGTTTTTGAGGAAAAAAATCGGAGAACTATGACTGAATACGGCCATAACTTTTGATCCAGAAATCGTTGCTGGACCTATAATATACCAAATCGAAGCACTCTTCAAGCCCTACAAATCTGGCACGGCGAAACCCACCAACCAAATTTTTTAGGCCGAAATTCACTTGTTTTCATCAGTTTTTGAGGAAAAAAATCGGAGAACTGTGACTGAATACGGCCATAACTTTTGATCCAGAAATCGTTGCTGGACCTATAATATACCAAATCGAAGCACTCTTCAAGCCCTACAAATCTGGCGCGGCGAAACCCACCAACCCAATTTTTTATGCCGAAATTCACTTGTTTTCATCAGTTTTTGAGGAAAAAAATCGGAGAACTATGACTGAATACGGCCATAACTTTTGATCCAGTAGTCGTTGCGGGACCTATAATATACCAAATCGAAGCACTCGTCAAGCCTTACAAATCTGGCACGGCAAAACCCACCAATCAAATTTTTTAGGCCGAAATTCACTTGTTTTCATCAGTTTTTGAGGAAAAAAATCGGAGAACTATGACTGAATACGGCCATCACTTTTGATCCAGAAATCGTTGCTGGACCTATAATATACCAAATCGAAGCACTCTTCAAGCCCTACAAATCTGGCGCGGTGAAACCCAACAACCCAATTTTTTAGGCCGAAATTCACTTGTTTTCATCAGTTTTTGAGGAAAAAAATCGGAGAACTGTGACTGAATACGGCCATAACTTTTGATCCAGAAATCGTTGCTGGACCTATAATATACCAAATCGAAGCACTCTTCAAGCCCTACAAATCTGGCACGGCGAAACCCACCAACCAAATTTTTTAGGCCGAAATTCACTTGTTTTCATCAGTTTTTGAGGAAAAAAAATCGGAGAACTGTGACTGAATACGGCCATAACTTTTGATCCAGAAATCGTTGCTGGAACTATAATATACCAAATCGAAGCACTCTTCAAGCCCTACAAATCTGGCGCGGCGAAACCCAACAACCAAATTTTTTAGGCCGAAATTCACTTGTTTTCATCAGTTTTGGAGGAAAAAAATCGGAGAACTGTGACTGAATACGGCCATAACTTTTGATCCAGAAATCGTTGCTGGGCCTATAATATACCAAATCGAAGCACTCTTCAAGCTCTACAAATCTTGTGTGGCGAAACCCAACAACCCAATTTTTTAGGCCGAAATTCACTTGTTTTCATCTGTTTTGGAGGAAAAAAATCGGAGAACTGTGACTGAATTCGGCCATAACTTTTGATCCAGAAATCGTTGCTGGGCCAATAATATACCAAATCAAAGCACTCTTCAAGCTCTACAAATCTGGCATGGCGAAACCCACAAACCCAATTTGTTATGCCGAAATTCACTTGTTTTCATCAGTTTTTCAGGAAAAAAATTGGAGAACTATGACTGAATACGGCCATCACTTTTGATCCAGAAATCGTTGCTGGACCTATAATATACCAAATCGAAGCACTCTTCAAGCCCTACAAATCTGGAACGGCGAAACCCACAAACAAAATTTTTTAGGCCGAAATTCACTTGTTTTCATCAGTTTTTGAGGAAAAAGAATCGGAGAACTGTGACTGAATACGGCCATAACTTTTGATCCAGAAATCTTTGCTGGACCTATAATATACCAAATCGAAGCACTCTTCAAGCCCTACAAATCTGGCATGGCGAAACCCACCAACAAAATTTTTTAGGCCGAAATTCACTTGTTTTCATCAGTTTTTGAGGAAAAAAATCGGAGAACTGTGACTGAATACGGCCATAACTTTTGATCTAGAAATCGTTGCTGGACCTATAATATACCAAATCGAAGCACTCTACAAGCCCTACAAATCTGGCACTGCGAAACCCGCCAACCAGATTTTTTAGGCCGAAATTCACTTGTTTTAATCAGTTTTTGGGGAAAAAAAATCGAAGAACTGTGACTGAATACGGCCAGAACTTTTGATCCAGAAATCGTTGCTGGACCTATAATATACCAAATCGAAGCACTCTTCAAGCCCTACAAATCTGGCGCGGCGAAACCCACCAACCCAATTTTTTATGCCGAAATTCACTTGTTTTCATCAGTTTTTGAGAAAAAAAATCGGAGAACTATGACTGAATACGGCCATAACTTTTGATCCAGTAGTCGTTGCGGGACCTATAATATACCAAATCGAAGCACTCGTCAAGCCTTACAAATCTGGCACGGCAAAACCCACCAATCAAATTTTTTAGGCCGAAATTCACTTGTTTTCATCAGTTTTTGAGGAAAAAAATCGGAGAACTGTGACTGAATACGGCCATAACTTTTGATCCAGAAATCGTTGCTGGACCTATAATATACCAAATCGAAGCACTCTTCAAGCTCTACAAACCTGGCGTGGCGAAACCCACCAACCCAATTTTTTAGGCCGAAATTTACTTGTTTTCATCAGTTTTGGAGGAAAAAAATCAGAGAACTGTGACTGAATACGGCCATAAATTTTGATCCAGAAATCGTTGCTGGGCCTATAATATACCAAATCGAAGCACTCTACAAGCCCTACAAATCTGGCACTGCGAAACCCGCCAACCAGATTTTTTAGGCCGAAATTCACTTGTGTTAATCAGTTTTTGGGGAAAAAAAATCGAAGAACTGTGACTGAATACGGCCAGAACTTTTGATCCAGAAATCGTTGCTGGACCTATAATATACCAAATCGAAGCACTCTTCAAGCCCTACAAATCTGGCGCGGCGAAACCCACCAACCCAATTTTTTATGTCGAAATTCACTTGTTTTCATCAGTTTTTGAGAAAAAAATCGGAGAACTATGACTGAATACGGCCATAATTTTTGATCCAGTAGTCGTTGCGGGACCTATAATATACCAAATCGAAGCACTCGTCAAGCCTTACAAATCTGGCACGGCAAAACCCACCAATCAAATTTTTTAGGCCGAAATTCACTTGTTTTCATCAGTTTTTGAGGAAAAAAATCGGAGAACTGTGACTGAATACGGCCATAACTTTTGATCCAGAAATCGTTGCTGGACCTATAATATACCAAATCGAAGCACTCTTCAAGCTCTACAAACCTGGCGTGGCGAAACCCACCAACCCAATTTTTTAGGCCGAAATTTACTTGTTTTCATCAGTTTTGGAGGAAAAAAATCAGAGAACTGTGACTGAATACGGCCATAAATTTTGATCCAGAAATCGTTGCTGGGCCTATAATATACCAAATCGAAGCACTCTTCAAGCTCTAAAACTCTGGCGGTGCGAAACTCAACAACCCAATTTTTTAGGCTGAAATTCACTTGTTTTCATCAGTTTCTGAGGAAAAAAATCAGAGAACTGTGACTGAATTCGGCCATAACTTTTGTTCCAGAAATCGTTGCTGCGCCTATAATATACCAAATCGAAGCGCTTTTAAAGCTCTACAAATCTGACGTGGCGAACCCACCAACCCAATTCCTTAGGCCGAAATTTACTTGTTTTCATCAGTTTTGGAGGAAAAAAATCGGAGAGCTGTGACTGAATACGGCCGTAAATTTTGATCCAGAAATCGTTGCTGGGCCTATAATATACAAAATCAAAGCACTCTTCAAGCTCTACAAATCTGGCATTTCGAAAACCAACAACCCAATTTTTTAGGCCGAAATTCACTTGTTTTCATCAGTTTCTGAGGAAAAAAATCAGAGAACTGTGACTGAATACGGCCATAACTTTTGATCTAGAAATCGTTGCTGGACCTATAATATACCAAATCGAAGCACTCTACAAGCCCTACAAATCTGGCACTGCGAAACCCGCCAACCAGATTTTTTAGGCCGAAATTCACTTGTGTTAATCAGTTTTTGGGGAAAAAAAATCGAAGAACTGTGACTGAATACGGCCAGAACTTTTGATCCAGAAATCGTTGCTGGACCTATAATATACCAAATCGAAGCACTCTTCAAGCCCTACAAATCTGGCACGGCGAAACCCACGAACCATATTTTTTAGGCCGAAATTTACTTGTTTTCATCAGTTTTTGAGGAAAAAAAATCGAAGAACTGTGACTGAATACGGCCATAACTTTTGATCCAGAAATCGTTGCTGGACCTATAATATACCAAATCGAAGCACTCTTCAAGCCCTACAAATCTGGCGCGGCGAAACCCACCAACCAAATTTTTTATGCCGAAATTCACTTGTTTTCATCAGTTTTTGAGGAAAAAAATCGGAGAACTATGACTGAATACGGCCATAACTTTTGATCCAGTAGTCGTTGCGGGACCTATAATATACCAAATCGAAGCACTCGTCAAGCCTTACAAATCTAGCACGGCAAAACCCACCACTCAAATTCTTTAGGCCGAAATTCACTTGTTTTCATCAGTTTTTGAAGAAAAAAATCGGAGAACTATGACTGATTACGGCCATCACTTTTGATCCAGAAATCGTTGCTGGACCTATAATATACCAAATCGAAGCACGCTTCAAGCCCTACAAATTTGGCGCGGTGAAACCCAACAACCCAATTTTTTAGGCCGAAATTCACTTCTTTTCATCAATTTTTGAGGAAAAAAATCGGAGAACTGTGACTGAATAAGGCCATAACTTTTGATCCAGAAATCGTTGCTGGACCCATAATATATCAAATGGATGCACTCTTCAAGCCCTACAAATCTGGCACGGCGAAACACACCAACCAGATTTTTTAGGCCGAAATTTACTTGTTTTCATCAGTTTTTGAGGAAAAAAAATCTGAGAACTGTGACTAAATACGGCCAGAACTTTTGATCCAGAAATCGTTGCTGGAACTATAATATACCAAATCGAAGCACTCTTCAAGCCCTACAAATCTGGCGCGGCGAAACCCAACAACCAAAATTTTTTAGGCCGAAATTCACATGTTCTCATCAGTTTTGGAGGAAAAAAATCGGAGAACCGTGACTGAATACGGCCATAAATTTTGATCCAGAAATCGTTGCTGGGCCTATAATATACCAAATCGAAGCGCTCTTCAATCTCTACAAATCTTGTGTGGCGAAACCCAACAACCCAATTTTTTAGGCCGAAATTCACTTGTTTTCATCTGTTTCGGAGGAAAAAAATCGGAGAACTGTGACTGAATTCGGCCATAACTTTTGATCCAGAAATCGTTGCTGGGCCAATAATATACCAAATCAAAGCACTTTTCAAGCTCTACAAATCTGGCATGGCGAAACGCACAAACCCAATTTGTTATGCCGATATTCACTAGTTTTCATCAGCTTTTCAGGAAAAAAATTGGAGAACTATGACTGAATATGGCCATCACTTTTGATCCAGAAATCGTTGCTGGACCTATAATATACCAAATCGAAGCACTCTTCAAGCCCTACAAATCTGGCTCGGCGAAACCCACCAACCCAATTTTTTATGCCGAAATTCACTTGTTTTTATCAGTTTTTGAGGAAAAAAATCAGAGAACTATGACTGAATATGGCCATCTCTTTTGATCCAGAAATCGTTGCTAGACCTATAATATACCAAATCGAAGCACTCTTCAAGCCCTACAAATCTGGCACGGCGAAACCCACGAACCATATTTTTTAGGCCGAAATTTACTTGTTTTCATCAGTTTTTGAGGAAAAAAAATCGAAGAACTGTGACTGAATACGGCCATAACTTTTGATCCAGAAATCGTTGCTGGACCTATAATATACCAAATCGAAGCACTCTTCAAGCCCTACAAATCTGGCGCGGCGAAACCCACCAACCCAATTTTTTATGCCGAAATTCACTTGTTTTCATCAGTTTTTGAGGAAAAAAATCGGAGAACTATGACTGAATACGGCCATAACTTTTGATCCAGTAGTCGTTGCGGGACCTATAATATACCAAATCGAAGCACTCGTCAAGCCTTACAAATCTAGCACGGCAAAACCCACCACTCAAATTCTTTAGGCCGAAATTCACTTGTTTTCATCAGTTTTTGAAGAAAAAAATCGGAGAACTATGACTGAATACGGCCATCACTTTTGATCCAGAAATCGTTGCTGGACCTATAATATACCAAATCGAAGCACGCTTCAAGCCCTACAAATTTGGCGCGGTGAAACCCAACAACCCAATTTTTTAGGCCGAAATTCACTTCTTTTCATCAATTTTTGAGGAAAAAAATCGGAGAACTGTGACTGAATAAGGCCATAACTTTTGATCCAGAAATCGTTGCTGGACCCATAATATATCAAATGGATGCACTCTTCAAGCCCTACAAATCTGGCACGGCGAAACACACCAACCAGATTTTTTAGGCCGAAATTTACTTGTTTTCATCAGTTTTTGAGGAAAAAAAATCTGAGAACTGTGACTAAATACGGCCAGAACTTTTGATCCAGAAATCGTTGCTGGAACTATAATATACCAAATCGAAGCACTCTTCAAGCCCTACAAATCTGGCGCGGCGAAACCCAACAACCAAAATTTTTTAGGCCGAAATTCACATGTTCTCATCAGTTTTGGAGGAAAAAAATCGGAGAACCGTGACTGAATACGGCCATAAATTTTGATCCAGAAATCGTTGCTGGGCCTATAATATACCAAATCGAAGCGCTCTTCAATCTCTACAAATCTTGTGTGGCGAAACCCAACAACCCAATTTTTTAGGCCGAAATTCACTTGTTTTCATCTGTTTCGGAGGAAAAAAATCGGAGAACTGTGACTGAATTCGGCCATAACTTTTGATCCAGAAATCGTTGCTGGGCCAATAATATACCAAATCAAAGCACTTTTCAAGCTCTACAAATCTGGCATGGCGAAACGCACAAACCCAATTTGTTATGCCGATATTCACTAGTTTTCATCAGCTTTTCAGGAAAAAAATTGGAGAACTATGACTGAATATGGCCATCACTTTTGATCCAGAAATCGTTGCTGGACCTATAATATACCAAATCGAAGCACTCTTCAAGCCCTACAAATCTGGAACGGCGAAACCCACAAACAAAATTTTTTAGGCCGAAATTCACTTGTTTTCATCAGTTTTTGAGGAAAAAGAATCGGAGAACTGTGACTGAATACGGCCATAACTTTTGATCCAGAAATCTTTGCTGGACCTATAATATACCAAATCGAAGCACTCTTCAAGCCCTACAAATCTGGCATGGCGAAACCCACCAACAAAATTTTTTAGGCCGAAATTCACTTGTTTTCATCAGTTTTTGAGGAAAAAAATCGGAGAACTGTGACTGAATACGACCATAACTTTTGATCTAGAAATCGTTGCTGGACCTATAATATACCAAATCGAAGCACTCTACAAGCCCTACAAATCTGGCACTGCGAAACCCGCCAACCAGATTTTTTAGGCCGAAATTCACTTGTGTTAATCAGTTTTTGGGGAAAAAAAATCGAAGAACTGTGACTGAATACGGCCAGAACTTTTGATCCAGAAATCGTTGCTGGACCTATAATATACCAAATCGAAGCACTCTTCAAGCCCTACAAATCTGGCGCGGCGAAACCCACCAACCCAATTTTTTATGTCGAAATTCACTTGTTTTCATCAGTTTTTGAGAAAAAAAATCGGAGAACTATGACTGAATACGGCCATAATTTTTGATCCAGTAGTCGTTACGGGACCTATAATATACCAAATCGAAGCACTCGTCAAGCCTTACAAATCTGGCACGGCAAAACCCACCAATCAAATTTTTTAGGCCGAAATTCACTTGTTTTCATCAGTTTTTGAGGAAAAAAATCGGAGAACTGTGACTGAATACGGCCATAACTTTTGATCCAGAAATCGTTGCTGGACCTATAATATACCAAATCGAAGCACTCTCCAAGCTCTACAAACCTGGCGTGGCGAAACCCACCAACCCAATTTTTTAGGCCGAAATTTACTTGTTTTCATCAGTTTTGGAGGAAAAAAATCAGAGAACTGTGACTGAATACGGCCATAAATTTTGATCCAGAAATCGTTGCTGGGCCTATAATATACCAAATCGAAGCACTCTACAAGCCCTACAAATCTGGCACTGCGAAACCCGCCAACCAGATTTTTTAGGCCGAAATTCACTTGTGTTAATCAGTTTTTGGGGAAAAAAAATCGAAGAACTGTGACTGAATACGGCCAGAACTTTTGATCCAGAAATCGTTGCTGGACCTATAATATACCAAATCGAAGCACTCTTCAAGCCCTACAAATCTGGCGCGGCGAAACCCACCAACCCAATTTTTTATGTCGAAATTCACTTGTTTTCATCAGTTTTTGAGAAAAAAAATCGGAGAACTATGACTGAATACGGCCATAATTTTTGATCCAGTAGTCGTTACGGGACCTATAATATACCAAATCGAAGCACTCGTCAAGCCTTACAAATCTGGCACGGCAAAACCCACCAATCAAATTTTTTAGGCCGAAATTCACTTGTTTTCATCAGTTTTTGAGGAAAAAAATCGGAGAACTGTGACTGAATACGGCCATAACTTTTGATCCAGAAATCGTTGCTGGACCTATAATATACCAAATCGAAGCACTCTTCAAGCTCTACAAACCTGGCGTGGCGAAACCCACCAACCCAATTTTTTAGGCCGAAATTTACTTGTTTTCATCAGTTTTGGAGGAAAAAAATCAGAGAACTGTGACTGAATACGGCCATAAATTTTGATCCAGAAATCGTTGCTGGGCCTATAATATACCAAATCGAAGCACTCTTCAAGCTCTAAAACTCTGGCGGTGCGAAACTCAACAACCCAATTTTTTAGGCTGAAATTCACTTGTTTTCATCAGTTTCTGAGGAAAAAAATCAGAGAACTGTGACTGAATTCGGCCATAACTTTTGTTCCAGAAATCGTTGCTGCGCCTATAATATACCAAATCGAAGCGCTTTTAAAGCTCTACAAATCTGACGTGGCGAACCCACCAACCCAATTCCTTAGGCCGAAATTTACTTGTTTTCATCAGTTTTGGAGGAAAAAAATCGGAGAGCTGTGACTGAATACGGCCGTAAATTTTGATCCAGAAATCGTTGCTGGGCCTATAATATACAAAATCAAAGCACTCTTCAAGCTCTACAAATCTGGCATTTCGAAAACCAACAACCCAATTTTTTAGGCCGAAATTCACTTGTTTTCATCAGTTTCTGAGGAAAAAAATCAGAGAACTGTGACTGAATACGGCCATAACTTTTGATCTAGAAATCGTTGCTGGACCTATAATATACCAAATCGAAGCACTCTACAAGCCCTACAAATCTGGCACTGCGAAACCCGCCAACCAGATTTTTTAGGCCGAAATTCACTTGTGTTAATCAGTTTTTGGGGAAAAAAAATCGAAGAACTGTGACTGAATACGGCCAGAACTTTTGATCCAGAAATCGTTGCTAGACCTATAATATACCAAATCGAAGCACTCTTCAAGCCCTACAAATCTGGCGCGGCGAAACCCACCAACCCAATTTTTTATGTCGAAATTCACTTGTTTTCATCAGTTTTTGAGAAAAAAAATCGGAGAACTATGACTGAATACGGCCATAATTTTTGATCCAGTAGTCGTTACGGGACCTATAATATACCAAATCGAAGCACTCGTCAAGCCTTACAAATCTGGCACGGCAAAACCCACCAATCAAATTTTTTAGGCCGAAATTCACTTGTTTTCATCAGTTTTTGAGGAAAAAAATCGGAGAACTGTCACTGAATACGGCCATAACTTTTGATCCAGAAATCGTTGCTGGACCTATAATATACCAAATCGAAGCACTCTCCAAGCTCTACAAACCTGGCGTGGCGAAACCCACCAACCCAATTTTTTAGGCCGAAATTTACTTGTTTTCATCAGTTTTGGAGGAAAAAAATCAGAGAACTGTGACTGAATACGGCCATAAATTTTGATCCAGAAATCGTTGCTGGGCCTATAATATACCAAATCGAAGCACTCTTCAAGCTCTAAAACTCGGGCGGTGCGAAACTCAACAACCCAATTTTTTAGGCTGAAATTCACTTGTTTTCATCAGTTTCTGAGGAAAAAAATCAGAGAACTGTGACTGAATTCGGCCATAACTTTTGTTCCAGAAATCGTTGCTGCGCCTATAATATACCAAATCGAAGCGCTTTTAAAGCTCTACAAATCTGACGTGGCGAACCCACCAACCCAATTCCTTAGGCCGAAATTTACTTGTTTTCATCAGTTTTGGAGGAAAAAAATCGGAGAGCTGTGACTGAATACGGCCGTAAATTTTGATCCAGAAATCGTTGCTGGGCCTATAATATACAAAATCAAAGCACTCTTCAAGCTCTACAAATCTGGCATTTCGAAAACCAACAACCCAATTTTTTAGGCCGAAATTCACTTGTTTTCATCAGTATCTGAGGAAAAAAATCAGAGAACTGTGACTGAATTCGGCCATAACTTTTGTTCCAGAAATCGTTGCTGGGCCTATAATATACCAAATCGAAGCACTTTTGAAGCTCTACAAATCTGGCGTGGCGAAACCCACCAACCCAATTTTTTATGCCGAAATTCACTTGTTTTCATCAGTTTTTGAGGAAAAAAATCGGAGAACTATGACTGAATACGGCCATAACTTTTGATCCTGAAATCGTTGCTGGACCTATAATATACCAAATCGAAGCACCCTTCAAGCCCTACAAATCTAGCACGGCGAAACCCACCAACCAAATTTTTTAGGCCGAAATTCACTTCTTTTCATCAGTTTTTGAGGAAAAAAAATCGGCGAACTGTGACTGAATACGGCCATAACATTTGATCCAGAAATCATTGCTGGACCTATAATATACCAAATCAAAGCACTCTACAAGCCCTAGAAATCTGGCACGGCGAAACCTACCAACCAGATTTTTTAGGCCGAAATTTACTTGTTTTCATCAGTTTTTGAGGAAAAAAAAATCGGAGAACTGTGACTGAATACGGCCAGAACTTTTGATCCAGAAATCGTTGCTGGAACTATAATATACCAAATCGAAGCACTATTCAAGCCCTACAAATCTGGCGCGGCGAAACCCAACAACCCAATTTTTTAGGCTGAAATTCACATGTTCTCATCAGTTTTGGAGGAAAAAAATCGGAGAACTGTGATTGAATACGGCCATAAATTTTGATCCAGAAATCGTTGCTGGGCCTATAATATACCAAATCGAAGCGCTCTTCAATCTCTACAAATCTAACGTGGCGAACCCAACAACCCAATTCTTTAGGCCGAAATTTACTTGTTTTCATCAGTTTTGGAGGAAAAAAATCAGAGAACTGTGAAAGAATACGGCCGTAAATTTTGATCCAGAAATCGTTGCTGGGCCTATAATATACCAAATCGAAGCACTCTTCAAGCTCTACAAATCTGGCGTGGCGAAACCCAACAACCCCATTTTCTAGGCCGAAATTCACTTGTTTTCATCTGTTTCGGAGGAAAAAAATCGGAGAACTGCGACTGAATTCGGCCATAACTTTTGATCCAGAAATCGTTGCTGGGCCTATAATATTCCAAATCGAAGCACTTTTGAAGCTCTACAAATCTGGCGTGGCGAAACCCACCAACCCAATTTTTTATGCCGAAATTCACTTGTTTTAATCAGTTTTTGAGGAAAAAAATCGGAGAACTATGACTGAATACGGCCAGAACTTTTGATCCAAAAATCTTTGCTGGACCTATAATATACCAAATCAAAGCACTCTTCAAGCCCTACAAATCTGGGACGGTGAAACCCACCAACAAAATTTTTTAGGCCGAAATTCACTTGTTTTCATCAGTTTTTGAGGAAAAAAATCGGAGAACAGTGACTGAATACGGCCATAACATTTGATCCAGAAATCGTTGCTGGACCTATAATATACCAAATTGAAGCACTCTATAAGCCCTACAAATCTGGCACTGCGAAATCCACCAACCAGATTTTTTAGGCCGAAATTCACTTGTTTTAATCAGTTTTTGAGGAAAAAAAATCGAAGAACTGTGACTGAATACGGCCAGAACTTTTGATCCAGAAATCGTTGCTGGACCTATAATATACCAAATCGAAGCACTCTTCAAGCGCTACAAATTTGGCGCGGCGAAACCCACCAACCCAATTTTTTATGTCGAAATTCACTTGTTTTCATCAGTTTTTGAGAAAAAAAATCGGAGAACTATGACTGAATACGGTCATAATTTTTGATCCAGTAGTCGTTGCGGGACCTATAATATACCAAATCAAAGCACTCGTCAAGCCTTACAAATCTGGAACGGCAAAACCCACCAATCAAATTTTTTAGGCCGAAATTCACTTGTTTTCATCAGTTTTTGAGGAAAAAAATCAGAGAACTGTGACTGAATACGGCCATAAATTTTGATCCAGAAATCGTTGCTGGGCCTATAATATACCAAATCGAAGCACTCTTCAAGCAATACAAATCTGGCGGGGCGAAACCCAACAACCCAATTTTTTAGGCCGAAATTCACTTGTTTTCATCAGTTTTGGAGGAAAAAAATCGGAGCACTGTGACTGAATTCGGCCATAACTTTTGATCCAGAAATCGTTGCTGGGCCTATAATATACCAAATCGAAGCACTCTTCAAGCTCTACAAATCTGGAGTGGCGAAACCCAACAACCCAATTTTTTAGGCCGAAATTGACTTGTTTTCATCAGTTTTGGAGGAAAAAAAATCGGAGAACTGTGACTGAATACGGACATAACTTTTGATCCAGAAATCGTTGCTGGGCCTATAATATACCAAATCGAAGCACTCTTCAAGCTCTACAAATCTGGCGGGGCGAAACCCAACAACCCAATTTTTTAGGCCGAAATTCACTTGTTTTCATCAGTTTCGGAGGAAAAAAATCGGAGAACTATGACTGAATACGGCCATCACTTTTGATCCAGAAATCGTTGCTGGACCTATAATATACCAAATCGAAGCACTCTTCAAGCCCTACAAATCTGGGACGGTGAAACCCACTAACAAAATTTTTTAGGCCGAAATTCATTTGTTTTCATCAGTTTTTGAGGAAAAAAATCGGAGAACTGTGACTGAATGCGGCCATAACTTTTGATCCAGAAATCGTTGCTGGACCTATAATATACTAAATCGAAGCACTCTATAAGCCCTACAAATCTGGCACTGCGAAACCCACCAACCAGATTTTTTAGGCCGAAATTCACTTGTTTTAATCAGTTTTTGAGGAAAAAAAATCGAAGAACTGTGACTGAATACGGCCAGAACTTTTGATCCAGAAATCGTTGCTGGGCCTATAATATACCAAATCGAAGCACTCTTCAAGCTCTACAAATCTGGCGTGGCGAAACCCAACAACCCAATTTTTTAGGCCGAAATTCACTTGTTTTCATCAGTTTCAGAGGAAAAAAATCGGAGAACTGTGACTGAATACGGCCAGAACTTTTGATCCAGAAATCGTTGCTGGAACTATAATATACCAAATCGAAGCACTATTCAAGCCCCACAAATCTGGCGCGGCGAAACCCAACAACCCAATTTTTTAGGCCGAAATTCACTTGTTTTCATCAGTTTCTGTGGAAAAAAATCGGAGAACTGTGACTGAATTCGGCCATAACTTTTGATCCAGAAATCGTTGCTGCGCCTATAATATACCAAATCGAAGCACTTTTCAAGCTCTACAAATCTGACGTGGCGAACCCACCAACCCAATTCTTTAGGCCGAAATTTACTTGTTTTCATCTGTTTTGGAGGAAAAAAATCAGAGAACTGTGACTGAATACGGCCGTAAATTTTGATCCAGAAATCGTTGCTGGGCCTATAATATACCAAATCGAAGCACTATTCAAGCCCTACAAATCTGGCGTGGCGAAACCCAACAACCCAATTTTTTAGGCCGAACTTCACATGTTCTAATCAGTTTTGGACGAAAAAAATCGGAGAACTGTGACTGAATACGGCCATAAATTTTGATCCAGAAATCGCTGCTGGGCCAATAATATACCAAATCGAAGCACTCTTCAAGCTCTACAAATCTGGCGTGGCGAAACCCAACAACCCAATTTTTTAGGCCGAAATTTACTTGTTTTCATCAGTTTCAGAGGAAAAAAATCGGAGAACTGTGACTGAAATCGGCCATGACTTTTGATCCAGAAATCGTTGCCGGACCTATAATATACCAAATCGAAGCACTCTTCAAGCCCTACAAATCTGGCGTGGCGAAACCCACCAACCAAATTTTTTAGGCCGAAATTCACTTCTTTTCATCAGTTTTTGATGAAAAAAAATCGGAGAACTGTGACTGAATACGGCCATAACTTTTGATCCAGAAATCGTTGCTGGACCTATAATATACCAAATCGAAGCACTCTTCAAGCCCTACAAATCTGGCACGGCGAAACCCACTAACCAGATTTTTTAGGCCGAAATTTACTTGTTTTCATCTGTTTTTGAGGAAACAAAATCGAAGAACTGTGACTGAATACGGCCAGAACTTTTGATCCAGAAATCGTTGCTGGAACTATAATATACCAAATCGAAGCACTATTCAAGCCCTACAATTCTAGCGCTGCGAAACCCAACAACCCAATTTTTTAGGCCGAAATTCACATGTTCTAATCAGTTTTGGAGGAAAAAAATCGGAGAACTGTGACTGAATACGGCCATAAATTTTGATCCAGAAATCGTTGCTGGAACTATAATATACCAAATCGAAGCACTATTCAAGCCCCACAAATCTGGCGCGGCGAAACCCAACAATCCAATTTTTTAGGCCGAAATTCACATGTTCTAATCAGTTTTGGAGGAAAAAAAATCAGAGAACTGTGACTGAATACGGCCACAAATTTTGATCCAGAAATCGTTGCTGGGCCTATAATATACCAAGTCGAAGCACTCTTCAAGCTCTACAAATCTGGCGTGGCGAAACCCAACAACCCAATTTTTTAGGCCGAAATTCACTTGTTTTCATCAGTTTCAGAGGAAAAAAATCGGAGAACTGTGACTGAAATCGGCCATAACTTTTGATCCAGAAATCGTTGCTGGGCCTATAATATACCAAATCGAAGCACTCTTCAAGCCCTACAAATCTAGCCCTGCGAAACCCAACAACCCAATTTTTTAGGCCGAAATTCACATGTTCTAATCAGTTTTGGAGGAAAAAAATCGGAGAACTGCGACTGAATACGGCCATAAATTTTGATCCAGAAATCGTTGCTGGGCCTATAATATACCAAATCGAAGCACTCTTCAAGCCATACAAATCTAGCACGGCGAAACCCACCAACCAAATTTTTTAGGCCGAAATTCACTTGGTTTCATCAATTTTTGAGGAAAAAAAATCGGAGAACTGTGACTGAATACGGCTAGAACTTTTGATCCAGAAATCGTTGCTGGACCTATAATATACCAAATCGAAGCACTCTTGAAGGCCTACAAATCTGGCACGGCGAAACCCACCAACCAGATTGTTTAGGCCGAAATTTACTTGTTTTCATCAGTTTTTGAGGAAAAAAAATCGGAGAACTGTGACTGAATACGGCCAGAACTTTTGATCCAGAAATCGTTGCTGGAACTATAATATACCAAATCGAAGCACTATTCAAGCCCCACAAATCTGGCGCGGCGAAACCCAACAATCCAATTTTTTAGGCCGAAATTCACATGTTCTAATCAGTTTTGGAGGAAAAAAAATCAGAGAACTGTGACTGAATACGGCCACAAATTTTGATCCAGAAATCGTTGCTGGGCCTATAATATACCAAGTCGAAGCACTCTTCAAGCTCTACAAATCTGGCGTGGCGAAACCCAACAACGCAATTTTTTAGGCCGAAATTCACTTGTTTTCATCAGTTTCAGACGAAAAAAATCGGAGAACTGTGACTGAAATCGGCCATGACTTTTGATCCAGAAATCGTTGCCGGACCTATAATATACCAAATCGAAGCACTCTTCAAGCCCTACAAATCTGGCACGGCGAAACCCACCAACCAAATTTTTTAGGCCGAAATTCACTTCTTTTCATCAGTTTTTGAGGAAAAAAAATCGGAAAACTGTGACTGAATACGGCCATAACTTTTGATCCAGAAATCGTTGCTGGACCTATAATATACCAAATCGAAGCACTCTTCAAGCCCTACAAATCTGGCACGGCGAAACCCACTAACCAGATTTTTTAGGCCGAAATTTACTTGTTTTCATCAGTTTTTAAGGAAACAAAATCGAAGAACTGTGACTGAATACGGCCAGAACTTTTGATCCAGAAATCGTTGCTGGAACTATAATATACCAAATCGAAGCACTATTCAAGCCCTACAAATCTAGCTCTGCGAAACCCAACAACCCAATTTTTTTGGCCGAAATTCACATGTTCTAATCAGTTTTGGAGGAAAAAAATCGGAGAACTGTGACTGAATACGGCCATAAATTTTGATCCAGAAATCGTTGCTGGGCCTATAATATACCAAATCGAAGCACTCTTCAAGCTCTACAAATCTGGCGTGGCGAAACCCAACAACCCAATTTTTTAGGCCGAAATTCACTTGTTTTCATCAGTTTCAGAGGAAAAAAATCGGAGAACTGTGACTGAAATCGGCCATAACTTTTGATCCAGAAATCGTTGCTGCGCCTATAATATACCAAATCGAAGCACTTTTCAAGCTCTACAAATCTGACGTGGCGAACCCACCAACCCAATTCTTTAGGCCGAAATTTACTTGTTTTCATCAGTTTTGGAGGAAAAAAATCGGAGAACTGTGACTGAATACGGCCGTAAATTTTGATCCAGTAATCGTTGCTGGGACTATAATATACCAAATCGAAGCACTCTTCAAGCTCTACAAATCTGGCGTGGCGAACCCAACATCCCAATTTTTTAGGCCGAAATTCTCTTGTTTGCATCAGTTTCGGAGGAAAAAAATCGGAGAACTGTGACTGAAATCGGCCATAACTTTTGATCCAGAAATCGTTGCTGGGCCTATAATATACCAAATCGAAGCACTTTTGAAGCTCTACAAATATGGCGTGGCGAAACCCACCAACCCAATTTTTTATGCCGAAATTCACTTGTGTTCATCAGTTTTTGAGGAAAAAAATCGCAGAACTATGACTGAATACGGCCATAAGTTTGGATCCTGAAATCGTTGCTGGACCTGTAATATACCAAATCGAAGCACTCTTCAAGCCATACAAATCTAGCGCGGCGAAACCCACCAACCAAAATTTTTAGGCCGAAATTCTCTTGGTTTCATCAATTTTTGAGGAAAAAAAATCGGAGAACTGTGACTGAATACGGCCAGAACTTTTGATCCAGAAATCGTTGCTGGACCTAGAATATACCAAATCGAAGCACTCTTGAAGCCCTACAATTTTGGCACGACGAAACCCACCAACCAGATTTTTTGCGCCGAAATTTACTTGTTTTCATCAGTTTTTGAGGAAAAAAAAATCGGAGAACTGTGACTGAATACGGCCAGAACTTTTTATCCAGAAATCGTTGCTGGAACTATAATATACCAAATCGAAGCACTATTCAAGCCCTACAAATCTGGCGCGACGAAACCCAACAACCCAATTTTTTAGGCCGAAATTCACATGTTCTAATCAGTTTTGGAGGAAAAAAATCGGAGAACTGTGACTGAATACGGCCATAAATTTTGATCCAGAAATCGTTGCTGGGCCTATAATATACCAAATCCAAGCACTCTTCAAGCTCTACAAATCTGGCGTGGCGAAACCCAACAACCCAATTTTTTAGGCCGAAATTCACTTGTTTTCATCAGTTTCAGAGGAAAAAAATCGGAGAACTGTGACTGAAATCGGCCATAACTTTTGATCCAGAAATTGTTGCTGGGCCTATAATATACCAAATCGAAGCACTTTTGAGGCTCTACAAATCTGGCGTGGCGAAACCCACCAACCCAATTTTTTATTCCGAAATTCACTTGTTTTCATCAGTTTTTGAGGAAAAAAATCAGAGAACTATGACTGAATACGACCATAACTTTTGATCCAGAAATCGTTGCCGGACCTATAATATACCAAATCGAAGCACTCTTGAAGCCCTACAAATCTGGCACATCGAAACCCACCAACCAAATTTTTTAGGCCGAAATTCACTTCTTTTCATCAGTTTTTGAGGAAAAAAAATCGGAGAACTGTGACTGAATACGGCCATAAGTTTTGATCCTGAAATCGTTGCTGAACCTGTATTATACCAAATCGAAGCACTCTTCAAGCCATACAAATCTAGCGCGGCGAAACCCACCAACCAAATTTTTTAGGCCGAAATTCTCTTGGTTTCATCAATTTTTGAGGAAAAAAAATCGGAGAACTGTGACTGAATACGGCCAGAACTTTTGATCCAGAAATCGTTGCTGGACCTATAATATACCAAATCGAAGCACTCTTGAAGCCCTACAATTCTGGCACGGCGAAACCCACCAACAAGATTTTTTGGGCCGAAATTTACTTGTTTTCATCAGTTTTTGAGGAAAAAAAATCGGAGAACTGTGACTGAATACGGCCAGAACTTTTGATCCAGAAATCGTTGCTGGAACTATAATATACCAAATCGAAGCACTATTCAAGCCCTACAAATCTGGCGCGGCGAAACCCAACAACCCAATTTTTTAGGCCGAAAATCACATGTTCTAATCAGTTTTGGAGGAAAAAAATCGGAGAACTGTGACTGAATACGGCCATAAATTTTGATCCAGAAATCGTTGCTGGGCCTATAACATACCAAATCCAAGCACTCTTCAAGCTCTACAAATCTGGCGTGGAGAAACCCAACAACCCAATTTTTTAGGCCGAAATTCACTTGTTTACATCAGTTTCAGAGGAAAAAAATCGGAGAACTGTGACTGAAATCGGCCATAACTTTTGATCCAGAAATCGTTGCTGGGCCTATAATATACCAAATCGAAGCACTTTTGAAGCTCTACAAATCTGGCGTGGCGAAACCCACCAACCCAATTTTTTATTCCGAAATTCACTTGTTTTCATCAGTTTTTGAGGAAAAAAATCAGAGAACTATGACTGAATACGACCATAACTTTTGATCCAGAAATCGTTGCCGGACCTATAATATACCAAATCGAAGCACTCTTGAAGCCCTACAAATCTGGCACGGCGAAACCCACCAACCAAATTTTTTAGGCCGAAATTCACTTCTTTTCATCAGTTTTTGAGGAAAAAAAATCGGAGAACTGTGACTGAATACGGCCATAACTTTTGATCCAGAAACCGTTGCTGGAACTATAATATACTAAATCGAAGCACTCTTCAAGCTCTACAAACCTGGCATGGCGAAACCCACCAACCCAATTTTTTAGGCCAAAATTTACTTGTTTTCATCAGTTTTGGTGGAAAAAAATCAGAGAACTGTGACTGAATACGGCCATAAATTTTGATCCAGAAATCGTTGCTGGGCCTATAATATACCAAATCGAAGCACTCTTCAAGCTCTAAAAATCTGGCGGTGCGAAACCCAACAACCCAATTTTTTAGGCCGAAATTCACTTGTTTTCATCAGTTTCTGTGGAAAAAAATCGAAGAACTGTGACTGAATTCGGCCATAACTTTTGATCCAGAAATCGTTGCTGCGCCTATAATATACCAAATCGAAGCACTTTTCAAGCTCTACAAATCTGACGTGGCGAACGCACCAACCCAATTCTTTAGGCCGAAATTTACTTGTTTTCATCAGTTTTGGAGGAAAAAAATCAGAGAACTGTGACTGAATACGGCCGTAAATTTTGATCCAGAAATCGTTGCTGGGCCTATAATATACCAAATCGAAGCACTATTCAAGCCCTACAAATCTGGCGCGGCGAAACCCAACAACCCAATTTTTTAGGCCGAACTTCACATGTTCTAATCAGTTTTGGAGGAAAAAAATCGGAGAACTGTGACTGAATACGGCCATAAATTTTGATCCAGAAATCGCTGCTGGGCCTATAATATACCAAATCGAAGCACTCTTCAAGCTCTACAAATCTGGCGTGGCGAAACCCAACAACCGAATTTTTTAGGCCGAAATTCACTTGTTTTCATCAGTTTCAGAGGAAAAAAATCGGAGAACTGTGAGTGAATACGGCCATAACTTTTGATCCAGAAATCGTTGCTGGACCTATAATATACCAAATCGAAGCACTCTTCAAGCCCTAAAAATCTGGCACGGCGAAACCCACCAACAAGATTTTTTAGGCCGAAATTCACTTCTTTTCATCAGTTTTTGAGGAAAAAAAATCGGAGAACTGTGACTGAATACGGCCATAACTTTTGATCCAGAAATCGTTGCTGGACCTATAATATACCAAATCGAAGCACTCTTCAAGCCCTACAAATCTGGCACGGCGAAACCCACCAACCAGATTTTTTAGGCCGAAATTTACTTGTTTTCATCAGTTTTTGAGGAAACAAAATCGAAGAACTGTAACTGAATACGGCTAGAACTTTTGATCCAGAAATCGTTGCTGGAACTATAATATACCAAATCGAAGCACTATTCAAGCCCTACAAATCTAGCGCTGCGAAACCCAACAACCCAATTTTTTAGGCCGAAATTCACATGTTCTAATCAGTTTTGGAGGAAAAAAATCGGAGAACTGTGACTGAATACGGCCATAAATTTTGATCCAGAAATCGTTGCTGGGCCTATAATATACCAAATCGAAGCACTCTTCAAGCTCTACAAATCTGGCGTCGGGAAACTCAACAACGCAATTTTTTAGGCCGAAATTCACTTGTTTTCATCAGTTTCAGAGGAAAAAAATCAGAGAACTGTGACTGAAATCGGCCATAACTTTTGATCCAGAAATCCTTGCTGGGCCTATAATATACCAAATCGAAGCACTTTTGAAGCTCTACAAATCTGGCGTGGCGAAACCCACCAACCCAATTTTTTATTCCGAAATTCACTTGCTTTCATCAGTTTTTGAGGAAAAAAATCAGAGAACTATGACTGAATACGGCCATAACTTTTGATCCAGAAATCGTTGCCGGACCTATAATATACCAAATCGAAGCACTCTTCAAGCCATACAAATCTGGCACGGCGAAACCCACCAACCAAATTTTTAAGGCCGAAATTCACTTCTTTTCATCAGTTTTTGGGGAAAAAAAATCGGAGAACTGTGACTGAATACGGCTAGAACTTTTGATCCAGAAATCGTTGCTGGACCTATAATATACCAAATCGAAGCACTCTTGAAGGCCTACAAATCTGGCACGGCGAAACCCACCAACCAGATTGTTTAGGCCGAAATTTACTTGTTTTCATCAGTTTTTGAGGAAAAAAAATCGGAGAACTGTGACTGAATACGGCCAGAACTTTTGATCCAGAAATCGTTGCTGGAACTATAATATACCAAATCGAAGCACTATTCAAGCCCCACAAATCTGGCGCGGCGAAACCCAACAATCCAATTTTTTAGGCCGAAATTCACATGTTCTAATCAGTTTTGGAGGAAAAAAAATCAGAGAACTGTGACTGAATACGGCCACAAATTTTGATCCAGAAATCGTTGCTGGGCCTATAATATACCAAGTCGAAGCACTCTTCAAGCTCTACAAATCTGGCGTGGCGAAACCCAACAACGCAATTTTTTAGGCCGAAATTCACTTGTTTTCATCAGTTTCAGACGAAAAAAATCGGAGAACTGTGACTGAAATCGGCCATGACTTTTGATCCAGAAATCGTTGCCGGACCTATAATATACCAAATCGAAGCACTCTTCAAGCCCTACAAATCTGGCACGGCGAAACCCACCAACCAAATTTTTTAGGCCGAAATTCACTTCTTTTCATCAGTTTTTGAGGAAAAAAAATCGGAAAACTGTGACTGAATACGGCCATAACTTTTGATCCAGAAATCGTTGCTGGACCTATAATATACCAAATCGAAGCACTCTTCAAGCCCTACAAATCTGGCACGGCGAAACCCACTAACCAGATTTTTTAGGCCGAAATTTACTTGTTTTCATCAGTTTTTAAGGAAACAAAATCGAAGAACTGTGACTGAATACGGCCAGAACTTTTGATCCAGAAATCGTTGCTGGAACTATAATATACCAAATCGAAGCACTATTCAAGCCCTACAAATCTAGCTCTGCGAAACCCAACAACCCAATTTTTTTGGCCGAAATTCACATGTTCTAATCAGTTTTGGAGGAAAAAAATCGGAGAACTGTGACTGAATACGGCCATAAATTTTGATCCAGAAATCGTTGCTGGGCCTATAATATACCAAATCGAAGCACTCTTCAAGCTCTACAAATCTGGCGTGGCGAAACCCAACAACCCAATTTTTTAGGCCGAAATTCACTTGTTTTCATCAGTTTCAGAGGAAAAAAATCGGAGAACTGTGACTGAAATCGGCCATAACTTTTGATCCAGAAATCGTTGCTGCGCCTATAATATACCAAATCGAAGCACTTTTCAAGCTCTACAAATCTGACGTGGCGAACCCACCAACCCAATTCTTTAGGCCGAAATTTACTTGTTTTCATCAGTTTTGGAGGAAAAAAATCGGAGAACTGTGACTGAATACGGCCGTAAATTTTGATCCAGTAATCGTTGCTGGGACTATAATATACCAAATCGAAGCACTCTTCAAGCTCTACAAATCTGGCGTGGCGAACCCAACATCCCAATTTTTTAGGCCGAAATTCTCTTGTTTGCATCAGTTTCGGAGGAAAAAAATCGGAGAACTGTGACTGAAATCGGCCATAACTTTTGATCCAGAAATCGTTGCTGGGCCTATAATATACCAAATCGAAGCACTTTTGAAGCTCTACAAATATGGCGTGGCGAAACCCACCAACCCAATTTTTTATGCCGAAATTCACTTGTGTTCATCAGTTTTTGAGGAAAAAAATCGCAGAACTATGACTGAATACGGCCATAAGTTTGGATCCTGAAATCGTTGCTGGACCTGTAATATACCAAATCGAAGCACTCTTCAAGCCATACAAATCTAGCGCGGCGAAACCCACCAACCAAAATTTTTAGGCCGAAATTCTCTTGGTTTCATCAATTTTTGAGGAAAAAAAATCGGAGAACTGTGACTGAATACGGCCAGAACTTTTGATCCAGAAATCGTTGCTGGACCTAGAATATACCAAATCGAAGCACTCTTGAAGCCCTACAATTTTGGCACGACGAAACCCACCAACCAGATTTTTTGCGCCGAAATTTACTTGTTTTCATCAGTTTTTGAGGAAAAAAAAATCGGAGAACTGTGACTGAATACGGCCAGAACTTTTTATCCAGAAATCGTTGCTGGAACTATAATATACCAAATCGAAGCACTATTCAAGCCCTACAAATCTGGCGCGACGAAACCCAACAACCCAATTTTTTAGGCCGAAATTCACATGTTCTAATCAGTTTTGGAGGAAAAAAATCGGAGAACTGTGACTGAATACGGCCATAAATTTTGATCCAGAAATCGTTGCTGGGCCTATAATATACCAAATCCAAGCACTCTTCAAGCTCTACAAATCTGGCGTGGCGAAACCCAACAACCCAATTTTTTAGGCCGAAATTCACTTGTTTTCATCAGTTTCAGAGGAAAAAAATCGGAGAACTGTGACTGAAATCGGCCATAACTTTTGATCCAGAAATTGTTGCTGGGCCTATAATATACCAAATCGAAGCACTTTTGAGGCTCTACAAATCTGGCGTGGCGAAACCCACCAACCCAATTTTTTATTCCGAAATTCACTTGTTTTCATCAGTTTTTGAGGAAAAAAATCAGAGAACTATGACTGAATACGACCATAACTTTTGATCCAGAAATCGTTGCCGGACCTATAATATACCAAATCGAAGCACTCTTGAAGCCCTACAAATCTGGCACATCGAAACCCACCAACCAAATTTTTTAGGCCGAAATTCACTTCTTTTCATCAGTTTTTGAGGAAAAAAAATCGGAGAACTGTGACTGAATACGGCCATAAGTTTTGATCCTGAAATCGTTGCTGAACCTGTATTATACCAAATCGAAGCACTCTTCAAGCCATACAAATCTAGCGCGGCGAAACCCACCAACCAAATTTTTTAGGCCGAAATTCTCTTGGTTTCATCAATTTTTGAGGAAAAAAAATCGGAGAACTGTGACTGAATACGGCCAGAACTTTTGATCCAGAAATCGTTGCTGGACCTATAATATACCAAATCGAAGCACTCTTGAAGCCCTACAATTCTGGCACGGCGAAACCCACCAACAAGATTTTTTGGGCCGAAATTTACTTGTTTTCATCAGTTTTTGAGGAAAAAAAATCGGAGAACTGTGACTGAATACGGCCAGAACTTTTGATCCAGAAATCGTTGCTGGAACTATAATATACCAAATCGAAGCACTATTCAAGCCCTACAAATCTGGCGCGGCGAAACCCAACAACCCAATTTTTTAGGCCGAAAATCACATGTTCTAATCAGTTTTGGAGGAAAAAAATCGGAGAACTGTGACTGAATACGGCCATAAATTTTGATCCAGAAATCGTTGCTGGGCCTATAACATACCAAATCCAAGCACTCTTCAAGCTCTACAAATCTGGCGTGGAGAAACCCAACAACCCAATTTTTTAGGCCGAAATTCACTTGTTTACATCAGTTTCAGAGGAAAAAAATCGGAGAACTGTGACTGAAATCGGCCATAACTTTTGATCCAGAAATCGTTGCTGGGCCTATAATATACCAAATCGAAGCACTTTTGAAGCTCTACAAATCTGGCGTGGCGAAACCCACCAACCCAATTTTTTATTCCGAAATTCACTTGTTTTCATCAGTTTTTGAGGAAAAAAATCAGAGAACTATGACTGAATACGACCATAACTTTTGATCCAGAAATCGTTGCCGGACCTATAATATACCAAATCGAAGCACTCTTGAAGCCCTACAAATCTGGCACGGCGAAACCCACCAACCAAATTTTTTAGGCCGAAATTCACTTCTTTTCATCAGTTTTTGAGGAAAAAAAATCGGAGAACTGTGACTGAATACGGCCATAACTTTTGATCCAGAAACCGTTGCTGGAACTATAATATACTAAATCGAAGCACTCTTCAAGCTCTACAAACCTGGCATGGCGAAACCCACCAACCCAATTTTTTAGGCCAAAATTTACTTGTTTTCATCAGTTTTGGTGGAAAAAAATCAGAGAACTGTGACTGAATACGGCCATAAATTTTGATCCAGAAATCGTTGCTGGGCCTATAATATACCAAATCGAAGCACTCTTCAAGCTCTAAAAATCTGGCGGTGCGAAACCCAACAACCCAATTTTTTAGGCCGAAATTCACTTGTTTTCATCAGTTTCTGTGGAAAAAAATCGAAGAACTGTGACTGAATTCGGCCATAACTTTTGATCCAGAAATCGTTGCTGCGCCTATAATATACCAAATCGAAGCACTTTTCAAGCTCTACAAATCTGACGTGGCGAACGCACCAACCCAATTCTTTAGGCCGAAATTTACTTGTTTTCATCAGTTTTGGAGGAAAAAAATCAGAGAACTGTGACTGAATACGGCCGTAAATTTTGATCCAGAAATCGTTGCTGGGCCTATAATATACCAAATCGAAGCACTATTCAAGCCCTACAAATCTGGCGCGGCGAAACCCAACAACCCAATTTTTTAGGCCGAACTTCACATGTTCTAATCAGTTTTGGAGGAAAAAAATCGGAGAACTGTGACTGAATACGGCCATAAATTTTGATCCAGAAATCGCTGCTGGGCCTATAATATACCAAATCGAAGCACTCTTCAAGCTCTACAAATCTGGCGTGGCGAAACCCAACAACCGAATTTTTTAGGCCGAAATTCACTTGTTTTCATCAGTTTCAGAGGAAAAAAATCGGAGAACTGTGAGTGAATACGGCCATAACTTTTGATCCAGAAATCGTTGCTGGACCTATAATATACCAAATCGAAGCACTCTTCAAGCCCTAAAAATCTGGCACGGCGAAACCCACCAACAAGATTTTTTAGGCCGAAATTCACTTCTTTTCATCAGTTTTTGAGGAAAAAAAATCGGAGAACTGTGACTGAATACGGCCATAACTTTTGATCCAGAAATCGTTGCTGGACCTATAATATACCAAATCGAAGCACTCTTCAAGCCCTACAAATCTGGCACGGCGAAACCCACCAACCAGATTTTTTAGGCCGAAATTTACTTGTTTTCATCAGTTTTTGAGGAAACAAAATCGAAGAACTGTAACTGAATACGGCTAGAACTTTTGATCCAGAAATCGTTGCTGGAACTATAATATACCAAATCGAAGCACTATTCAAGCCCTACAAATCTAGCGCTGCGAAACCCAACAACCCAATTTTTTAGGCCGAAATTCACATGTTCTAATCAGTTTTGGAGGAAAAAAATCGGAGAACTGTGACTGAATACGGCCATAAATTTTGATCCAGAAATCGTTGCTGGGCCTATAATATACCAAATCGAAGCACTCTTCAAGCTCTACAAATCTGGCGTCGGGAAACTCAACAACGCAATTTTTTAGGCCGAAATTCACTTGTTTTCATCAGTTTCAGAGGAAAAAAATCAGAGAACTGTGACTGAAATCGGCCATAACTTTTGATCCAGAAATCCTTGCTGGGCCTATAATATACCAAATCGAAGCACTTTTGAAGCTCTACAAATCTGGCGTGGCGAAACCCACCAACCCAATTTTTTATTCCGAAATTCACTTGCTTTCATCAGTTTTTGAGGAAAAAAATCAGAGAACTATGACTGAATACGGCCATAACTTTTGATCCAGAAATCGTTGCCGGACCTATAATATACCAAATCGAAGCACTCTTCAAGCCATACAAATCTGGCACGGCGAAACCCACCAACCAAATTTTTAAGGCCGAAATTCACTTCTTTTCATCAGTTTTTGGGGAAAAAAAATCGGAGAACTGTGACTGAATACGGCCATAACTTTTGATCCAGAAATCGTTGCTGGACCTATAATATACCAAATCGAAGCACTCTTCAAGCCCTACAAATCTGGCACGGCGAAACCCACCAACCAGATTTTTTAGGCCGAAATTTACTTGTTTTCATCAGTTTTTGAGGAAACAAAATCGAAGTACTGTGACTGAATACGGCCAGAACTTTTGATCCTGAAATCGTTGCTGAAACTATAATATACCAAATCGAAGCACTATTCAAGCCCTACAAATCTGGCGCGGCGAAACCCAACAACCCAATTTTTTAGGCCGAAATTCACATGTTCTCATCAGTTTTGGAGGAAAAAAATCGGAGAACTGTGAGTGAATACGGCCATAACTTTTGATCCAAAACTCGTTGCTGGAACTATAATATACCAAATCGAAGCACTATTCAAGCCCTACAAATCTAGCGCTGCGAAACCCAACAACCCAATTTTTTAGGCCGAAATTCACATGTTCTAATCAGTTTTGGAGGAAAAAAATCGGAGAACTGTGACTGAATACGGCCATAAATTTTGATCCAGAAATCGTTGCTGGGCCTATAATATACCAAATCGAAGCACTCTTCAAGCTCTACAAATCTGGCGTCGCGAAACTCAACAACGCAATTTTTTAGGCCGAAATTCACTTGTTTTCATCAGTTTCAGAGGAAAAAAATCGGAGAACTGTGACTGAAATCGCCCATAACTTTTGATCCAGAAATCCTTGCTGGGCCTATAATATACCAAATCGAAGCACTTTTGAAGCTCTACAAATCTGGCGTGGCGAAACCCACCAACCCAATTTTTTATTCCGAAATTCACTTGCTTTCATCAGTTTTTGAGGAAAAAAATCAGAGAACTATGACTGAATACGGCCATAACTTTTGATCCAGAAATCGTTGCCGGACCTATAATATACCAAATCGAAGCACTCTTCAAGCCATACAAATCTGGCACGGCGAAACCCACCAACCAAATTTTTAAGGCCGAAATTCACTTCTTTTCATCAGTTTTTGAGGAAAAAAAATCGGAGAACTGTGACTGAATACGGCCATAAATTTTGATCCAGAAATCGTTGCTGGGCCTATAATATACCAAATCGAAGCACTTTTGAAGCTCTACAAATATGGCGTGGCGAAACCCACCAAGCCAATTTTTTATGCCGAAATTCTCTTGTTTTCATCAGTTTTTGAGGAAAAAAATCGAAGTACTATGACTGAATACGGCCATAAGTTTTGATCCTGAAATCGTTGCTGGACCTATAATATACCAAATCGAAGCACTCTTCAAGCCATACAAATCTAGCACGGCGAAACCCACCAACCAAATTTTTTAGACCGAAATTCACTTGGTTTCATCAATTTTTGAGGACAAAAAATCGGAGAACTGTGACTGAATACGGCCAGAACTTTTGATCCAGAAATCGTTGCTGGACCTATAATATACAAAATCGAAGCACTCTTGAAGCCCTACAAATCTGGCACGGCGAAACCCACCAACCAGATTTTTTAGGCCGAAACTTACTTGTTTTCATCAATTTTTGAGGAAAAAAAATCGGAGAACTGTGACTGAATACGGCCAGAACTTTTGATCTAGAAATCGTTGAGGGAACTATAATATACCAAATCGAAGCACTATTCAAGCCCTACAAATCTGGCGCGGCGAAACCCAACAACCCAATTTTTTAGGCCGAAATTCACATGTTCTAATCTGTTTTGGAGGAAAAAAATCGGAGAACTGTGACTGAATACGGAAATAAATTTTGATCCAGAAATCGTTGCTGGGCCTATAATATACCAAATCGAAGCACTCTTCAAGCTCTACAAATCTGGCGTTGCTAAAACCCAACAACCCAATTTTTTAGGCCGAAATTCACTTGTTTTCATCAGTTTCAGAGGAAAAAAATCGGAGAACTGTGACTGAAATCGGCCATAACTTTTGATCCAGAAATCGTTGCTGGGCCTATAATATACCAAATCGAAGCACTCTTCAAGCCCTACAAATCTGGCGCGGCGAAACCCACCAACCAAATTTTTTAGGCCGAAATTCACTTGTTTTCATCAGTTTTTGAGGAAAAAAATCGGAGAACTGTGACTGAATACGGCCATAACTTTTGATCCAGAAATCGTTGCTGGACCTATAATATACCAAATCGAAGCACTCTTCAAGCCCTACAAATCTGGCACGGCGAAACCCACCAACCAGATTTTTTAGGCCGAAATTCACTTGTTTTCATCAGTTTTTGAGGAAACAAAATCGGAGAACTGTGACTGAATACGGCCAGAACTTTTGATCCAGAAATCGTTGCTGGACCTATAATATACCAAATCGAAGCACTCTTCAAGCCCTACAAATCTGGCGCGGCGAAACCCAACAACCCAATTTTTTAGGCCAAAATTCACTTGTTTTCATCAGTTTTTGAGGAAAAAAATCGGAGAACTATGACTGAATACGGCCATAACTTTTGATCCAGTAGTCGTTGCGGGACCTATAATATACCAAATCGAAGCACTCGTCAAGCCTTACAAATCTGGCACGGCAAAGCCCACCAATCAAATTTTTTAGGCCAAAATTCACTTGTTTTCATCAGTTTTTGAGGAAAAAAATCGGAGAACTGTGACTGAATACGGCCACAACTTTTGATCCAGAAATCGTTGCTGGACCTATAATATACCAAATCGAAGCACTATTCAAGCTCTACAAACCTGGCGTGGCGAAACCCACCAACCCAATTTTTTAGGCCAAAATTTACTTGTTTTCATCAGTTTTGGAGGAAAAAAATCAGAGAACTGTGACTGAATACGGCCATAAATTTTGATCCAGAAATCGTTGCTGGGCCTATAATATACCAAATCGAAGCACTCTTCAAGCTCTAAAAATTTGGCGGTGCGAAACCCAACAACCCAATTTTTTAGGCCGAAATTCACTTGTTTTCATCAGTTTCTGAGGAAAAAAATCAGAGAACTGTGACTGAATTCGGCCATAACTTTTGATCCAGAAATCGTTGCTGCGCCTATAATATACCAAACCGAAGCACTCTTCAAGCCCTACAAATCTGGCACGGCGAAACCCACCAACCAGATTTTTTAGGCCGAAATTTACTTGTTTTCATCAGTTTTTGAGGAAACAAAATCGAAGAACTGTGACTGAATACGGCCAGAACTTTTGATCCAGAAATCGTTGCTGGACCTATAATATACCAAATCGAAGCACTCTTCAAGCCCTACAAATCTGGCACGGCGAAACCCACCAACCAGATTTTTTAGGCCGAAATTTACTTGTTTTCATCAGTTTTTGAGGAGACAAAATCGAAGTACTGTGACTGAATACGGCCAGAACTTTTGATCCAGAAATCGTTGCTGGAACTATAATATACCAAATCGAAGCACTATTCAAGACCTACAAATCTGGCGCGGCGAAACCCAACAACCCAATTTTTTAGGCCGAAATTCACATGTTCTCATCAGTTTTGGAGGAAAAAAATCGGAGAACTGTGAGTGAATACGGCCGTAACTTTTGATCCAGAACTCGTTGCTGGGCCTATAATATACCAAATCGAAGCGCTCTTCAAGCTCTACAAATCTGGCGTGGCGAAACCCACAAACCCAATTTGTTATGCCGATATTCACTTGTTTTCATCAGTTTTTGAGGAAAAAAATCGGAGAACTATGACTGAATACGGCCATCACTTTTGATCCAGAAATCGTTGCTGGACCTATAATATACCAAATCGAAGCAATCTTCAAGCCCTACAAATCTGGCACGGCGAAACCCACCAACCAAAATTTTTAGGCCGAAATTCACTTATTTTCATCAGTTTTTGAGGAAAAAAAATCGGAGAACTGTGACTGAATACGGCCATAACTTTTGATCCAGAAATCGTTGCTGGACCTATAATATACCAAATCGAAGCACTCTACAAGCCCTACAAATATGGCACTGCGAAACCCACCAACCAGATTTTATAGGCCGAAATTCACTTGTTTTAATCAGTTTTTGAGGAAAAAAAATCGAAGAACTTTGACTGAATACGGCCATAACTTTTGATCCAGAAATCCTTGCTGGGCCTATAATATACCAAATCGAAGCACTTTTGAAGCTCTACAAATCTGGCGTGGCGAAACCCACCAACGCAATTTTTTATTCCGAAATTCACTTGTTTTCATCAGTTTTTGAGGAAAAAAATCAGAGAACTATGACTGAATACGGCCATAACTTTTGATCCAGAAATCGTTGCTGGCCTATAATATACCAAATCGAAGCACTCTTCAAGCCCTACAAATCTGGCACGGCGAAACCCACCAACCAAATTTTTTAGGCCGAAATTCACTTCTTTTCATCAGTTTTTGAGGAAAAAAATCGGAGAACTGTGACTGAATACGGCCATAACTTTTGATCCAGAAATCGTTGCTGGACCTATAATATACCAAATCGAAGCACTCTTCAAGCCCTACAAATCTGGCACGGCGAAACCCACCAACCAGATTTTTTAGGCCGAAATTTACTTGTTTTCATCAGTTTTTGAGGAAAAAAAATCGGAGAACTGTGACTGAATACGGCCAGAACTTTTGATCCAGAAATCGTTGCTGGAACTATAATATACCAAATCGAAGCACTATTCAAGCCCTACAAATCTGGCGCGGCGAAACCCAATAACCCAATTTTTTAGGCCGAAATTCACATGTTCTCATCAGTTTTGGAGGAAAAAAATCGGAGAACTGTGAGTGAATACGGCCATAAATTTTGATCCAGAACTCGTTGCTAGGCCTATAATATACCAAATCGAAGCGCTCTTCAAGCTCTACAAATCTGGCGTGGCGAAACCCACAAACCCAATTTGTTATGCCGATATTCACTTGTTTTCATCAGTTTTTGAGGAAAAAAATCGGAGAACTATGACTGAATACGGCCATCACTTTTGATCCAGAAATCGTTGCTGGACCTATAATATACCAAATCGAAGCAATCTTCAAGCCCTACAAATCTGGCACGGCGAAACCCACCAACCAAATTTTTTAGGCCGAAATTCACTTGTTTTCATCAGTTTTTGAGGAAAAAAAATCGGAGAACTGTGACTGAATACGGCCATAACTTTTGATCCAGAAATCGTTGCTGGACCTATAATATACCAAATCGAAGCACTCTACAAGCCCTACAAATATGGCACTGCGAAACCCACCAACCAGATTTTATAGGCCGAAATTCACTTGTTTTAATCAGTTTTTGAGGAAAAAAAATCGAAGAACTGTGACTGAATACGGCCATAACTTTTGATCCAGAAATCGTTGCTGGGCCTATAATATACCAAATCGAAGCACTTTTGAAGCTCTACAAATCTGGCGTGGCGAAACCCACCAACCCAATTTTTTATGCCGAAATTCACTTGTTTTCATCAGTTTTTGAGGAAAAAAATCGGAGAACTGTGACTGAATACGGCCATAACTTTTGATCCAGAAATCGTTGCTGGACCTATAATATACCAAATCGAAGCACTCTTCAAGCCCTACAAATCTGGCACGGCGAAACCCACCAACCAAATTTTTTAGGCCGAAATTCACTTCTTTTCATCAGTTTTTGAGGAAAAAAATCGGAGAACTGTGACTGAATACGGCCATAACTTTTGATCCAGAAATCGTTGCTGGACCTATAATATACCAAATCGAAGCACTCTTCAAGCCCTACAAATCTGGCACGGCGAAACCCACCAACCAGATTTTTTAGGCCGAAATTTACTTGTTTTCATCAGTTTTTGAGGAAACAAAATCGGAGAACTGTGACTGAATACGGCCAGAACTTTTGATCCAGAAATCGTTGCTGGAACTATAATATACCAAATCGAAGCACTATTCAAGACCTACAAATCTGGCGCGGCGAAACCCAACAACCCAATTTTTTAGGCCGAAATTCACATGTTCTCATCAGTTTTGGAGGAAAAAAATCGGAGAACTGTGAGTGAATACGGCCGTAACTTTTGATCCAGAACTCGTTGCTGGGCCTATAATATACCAAATCGAAGCGCTCTTCAAGCTCTACAAATGTTGCATGGCGAAACACAACAACCCAATTTTTTAGGCCGAAATTCACTTGTTTTCATCAGTTTCAGAGGAAAAAAATCGGAGAACTGTGACTGAATTCGGCCATAACTTTTGATCCAGAAATCGTTGCTGCGCCTATAATATACCAAATCGAAGCACTCTTCAAGCCCTACAAATCTGGCACGGCGAAACCCACCAACCAGATTTTTTAGGCCGAAATTTACTTGTTTTCATCAGTTTTTGAGGAAAAAAAATCGGAGAACTGTGACTGAATACGGCCATAACTTTTGATCCAGAAATCGTTGCTGGACCTATAATATACCAAATCGAAGCACTCTTCAAGCCCTACAAATCTGGCACGGCGAAACCCACCAACCAGATTTTTTAGGCCGAAATTTACTTGTTTTCATCAGTTTTTGAGGAAACAAAATCGAAGTACTGTGACTGAATACGGCCAGAACTTTTGATCCAGAAATCGTTGCTGGAACTATAATATACCAAATCGAAGCACTATTCAAGACCTACAAATCTGGCGCGGCGAAACCCAACAACCCAATTTTTTAGGCCGAAATTCACATGTTCTCATCAGTTTTGGAGGAAAAAAATCGGAGAACTGTGAGTGAATACGGCCGTAACTTTTGATCCAGAACTCGTTGCTGGGCCTATAATATACCAAATCGAAGCGCTCTTCAAGCTCTACAAATGTTGCATGGCGAAACACAACAACCCAATTTTTTAGGCCGAAATTCACTTGTTTTCATCAGTTTCAGAGGAAAAAAATCGGAGAACTGTGACTGAAATCGGCCATAACTTTTGATCCAGAAATCCTTGCTGGGCCTATAATATACCAAATCGAAGCACTTTTGAAGCTCTACAAATCTGGCGTGGCGAAACCCACCAACCCAATTTTTTATTCCGAAATTCACTTGTTTTCATCAGTTTTTGAGGAAAAAAATCAGAGAACTATGACTGAATACGGCCATAACTTTTGATCCAGAAATCGTTGCCGGACCTATAATATACCAAATCGAAGCACTCTTCAAGCCCTACAAATCTGGCACGGCGAAACCCACCAACCGAATTTTTTAGGCCGAAATTCACTTCTTTTCATCAGTTTGTGAGGAAAAAAATCGGAGAACTGTGACTGAATATGGCCATAACTTTTGATCCAGAAATCGTTGCTGGACCTATAATATACCAAATCGAAGCACTCTTCAAGCCCTACAAATCTGGCACGGCGAAACCCACCAACCAGATTTTTTAGGCCGAAATTTACTTGTTTTCATCAGTTTTTGAGGAAACAAAATCGAAGTACTGTGACTGAATACGGCCAGAACTTTTGATCCAGAAATCGTTGCTGGAACTATAATATACCAAATCGAAGCACTATTCAAGACCTACAAATCTGGCGCGGCGAAACCCAACAACCCAATTTTTTAGGCCGAAATTCACATGTTCTCATCAGTTTTGGAGGAAAAAAATCGGAGAACTGTGAGTGAATACGGCCATAACTTTTGATCCAGTAGTCGTTGCGGGACCTATAATATACCAAATCGAAGCACTCGTCAAGCCTTACAAATCTGGCACGGCAAAGCCCACCAATCAAATTTTTTAGGCCAAAATTCACTTGTTTTCATCAGTTTTTGAGGAAAAAAATCGGAGAACTGTGACTGAATACGGCCACAACTTTTGATCCAGAAATCGTTGCTGGACCTATAATATACCAAATCGAAGCACTATTCAAGCTCTACAAACCTGGCGTGGCGAAACCCACCAACCCAATTTTTTAGGCCAAAATTTACTTGTTTTCATCAGTTTTGGAGGAAAAAAATCAGAGAACTGTGACTGAATACGGCCATAAATTTTGATCCAGAAATCGTTGCTGGGCCTATAATATACCAAATCGAAGCACTCTTCAAGCTCTAAAAATCTGGCGGTGCGAAACCCAACAACCCAATTTTTTAGGCCGAAATTCACTTGTTTTCATCAGTTTCTGAGGAAAAAAATCAGAGAACTGTGACTGAATTCGGCCATAACTTTTGATCCAGAAATCGTTGCTGCGCCTATAATATACCAAACCGAAGCACTCTTCAAGCCCTACAAATCTGGCACAGCGAAACCCACCAACCAGATTTTTTAGGCCGAAATTTACTTGTTTTCATCAGTTTTTGAGGAGACAAAATCGAAGTACTGTGACTGAATACGGCCAGAACTTTTGATCCAGAAATCGTTGCTGGAACTATAATATACCAAATCGAAGCACTATTCAAGCCCTACAAATCTGGCGCGGCGAAACCCAACAACCCAATTTTTTAGGCCGAAATTCACATGTTCTAATCTGTTTTGGAGGAAAAAAATCGGAGAACTGTGACTGAATACGGAAATAAATTTTGATCCAGAAATCGTTGCTGGGCCTATAATATACCAAATCGAAGCACTCTTCAAGCTCTACAAATCTGGCGTGGCAAAACCCAACAACCCAATTTTTTAAGCCGAAATTCACTTGTTTTCATCAGTTTCAGAGGAAAAAAAACGGAGAACTGTGACTGAAATCGGCCATAACTTTTGATCCAGAAATCGTTGCGGGCCTATAATATACCAAATCGAAGCACTCTTCAAGCCCTACAAATCTGGCACGGCGAAACCCACCAACCAAATTTTTTAGGCCGAAATTCACTTCTTTTCATCAGTTTTTGAGGAAAAAAAATCGGAGAACTGTGACTGAATACGGCCATAACTTTTGATCCAGAAATCGTTGCTGGACCTATAATATACCAAATCGAAGCACTCTTCAAGCCCTACAAATCTGGCACGGCGAAACCCACCAACCAGATTTTTTAGGCCGAAATTTACTTGTTTTCATCAGTTTTTGAGGAAACAAAATCGAAGAACTGTGACTGAATACGGCCAGAACTTTTGATCCAGAAATCGTTGCTGGAACTATAATATACCAAATCGAAGCACTATTCAAGCCCTACAAATCTGGCCCGGCGAAACCCAATAGCCCAATTTTTTAGGCCGAAATTCACATGTTCTCATCAGTTTTGGAGGAAAAAAATCGGAGAACTGTGAGTGAATACGGCCATAAATTTTGATCCAGAACTCGTTGCTAGGCCTATAATATACCAAATTGAAGCGCTCTTCAAGCTCTACAAATCTGGCGTGGCGAAACCCACAAACCCAATTTGTTAGGCCGAAATTCACTTGTTTTCATCAGTTTTTGAGGAAAAAAAATCGGAGAACTGTGACTGAATACGGCCATAACTTTTGATCCAGAAATCGTTGCTGGACCTATAATATACCAAATCGAAGCACTCTACAAGCCCTACAAATATGGCACTGCGAAACCCACCAACCAGATTTTATAGGCCGAAATTCACTTGTTTTAATCAGTTTTTGAGGAAAAAAAATCGAAGAACTGTGACTGAATACGGCCAGAACTTTTGATCCAGAAATCGTTGCTGGACCTATAATATACCAAATCGAAGCACTCTTCAAGCCCTACAAATCTGGCGCTGCGAAACCCACCAACCCAATTTTTTATGTCAAAATTCACTTGTTTTCATTAGTTTTTGAGAAAAAAAATCGGAGAACTATGACTGAGTACGGCCATAATTTTTGATCCAGTAGTCGTTGCGGGACCTATAATAGACCAAATCGAAGCACTCGTCAAGCCTTACAAATCTGGCACGGCAAAGCCCACCAATCAAATTTTTTAGGCCAAAATTCACTTGTTTTCATCAGTTTTTGAGGAAAAAAATCGGAGAACTGTGACTGAATACGGCCACAACTTTTGATCCAGAAATCGTTGCTGGACCTATAATATACCAAATCGAAGCACTATTCAAGCTCTACAAACCTGGCGTGGCGAAACCCACCAACCCAATTTTTTAGGCCAAAATTTACTTGTTTTCATCAGTTTTGGAGGAAAAAAATCAGAGAACTGTGACTGAATACGGCCATAAATTTTGATCCAGAAATCGTTGCTGGGCCTATAATATACCAAAACGAAGCACTCTTCAAGCTCTAAAAATCTGGCGGTGCGAAACCCAACAACCCAATTTTTTAGGCCGAAATTCACTTGTTTTCATCAGTTTCTGAGGAAAAAAATCAGAGAACTGTGACTGAATTCGGCCAGAACTTTTGATCCAGAAATCGTTGCTGCGCCTATAATATACCAAATCGAAGCACTCTTCAAGCCCTACAAATCTGGCACGGCGAAACCCACCAACCAGATTTTTTAGGCCGAAATTTACTTGTTTTCATCAGTTTTTGAGGAAACAAAATCGAAGAACGGTGACTGAATACGTCCAGAACTTTTGATCCAGAAATCGTTGCTGGACCTATAATATACCAAATCGAAGCACTATTCAAGCCCTACAAATCTGGCGCGGCGAAACCCAACAACCCAATTTTTTAGGCCGAAATTCACATGTTCTCATCAGTTTTGGAGGAAAAAATTCGGAGAACTGTGAGTGAATACGGCCATAACTTTTGATCCAGAACTCGTTGCTGGGCTTATAATATACCAACTCGAAGCGCACTTCAAGCTCTACAAATCTGGCGTGGCGAAACCCACAAACCCAATTTGTTATGCCGATATTCACTTGTTTTCATCAGTTTTTGAGGAAAAAAATCGGAGAACTATGACTGAATACGGCCATCACTTTTGATCCAGAAATCGTTGCTGGACCTATAATATACCAAATCGAAGCAATCTTCAAGCCCTACAAATCTGGCACGGCGAAACCCACCAACCAAAGTTTTTAGGCCGAAATTCACTTGTTTTCATCTGTTTTTGAGGAAAAAAAATCGGAGAACTGTGACTGAATACGGCCATAACTTTTGATCTAGAAATCGTTGCTGGACCTATAATATACCAAATTGAAGCACTCTACAAGCCCTACAAATATGGCACTGCGAAACCCACCAACCAGATTTTATAGGCCGAAATTCACTTGTTTTAATCAGTTTTTGAGGAAAAAAAATTGAAGAACTGTGACTGAATACGGCCAGAACTTTTGATCCAGAAATCGTTGCTGGACCTATAATATACCAAATCGAAGCACTCTTCAAGCCCTACAAATCTGGCGCGGCGAAACCCACAAACCCAATTTTTTATGTGAAAATTCACTTGTTTTCATCAGTTTTGGAGAAAAAAAATCGGAGAACTATGACTGAATACGGCCATAATTTTTGATCCAGTAGTCGTTGCGGGACCTATAATATACCAAATCGAAGCACTCGTCAAGCCTTACAAATCTGGCACGGCAAAACCCACCAATCAAATTTTTTACGCCGAAATTCACTTGTTTTCATCAGTTTTTGAGGAAAAAAATCGGAGAACTGTGACTGAATACGGCCACAACTTTTGATCCAGAAATCGTTGCTGGAACTATAATATACCAAATCGAAGCACTATTCAAGCCCTACAAATCTGGCGCGGCGAAACCCAACAACCCAATTTTTTAGGCCGAAATTCACATGTTCTCATCAGTTTTGGAGGAAAAAAATCGGAGAACTGTGAGTGAATACGGCCATACTTTATCCAGAACTCGTTGCTGGGCCTATAATATACCAAATCGAAGCGCTCTTCAAGCTCTACAAATCCTGCGTGGTGAAACCCAACAACCCAATTTTTTAGGCCGAAATTCACTTGTTTTCATCTGTTTCAGAGGAAAAAAATCGGAGAACTGTGACTGAATTCGGCCATAACTTTTGATCCAGAAATCGTTGCTGGGCCTATAATATACCAAATCGAAGCACTCTTCAAGCCCTACAAATCTGGCGCGGCGAAACCCACCAACAAAATGTTTTATGCCGAAATTCACTTGTTTTCATCAGTTTTTGAAGAAAAAAATCAGAGAACTATGACTGAATAAGGCCATCACTTTTGATCCAGAACTCGTTGCGGGACCTATAATATACCAAATCGAAGCACTCGTCAAGCCTTACAAATCTGGCACGGCAAAACCCACCAATCAAATTTTTTAGGCCGAAATTCACTTGTTTTCATCAGTTTTTGAGGAAAGAAATCGGAGAACTGTGACTGAATACGGCCACAACTTTTGATCCAGAAATCGTTGCTGGAACTATAATATACCAAATCGAAGCACTATTCAAGCCCTACAAATCTGGCGCGGCGAAACCCAACAACCCAATTTTTTAGGCCGAAATTCACATGTTCTCATCAGTTTTGGAGGAAAAAAATCGGAGAACTGTGAGTGAATACGGCCATAACTTTTGATCCAGAAATCGTTGCTGGACCTATAATATACCAAATCGAAGCACTCTTCAAGCCCTACAAATCTGGCGCGGCGAAACCCACCAACCCAATTTTTTATGTCAAAATTCACTTGTTTTCATCAGTTTTTGAGAAAAAAATCGGAGAACTATGACTGAATACGGCCAAAATTTTTGATCCAGTAGTCGTTGCGGGACCTATAATATACCAAATCGAAGCACTCGTCAAGCCTTACAAATCTGGCACGGCAAAACCCACCAATCAAATTTTTTAGGCCGAAATTCACTTGTTTTCATCAGTTTTTGAGGAAAAAAATCGGAGAACTGTGACTGAATACGGCCACAACTTTTGATCCAGAAATCGTTGCTGGACCTATAATATACCAAATCGAAGCACTCTTCAAGCCCTACAAATCTGGCGCGGCGAAACCCAACAACCCAATTTTTTAGGCCGAAATTCACTTGTTTTCATCAGTTTTGGAGGAAAAAATCGGAGAACTGTGACTGAATACGGCCATAACTTTTGATCCAGAAATCGTTGCTGGACCTATAATATACCAAATCGAAGCACTCTTCAAGCCCTACAAATCTGGCGCGGCGAAACCCACCAACCCAATTTTTTATGTCAAAATTCACTTGTTTTCATCAGTTTTTGAGAAAAAAATCGGAGAACTATGACTGAATACGGCCAAAATTTTTGATCCAGTAGTCGTTGCGGGACCTATAATATACCAAATCGAAGCACTCGTCAAGCCTTACAAATCTGGCACGGCAAAACCCACCAATCAAATTTTTTAGGCCGAAATTCACTTGTTTTCATCAGTTTTTGAGGAAAGAAATCGGAGAACTGTGACTGAATACGGCCACAACTTTTGATCCAGAAATCGTTGCTGGAACTATAATATACCAAATCGAAGCACTATTCAAGCCCTACAAATCTGGCGCGGCGAAACCCAACAACCCAATTTTTTAGGCCGAAATTCACATGTTCTCATCAGTTTTGGAGGAAAAAAATCGGAGAACTGTGAGTGAATACGGCCATAACTTTTGATCCAGAACTCGTTGCTGGGCCTATAATATACCAAATCGAAGCGCTCTTCAAGCTCTACAAATCCTGCGTGGTGAAACCCAACAACCCAATTTTTTAGGCCGAAATTCACTTGTTTTCATCTGTTTCAGAGGAAAAAAATCGGAGAACTGTGACTGATTTCGGCCATAACTTTTGATCCAGAAATCGTTGCTGGGCCTATAATATACCAACTCGAAGCGCACTTCAAGCTCTACAAATCTGGCGTGGCGAAACCCACAAACCCAATTTGTTATGCCGATATTCACTTGTTTTCATCAGTTTTTGAGGAAAAAAATCGGAGAACTATGACTGAATACGGCCATCACTTTTGATCCAGAAATCGTTGCTGGACCTATAATATACCAAATCGAAGCAATCTTCAAGCCCTACAAATCTGGCACGGCGAAACCCACCAACCAAAGTTTTTAGGCCGAAATTCACTTGTTTTCATCTGTTTTTGAGGAAAAAAAATCGGAGAACTGTGACTGAATACGGCCATAACTTTTGATCTAGAAATCGTTGCTGGACCTATAATATACCAAATTGAAGCACTCTACAAGCCCTACAAATATGGCACTGCGAAACCCACCAACCAGATTTTATAGGCCGAAATTCACTTGTTTTAATCAGTTTTTGAGGAAAAAAAATTGAAGAACTGTGACTGAATACGGCCAGAACTTTTGATCCAGAAATCGTTGCTGGACCTATAATATACCAAATCGAAGCACTCTTCAAGCCCTACAAATCTGGCGCGGCGAAACCCACAAACCCAATTTTTTATGTGAAAATTCACTTGTTTTCATCAGTTTTTGAGAAAAAAAATCGGAGAACTATGACTGAATACGGCCATAATTTTTGATCCAGTAGTCGTTGCGGGACCTATAATATACCAAATCGAAGCACTCGTCAAGCCTTACAAATCTGGCACGGCAAAACCCACCAATCAAATTTTTTACGCCGAAATTCACTTGTTTTCATCAGTTTTTGAGGAAAAAAATCGGAGAACTGTGACTGAATACGGCCACAACTTTTGATCCAGAAATCGTTGCTGGAACTATAATATACCAAATCGAAGCACTATTCAAGCCCTACAAATCTGGCGCGGCGAAACCCAACAACCCAATTTTTTAGGCCGAAATTCACATGTTCTCATCAGTTTTGGAGGAAAAAAATCGGAGAACTGTGAGTGAATACGGCCATAACTTTTGATCCAGAACTCGTTGCTGGGCCTATAATATACCAAATCGAAGCGCTCTTCAAGCTCTACAAATCCTGCGTGGTGAAACCCAACAACCCAATTTTTTAGGCCGAAATTCACTTGTTTTCATCTGTTTCAGAGGAAAAAAATCGGAGAACTGTGACTGAATTCGGCCATAACTTTTGATCCAGAAATCGTTGCTGGGCCTATAATATACCAAATCGAAGCACTCTTCAAGCCCTACAAATCTGGCGCGGCGAAACCCACCAACAAAATGTTTTATGCCGAAATTCACTTGTTTTCATCAGTTTTTGAAGAAAAAAATCAGAGAACTATGACTGAATAAGGCCATCACTTTTGATCCAGAAATCGTTGCTGGACCTATAATATACCAACTCGAAGCACTCTTCAAGCCCTACAAATCTGGCACGGCGAAACCCACCAACCCAATTTTTTATGTCAAAATTCACTTGTTTTCATCAGTTTTTGAGAAAAAAATCGGAGAACTATGACTGAATACGGCCAAAATTTTTGATCCAGTAGTCGTTGCGGGACCTATAATATACCAAATCGAAGCACTCGTCAAGCCTTACAAATCTGGCACGGCAAAACCCACCAATCAAATTTTTTAGGCCGAAATTCACTTGTTTTCATCAGTTTTTGAGGAAAGAAATCGGAGAACTGTGACTGAATACGGCCACAACTTTTGATCCAGAAATCGTTGCTGGAACTATAATATACCAAATCGAAGCACTATTCAAGCCCTACAAATCTGGCGCGGCGAAACCCAACAACCCAATTTTTTAGGCCGAAATTCACATGTTCTCATCAGTTTTGGAGGAAAAAAATCGGAGAACTGTGAGTGAATACGGCCATAACTTTTGATCCAGAACTCGTTGCTGGGCCTATAATATACCAAATCGAAGCGCTCTTCAAGCTCTACAAATCCTGCGTGGTGAAACCCAACAACCCAATTTTTTAGGCCGAAATTCACTTGTTTTCATCTGTTTCAGAGGAAAAAAATCGGAGAACTGTGACTGATTCGGCCATAACTTTTGATCCAGAAATCGTTGCTGGGCCTATAATATACCAAATCGAAGCGCACTTCAAGCTCTACAAATCTGGCGTGGCGAAACCCACAAACCCAATTTGTTATGCCGATATTCACTTGTTTTCATCAGTTTTTGAGGAAAAAAATCGGAGAACTATGACTGAATACGGCCATCACTTTTGATCCAGAAATCGTTGCTGGACCTATAATATACCAAATCGAAGCAATCTTCAAGCCCTACAAATCTGGCACGGCGAAACCCACCAACCAAATTTTTAGGCCGAAATTCACTTGTTTTCATCTGTTTTTGAGGAAAAAAAATCGGAGAACTGTGACTGAATACGGCCATAACTTTTGATCCAGAAATCGTTGCTGGACCTATAATATACCAAATTGAAGCACTCTACAAGCCCTACAAATATGGCACTGCGAAACCCACCAACCAGATTTTATAGGCCGAAATTCACTTGTTTTAATCAGTTTTTGAGGAAAAAAAATTGAAGAACTGTGACTGAATACGGCCAGAACTTTTGATCCAGAAATCGTTGCTGGACCTATAATATACCAAATCGAAGCACTCTTCAAGCCCTACAAATCTGGCGCGGCGAAACCCACCAACCCAATTTTTTATGTCAAAATTCACTTGTTTTCATCAGTTTTTGAGAAAAAAAATCGGAGAACTATGACTGAATACGGCCATAATTTTTGATCCAGTAGTCGTTGCGGGACCTATAATATACCAAATCGAAGCACTCGTCAAGCCTTACAAATCTGGCACGGCAAAACCCACCAATCAAATTTTTTAGGCCGAAATTCACTTGTTTTCATCAGTTTTTGAGGAAAAAATCGGAGAACTGTGACTGAATACGGCCACAACTTTTGATCCAGAAATCGTTGCTGGAACTATAATATACCAAATCGAAGCACTATTCAAGCCCTACAAATCTGGCGCGGCGAAACCCAACAACCCAATTTTTTAGGCCGAAATTCACATGTTCTCATCAGTTTTGGAGGAAAAAAATCGGAGAACTGTGAGTGAATACGGCCATAACTTTTGATCCAGAACTCGTTGCTGGGCCTATAATATACCAAATCGAAGCGCTCTTCAAGCTCTACAAATCTTGCGTGGCGAAACCCAACAACCCAATTTTTTAGGCCGAAATTCACTTGTTTTCATCAGTTTCGGAGGAAAAAAATCGGAGAACTGTGACTGAATACGGCCATAACTTTTGATCCAGAAATCGTTGCTGGGCCTATAATATACCAAATCGAAGCACTCTTCAAGCCCTACAAATCTGGCGCGGCGAAACCCACCAACCAAATTTTTTATGCCGAAATTCACTTGTTTTCATCAGTTTTTGAAGAAAAAAATCAGAGAACTATGACTGAATAAGGCCATCACTTTTGATCCAGAAATCGTTGCTGGACCTATAATATACCAAATCGAAGCACTCTTCAAGCCCTACAAATCTGGCACGGCGAAACCCACCAACCCAATTTTTTATGTCAAAATCACTTGTTTTCATCAGTTTTTGAGAAAAAATCGGAGAACTATGACTGAATACGGCCAAAATTTTTGATCCAGTAGTCGTTGCGGGACCTATAATATACCAAATCGAAGCACTCGTCAAGCCTTACAAATCTGGCACGGCAAAACCCACCATCAAATTTTTTAGGCCGAAATTCACTTGTTTTCATCAGTTTTTGAGGAAAAAAATCGGAGAACTGTGACTGAATACGGCCACAACTTTTGATCCAGAAATCGTTGCTGGAACTATAATATACCAAATCGAAGCACTATTCAAGCCCTACAAATCTGGCGCGGCGAAACCCAACAACCCAATTTTTTAGGCCGAAATTCACATGTTCTCATCAGTTTTGGAGGAAAAAAATCGGAGAACTGTGAGTGAATACGGCCATAACTTTTGATCCAGAACTCGTTGCTGGGCCTATAATATACCAAATCGAAGCGCTCTTCAAGCTCTACAAATCCTGCGTGGTGAAACCCAACAACCCAATTTTTTAGGCCGAAATTCACTTGTTTTCATCTGTTTCAGAGGAAAAAAATCGGAGAACTGTGACTGAATTCGGCCATAACTTTTGATCCAGAAATCGTTGCTGGGCCTATAATATACCAAATCGAAGCACTCTTCAAGCCCTACAAATCTGGCGCGGCGAAACCCACCAACCAAATGTTTTATGCCGAAATTCACTTGTTTTCATCAGTTTTTGAAGAAAAAAATCAGAGAACTATGACTGAATAAGGCCATCACTTTTGATCCAGAAATCGTTGCTGGACCTATAATATACCAACTCGAAGCACTCTTCAAGCCCTACAAATCTGGCGCGGCGAAACCCACCAACCCAATTTTTTATGTCAAAATTCACTTGTTTTCATCAGTTTTTGAGAAAAAAATCGGAGAACTATGACTGAATACGGCCAAAATTTTTGATCCAGTAGTCGTTGCGGGACCTATAATATACCAAATCGAAGCACTCGTCAAGCCTTACAAATCTGGCAC
>JACAGA010000053.1:384492-521131 GCA_029231665.1 Morus indica
AGAACTGTGACTGAATACGGCCATAACTTTTGATCCAGAAATCGTTGCTGGACCTATAATATACCAAATCGAAGCACTCTTCAAGCCCTACAAATCTGGCACGGTGAAACCCAACAAACAAATTTTTTAGGCCCAAATTCACTTGTTTTCATCAGTTTTTTAGGATAAAAATCGGAGAACTGTGACTGAATACGGCCATAACTTTTGATCCAGAAATCGTTGCTGGACCTATAATATACCAAATCGAAGGACTCTTCAAGCCCTACAAACCTGGTGCGGCGAAACCCACCAACCCAATGTTTTATGCCGAAATTCACTTGTTTTCATCAGTTTTTGAGGAAAAAAATCGGAGAACTATGACTGAATACGGCCATAACTTTTGATCCAGTAGTCGTTGCGGGACCTATAATATACCAAATAGAAGCACTCGTCAAGCCTTACAAATCTGGCACGGCAAAACCCACCAATCAAATTTTTTAGGCCGAAATTCACTTGTTTTCATCAGTTTTTGAGGAAAAAAATCGGAGAACTGTGACTGAATACGGCCATAACTTTTGATCCAGAAATCGTTGCTGGACCTATAATATACCAAATCGAAGCACTCTTCAAGCCCTACAAATCTGGCGCGGCGAAACCCACCAACCCAATTTTTTAGGCCGAAATTCACTTGTTTTCATCAGTTTTTGAGGAAAAAAATCGGAGAACTGTGACTGAATACGGCCATAACTTTTGATCCAGAAATCGTTGCTGGACCTATAATATACCAAATCGAAGCACTCTTCAAGCCCTACAAATCTGGCGCGGCGAAACCCACCAACCCAATTTTTTAGGCCGAAATTCACTTGTTTTCATCAGTTTTTGAGGAAAAAAATCGGAGAACTGTGACTGAATACGGCCATAACTTTTGATCCAGAAATCGTTGCTGGACCTATAATATACCAAATCGAAGCACTCTTCAGCCCTCTACAAATCTGGCGCGGCGAAACCCACCAACCCAATTTTTTAGGCCGAAATTCACTTGTTTTCATCAGTTTTTGAGGAAAAAAATCGGAGAACTGTGACTGAATACGGCCATAACTTTTGATCCAGAAATCGTTGCTGGACCTATAATATACCAAATCGAAGCACTCTTCAAGCTCTACAAATCTGGCGCGGCGAAACCCAACAACCCAATTTTTTAGGCCGAAATTCACTTGTTTTCATCAGTTTTTTAGGAAAAAAATCGGAGAACTGTGACTGAATACGGCCATAACTTTTGATCCAGAAATCGTTGCTGGACCTATAATATACCAAATCGAAGGACTCTTCAAGCCCTACAAACCTGGTGCGGCGAAACCCACCAACCCAATGTTTTATGCCGAAATTCACTTGTTTTCATCAGTTTTTGAGGAAAAAAATCGGAGAACTATGACTGAATACGGCCATAACTTTTGATCCAGTAGTCGTTGCGGGACCTATAATATACCAAATAGAAGCACTCGTCAAGCCTTACAAATCTGGCACGGCAAAACCCACCAATCAAATTTTTTAGGCCGAAATTCACTTGTTTTCATCAGTTTTTGAGGAAAAAAATCGGAGAACTATGACTGAATACGGCCATCACTTTTGATCCAGAAATCGTTGCTGGACCTATAATATACCAAATCGAAGCACTCTTCAAGCTCTACAAATCTGGCGCGGTGAAACCCAACAACCCAATTTTTTAGGCCGAAATTCACTTGTTTTCATCAGTTTTTGAGGAAAAAAATCGGAGAACTGTGACTGAATACGGCCATAACTTTTGATCCAGAAATCGTTGCTGGACCTATAATATACCAAATCGAAGCACTCTTCAAGCCCCACAAATCTGGCGCGGCGAAACCCACCAACCCAATTTTTTATGCCGAAATTCACTTGTTTTCATCAGTTTTTGAGGAAAAAAATCGGAGAACTGTGACTGAATACGGCCATAACTTTTGATCCAGAAATCGTTGCTGGACCTATAATATACCAAATCGAAGCACTCTTCAAGCCCTACAAATCTGGCGCGGCGAAACCCACCAACCAAATTTTTTAGGCCGAAATTCACTTGTTTTCATCAGTTTTTGAGGAAAAAAATCGGAGAACTGTGACTGAATACGGCCATAACTTTTGATCCAGAAATCGTTGCTGGACCTATAATATACCAAATCGAAGCTCTTCAAGCCCTACAAATCTGGTGCGGCGAAACCCACCAACCCAATTTTTTATGCCGAAATTCACTTGTTTTCATCAGTTTTTGAGGAAAAAAATCGGAGAACTATGACTGAATACGGCCATAACTTTTGATCCAGTAGTCGTTGCGAGACCTATAATATACCAAATAGAAGCACTCTTCAAGCCTTACAAATCTGGCACGGCAAAACCCACCAATCAAATTTTTTAGGCCGAAATTCACTTGTTTTCATCAGTTTTTGAGGAAAAAAATCGGAGAACTATGACTGAATACGGCCATAACTTTTGATCCAGAAATCGTTGCTGGACCTATAATATACCAAATCGAAGCACTCTTCAAGCTCTACAAATCTGGCGCGGCGAAACCCAACAACCCAATTTTTTAGGCCGAAATTCACTTGTTTTCATCAGTTTTTGAGGAAAAAAATCGGAGAACTGTGACTGAATACGGCCATAACTTTTGATCCAGAAATCGTTGCTGGACCTATAATATACCAAATCGAAGCACTCTTCAAGCCCTACAAATCTGGCGCGGCGAAACCCACCAACCCAATTTTTTAGGCCGAAATTCACTTGTTTTCATCAGTTTTTGAGGAAAAAAATCGGAGAACTGTGACTGAATACGGCCATAACTTTTGATCCAGAAATCGTTGCTGGACCTATAATATACCAAATCGAAGCACTCTTCAAGCCCTACAAATCTGGCGCGGCGAAACCCACCAACCCAATTTTTTATGCCGAAATTCACTTGTTTTCATCAGTTTTTGAGGAAAAAAATCGGAGAACTATGACTGAATACGGCCATAACTTTTGATCCAGAAATCGTTGCTGGACCTATAATATACCAAATCGAAGCACTCTTCAAGCCTTCAAATTGGCACGGCGAAACCCACAAACAATATTTTTTAGCCGAAATTCACTTGTTTTCATCAGTTTTTGAGGAAAAAAATCGGAGAACTATGACTGAATACGGCCATAACTTTTGATCCAGAAATCGTTGCTGGACCTATAATATACCAAATCGAAGCACTCTTCAAGCCCTACAAATCTGGCGCGGCGAAACCCACCAACCCAATTTTTTATGCCGAAATTCACTTGTTTTCATCAGTTTTTGAGGAAAAAAATCGGAGAACTGTGACTGAATACGGCCATAACTTTTGATCCAGAAATCGTTGCTGGACCTATAATATACCAAATCGAAGCACTCTTCAAGCCCTACAAATCTGGCACGGCGAAACCCACCAACCAAATTTTTTAGGCCGAAATTCACTTGTTTTCATCAGTTTTTTAGGAAAAAAATCGGAGAACTGTGACTGAATACGGCCATAACTTTTGATCCAGAAATCGTTGCTGGACCTATAATATACCAAATCGAAGCACTCTTCAAGCCCTACAAATCTGGCGCGGCGAAACCCACCAACCCAATTTTTTATGCCGAAATTCACTTGTTTTCATCAGTTTTTGAGGAAAAAAATCGGAGAACTGTGACTGAATACGGCCATAACTTTTGATCCAGAAATCGTTGCTGGACCTATAATATACCAAATCGAAGCACTCTTCAAGCCCTACAAATCTGGCACGGCGAAACCCACCAACCCAATTTTTTATGCCGAAATTCACTTGTTTTCATCAGTTTTTGAGGAAAAAAATCGGAGAACTGTGACTGAATACGGCCATAACTTTTGATCCAGAAATCGTTGCTGGACCTATAATATACCAAATCGAAGCACTCTTCAAGCCCTACAAATCTGGCGCGCAAACCCACCAACCCAATTTTTTAGGCCGAAATTCACTTGTTTTCATCAGTTTTTGAGGAAAAAAATCGGAGAACTGTGACTGAATACGGCCATAACTTTTGATCCAGAAATCGTTGCTGGACCTATAATATACCAAATCGAAGCACTCTTCAAGCCCTACAAATCTGGCGCGGCGAAACCCACCAACCCAATTTTTTATGCCGAAATTCACTTGTTTTCATCAGTTTTTGAGGAAAAAAATCGGAGAACTGTGACTGAATACGGCCATAACTTTTGATCCAGAAATCGTTGCTGGACCTATAATATACCAAATCGAAGCACTCTTCAAGCCCTACAAATCTGGCACGGCGAAACCCACCAACCAAATTTTTTAGGCCGAAATTCACTTGTTTTCATCAGTTTTTTAGGAAAAAAATCGGAGAACTGTGACTGAATACGGCCATAACTTTTGATCCAGAAATCGTTGCTGGACCTATAATATACCAAATCGAAGGACTCTTCAAGCCCTACAAACCTGGTGCGGCGAAACCCACCAACCCAATGTTTTATGCCGAAATTCACTTGTTTTCATCAGTTTTTGAGGAAAAAAATCGGAGAACTATGACTGAATACGGCCATAACTTTTGATCCAGTAGTCGTTGCGGGACCTATAATATACCAAATAGAAGCACTCGTCAAGCCTTACAAATCTGGCACGGCAAAACCCACCAATCAAATTTTTTAGGCCGAAATTCACTTGTTTTCATCAGTTTTTGAGGAAAAAAATCGGAGAACTGTGACTGAATACGGCCATAACTTTTGATCCAGAAATCGTTGCTGGACCTATAATATACCAAATCGAAGCACTCTTCAAGCCCTACAAATCTGGCACGGCGAAACCCACCAACCAAATTTTTTAGGCCGAAATTCACTTGTTTTCATCAGTTTTTGAGGAAAAAAATCGGAGAACTGTGACTGAATACGGCCATAACTTTTGATCCAGAAATCGTTGCTGGACCTATAATATACCAAATCGAAGCACTCTTCAAGCCCTACAAATCTGGCGCGGCGAAACCCACCAACCCAATTTTTTATGCCGAAATTCACTTGTTTTCATCAGTTTTTGAGGAAAAAAATCGGAGAACTATGACTGAATACGGCCATAACTTTTGATCCAGTAGTCGTTGCGGGACCTATAATATACCAAATAGAAGCACTCGTCAAGCCTTACAAATCTGGCACGGCAAAACCCACCAATCAAATTTTTTAGGCCGAAATTCACTTGTTTTCATCAGTTTTTGAGGAAAAAAATCGGAGAACTGTGACTGAATACGGCCATAACTTTTGATCCAGAAATCGTTGCTGGACCTATAATATACCAAATCGAAGCACTCTTCAAGCCCTACAAATCTGGCGCGGCGAAACCCACCAACCCAATTTTTTAGGCCGAAATTCACTTGTTTTCATCAGTTTTTGAGGAAAAAAATCGGAGAACTGTGACTGAATACGGCCATAACTTTTGATCCAGAAATCGTTGCTGGACCTATAATATACCAAATCGAAGCACTCTTCAAGCCCTACAAATCTGGCACGGCGAAACCCACCAACCAAATTTTTTAGGCCGAAATTCACTTGTTTTCATCAGTTTTTGAGGAAAAAAATCGGAGAACTGTGACTGAATACGGCCATAACTTTTGATCCAGAAATCGTTGCTGGACCTATAATATACCAAATCGAAGCACTCTTCAAGCCCTACAAATCTGGCGCGGCGAAACCCACCAACCCAATTTTTTATGCCGAAATTCACTTGTTTTCATCAGTTTTTGAGGAAAAAAATCGGAGAACTATGACTGAATACGGCCATAACTTTTGATCCAGAAATCGTTGCTGGACCTATAATATACCAAATCGAAGCACTCTTCAAGCCCTACAAATCTGGCACGGCGAAACCCACCAACCAAATTTTTTAGGCCGAAATTCACTTGTTTTCATCAGTTTTTGAGGAAAAAAATCGGAGAACTGTGACTGAATACGGCCATAACTTTTGATCCAGAAATCGTTGCTGGACCTATAATATACCAAATCGAAGCACTCTTCAAGCCCTACAAATCTGGCACGGCGAAACCCACCAACCAAATTTTTTAGGCCGAAATTCACTTGTTTTCATCAGTTTTTGAGGAAAAAAAATCGGAGAACTGTGACTGAATACGGCCATAACTTTTGATCCAGAAATCGTTGCTGGACCTATAATATACCAAATCGAAGCACTCTTCAAGCCCTACAAATCTGGCGCGGCGAAACCCAACAACCCAATTTTTTAGGCCGAAATTCACTTGTTTTCATCAGTTTTTGAGGAAAAAAATCGGAGAACTGTGACTGAATACGGCCATAACTTTTGATCCAGAAATCGTTGCTGGACCTATAATATACCAAATCGAAGCACTCTTCAAGCCCTACAAATCTGGCGCGGCGAAACCCACCAACCCAATTTTTTATGCCGAAATTCACTTGTTTTCATCAGTTTTTGAGGAAAAAAATCGGAGAACTATGACTGAATACGGCCATAACTTTTGATCCAGAAATCGTTGCTGGACCTATAATATACCAAATCGAAGCACTCTTCAAGCCCTACAAATCTGGCGCGGCGAAACCCAACAACCCAATTTTTTAGGCCGAAATTCACTTGTTTTCATCAGTTTTTGAGGAAAAAAATCGGAGAACTGTGACTGAATACGGCCATAACTTTTGATCCAGAAATCGTTGCTGGGCCTATAATATACCAAATCGAAGCACTTTTGAAGCTCTACAAATCTGGCGTGGCGAAACCCACCAACCCAATTTTTTATGCCGAAATTCACTTGTTTTCATCAGTTTTTGAGGAAAAAAATCGGAGAACTATGACTGAATACGGCCATAAGTTTTGATCCAGAAATCGTTGCTGGACCTATAATATACCAAATCGAAGCACTCTTCAAGCCCTACAAATCTGGCACGGCGAAACCCACCAACCAAATTTTTTAGGCCGAAATTCACTTGTTTTCATCAGTTTTTGAGGAAAAAAAATCGGAGAACTGTGACTGAATACGGCCAGAACTTTTGATCCAGAAATCGTTGCTGGAACTATAATATACCAAATCGAAGCACTATTCAAGCCCTACAAATCTGGCGCGGCGAAACCCAACAACCCAATTTTTTAGGCCGAAATTCACATGTTCTAATCTGTTTTGGAGGAAAAAAATCGGAGAACTGTGACTGAATTTGGCCATAACTTTTGATCCAGAAATCGTTGCTGGGCCTATAATATACCAAATCGAAGCACTTTTGAAGCTCTACAAATATGGCGTGGCGAAACCCACCAACCCAATTTTTTATGCCGAAATTCACTTGTTTTCATCAGTTTTTGAGGAAAAAAATCGGAGAACTATGACTGAATACGGCCATAAGTTTTGATCCTGAAATCGTTGCTGGACCTATAATATACCAAATCGAAGCACTCTTCAAGCCATACAAATCTAGCACGGCGAAACCCAACAACCCAATTTTTTAGGCCGAAATTCACATGTTCTCATCAGTTTTGGAGGAAAAAAATCGGAGAACTGTGACTGAATACGGCCATAACTTTTGATCCAGAAATCGTTGCTGGGCCTATAATATACCAAATCGAAGCACTTTTGAAGCTCTACAAATATGGCGTGGCGAAACCCACCAACCCAATTTTTTATGCCGAAATTCACTTGTTTTCATCAGTTTTTGAGGAAAAAAATCGGAGAACTATGACTGAATACGGCCATAAGTTTTGATCCTGAAATCGTTGCTGGACCTATAATATACCAAATCGAAGCACTCTTCAAGCCATACAAATCTAGCACGGCGAAACCCACCAACCAAATTTTTTAGGCCGAAATTCACTTGGTTTCATCAATTTTTGAGGAAAAAAAATCGGAGAACTGTGACTGAATACGGCCAGAACTTTTGATCCAGAAATCGTTGCTGGACCTATAATATACCAAATCGAAGCACTCTTGAAGCCCTACAAATCTGGCACGGCGAAACCCACCAACCAGATTTTTTAGGCCGAAATTTACTTGTTTTCATCAGTTTTTGAGGAAAAAAAATCGGAGAACTGTGACTGAATACGGCCGGAACTTTTGATCCAGAAATCGTTGCTGGAACTATAATATACCAAATCGAAGCACTATTCAAGCCCTACAAATCTGGCGCGGCGAAACCCAACAACCCAATTTTTTAGGCCGAAATTCACATGTTCTAATCTGTTTTGGAGGAAAAAAATCGGAGAACTGTGACTGAATTTGGCCATAACTTTTGATCCAGAAATCGTTGCTGGGCCTATAATATACCAAATCGAAGCACTTTTGAAGCTCTACAAATATGGCGTGGCGAAACCCACCAACCCAATTTTTTATGCCGAAATTCACTTGTTTTCATCAGTTTTTGAGGAAAAAAATCGGAGAACTATGACTGAATACGGCCATAAGTTTTGATCCTGAAATCGTTGCTGGACCTATAATATACCAAATCGAAGCACTCTTGAAGCCCTACAAATCTGGCACGGCGAAACCCACCAACCAGATTTTTTAGGCCGAAATTTACTTGTTTTCATCAGTTTTTGAGGAAAAAAAATTCGGATAACTGTGACTGAATACGGCCGGAACTTTTGATCCAGAAATCGTTGCTGGAACTATAATATACCAAATCGAAGCACTATTCAAGCCCTACAAATCTGGCGCGGCGAAACCCAACAACCCAATTTTTTAGGCCGAAATTCACATGTTCTAATCTGTTTTGGAGGAAAAAAATCGGAGAACTGTGACTGAATTTGGCCATAACTTTTGATCCAGAAATCGTTGCTGGGCCTATAATATACCAAATCGAAGCACTTTTGAAGCTCTACAAATATGGCGTGGCGAAACCCACCAACCCAATTTTTTATGCCGAAATTCACTTGTTTTCATCAGTTTTTGAGGAAAAAAATCGGAGAACTATGACTGAATACGGCCATAAGTTTTGATCCTGAAATCGTTGCTGGACCTATAATATACCAAATCGAAGCACTCTTCAAGCCATACAAATCTAGCACGGCGAAACCCAACAACCCAATTTTTTAGGCCGAAATTCACATGTTCTAATCTGTTTTGGAGGAAAAAAATCGGAGAACTGTGACTGAATTTGGCCATAACTTTTGATCCAGAAATCGTTGCTGGGCCTATAATATACCAAATCGAAGCACTTTTGAAGCTCTACAAATATGGCGTGGCGAAACCCACCAACCCAATTTTTTATGCCGAAATTCACTTGTTTTCATCAGTTTTTGAGGAAAAAAATCGGAGAACTATGACTGAATACGGCCATAAGTTTTGATCCTGAAATCGTTGCTGGACCTATAATATACCAAATCGAAGCACTCTTCAAGCCATACAAATCTAGCACGGCGAAACCCACCAACCAAATTTTTTAGACCGAAATTCACTTGGTTTCATCAATTTTTGAGGAAAAAAAATCGGAGAACTGTGACTGAATACGGCCAGAACTTTTGATCCAGAAATCGTTGCTGGACCTATAATATACCAAATCGAAGCACTCTTGAAGCCCTACAAATCTGGCACGGCGAAACCCACCAACCAGATTTTTTAGGCCGAAATTTACTTGTTTTCATCAGTTTTTGAGGAAAAAAAATCGGAGAACTGTGACTGAATACGGCCGGAACTTTTGATCCAGAAATCGTTGCTGGAACTATAATATACCAAATCGAAGCACTATTCAAGCCCTACAAATCTGGCGCGGCGAAACCCAACAACCCAATTTTTTAGGCCGAAATTCACATGTTCTAATCTGTTTTGGAGAAAAAAATCGGAGAACTGTGACTGAATTTGGCCATAACTTTTGATCCAGAAATCGTTGCTGGGCCTATAATATACCAAATCGAAGCACTTTTGAAGCTCTACAAATATGGCGTGGCGAAACCCACCAACCCAATTTTTTATGCCGAAATTCACTTGTTTTCATCAGTTTTTGAGGAAAAAAATCGGAGAACTATGACTGAATACGGCCATAAGTTTTGATCCTGAAATCGTTGCTGGACCTATAATATACCAAATCGAAGCACTCTTCAAGCCATACAAATCTAGCACGGCGAAACCCACCAACCAAATTTTTTAGACCGAAATTCACTTGGTTTCATCAATTTTTGAGGAAAAAAAATCGGAGAACTGTGACTGAATACGGCCAGAACTTTTGATCCAGAAATCGTTGCTGGACCTATAATATACCAAATCGAAGCACTCTTGAAGCCCTACAAATCTGGCACGGCGAAACCCACCAACCAGATTTTTTAGGCCGAAATTTACTTGTTTTCATCAGTTTTTGAGGAAAAAAAATCGGAGAACTGTGACTGAATACGGCCGGAACTTTTGATCCAGAAATCGTTGCTGGAACTATAATATACCAAATCGAAGCACTATTCAAGCCCTACAAATCTGGCGCGGCGAAACCCAACAACCCAATTTTTTAGGCCGAAATTCACATGTTCTAATCAGTTTTGGAGGAAAAAAATCGGAGAACTGTGACTGAATACGGCCATAACTTTTGATCCAGAAATCGTTGCTGGGCCTATAATATACCAAATCGAAGCACTTTTGAAGCTCTACAAATATGGCGTGGCGAAACCCACCAACCCAATTTTTTATGCCGAAATTCACTTGTTTTCATCAGTTTTTGAGGAAAAAAATCGGAGAACTATGACTGAATACGGCCATAAGTTTTGATCCTGAAATCGTTGCTGGACTTATAATATACCAAATCGAAGCACTCTTCAAGCCATACAAATCTAGCACGGCGAAACCCACCAACCAAATTTTTTAGACCGAAATGCACTTGGTTTCATCAATTTTTGAGGAAAAAAAATCGGAGAACTGTGACTGAATACGGCCAGAACTTTTGATCCAGAAATCGTTGCTGGACCTATAATATACCAAATCGAAGCACTCTTGAAGCCCTACAAATCTGGCATGGCGAAACCCACCAACCAGATTTTTTAGGCCGAAATTTACTTGTTTTCATCAGTTTTTGAGGAAAAAAAATCGGAGAACTGTGACTGAATACGGCCGGAACTTTTGATCCAGAAATCGTTGCTGGAACTATAATATACCAAATCGAAGCACTCTTCAAGCTCTACAAATCTGGCGCGGCGAAACCCAATAACCCAATTTTTTAGGCTGAAATTCACATGTTCTCATCAGTTTTGGAGGAAAAAAATCGGAGAACTGTGAGTGAATACGGCCATAAATTTTGATCCAGAACTCGTTGCTAGGCCTATAATATACCAAATCGAAGCGCTCTTCAAGCTCTACAAATCTGGCGTGCCGAAACCCACAAACCCAATTTGTTATGCCGATATTCAGTTGTTTTCATCAGTTTTTGAGGAAAAAAATCGGAGAACTATGACTGAATACGGCCATCACTTTTGATCCAGAAATCGTTGCTGGACCTATAATATACCAAATCGAAGCAATCTTCAAGCCCTACAAATCTGGCACGGCGAAACCCACCAACCAAATTTTTTAGGCCGAAATTCACTTGTTTTCATCAGTTTTTGAGGAAAAAAATCGGAGAACTGTGACTGAATACGGCCATAACTTTTGATCCAGAAATCGTTGCTGGACCTATAATATACCAAATCGAAGCACTCTACAAGCCCTACAAATATGGCACTGCGAAACCCACCAACCAGATTTTATAGGCCGAAATTCACTTGTTTTAATCAGTTTTTGAGGAAAAAAAATCGGAGAACTGTGACTGAATACGGCCAGAACTTTTGATCCAGAAATCGTTGCTGGACCTATAATATACCAAATCGAAGCACTCTTGAAGCCCTACAAATCTGGCACGGCGAAACCCACCAACCAGATTTTTTAGGCCGAAATTTACTTGTTTTCATCAGTTTTTGAGGAAAAAAAATCGGGGAACTGTGATTGAATACGGCCGGAACTTTTGATCCAGAAATCGTTGTTGGAACTATAATATACCAAATCGAAGCACTATTCAAGCCCTACAAATCTGGCACGGCGAAACCCAACAACCCAATTTTTTAGGCCGAAATTCACATGTTCTAATCTGTTTTGGAGGAAAAAAATCGGAGAACTGTGACTGAATTTGGCCATAACTTTTGATCCAGAAATCGTTGCTGGGCCTATAATATACCAAATCGAAGCACTTTTGAAGCTCTACAAATATGGCGTGGCGAAACCCACCAACCCAATTTTTTATGCCGAAATTCACTTGTTTTCATCAGTTTTTGAGGAAAAAAATCGGAGAACTATGACTGAATACGGCCATAAGTTTTGATCCTGAAATCGTTGCTGGACCTATAATATACCAAATCGAAGCACTCTTCAAGCCATACAAATCTAGCACGGCGAAACCCACCAACCAAATTTTTTAGACCGAAATTCACTTGGTTTCATCAATTTTTGAGGAAAAAAAATCGGAGAACTGTGACTGAATACGGCCAGAACTTTTGATCCAGAAATCGTTGCTGGACCTATAATATACCAAATCGAAGCACTCTTGAAGCCCTACAAATCTGGCACGGCGAAACCCACCAACCAGATTTTTTAGGCCGAAATTTACTTGTTTTCATCAGTTTTTGAGGAAAAAAATCGGAGAACTGTGACTGAATACGGCCGGAACTTTTGATCCAGAAATCGTTGCTGGAACTATAATATACCAAATCGAAGCACTCTTCAAGCTCTACAAATCTGGCGCGGCGAAACCCAACAACCCAATTTTTTAGGCCGAAATTCACTTGTTTTCATCAGTTTTTGAGGAAAAAAATCGGAGAACTGTGACTGAATACGGCCATAACTTTTGATCCAGAAATCGTTGCTGGACCTATAATATACCAAATCGAAGCACTCTTCAAGCCCTACAAATCTGGCACGGCGAAACCCACCAACCAAATTTTTTAGGCCGAAATTCACTTCTTTTCATCAGTTTTTGAGGAAAAAAAATCGGAGAACTGTGACTGAATACGGCCATAACTTTTGATCCAGAAATCGTTGCTGGACCTATAATATACCAAATCGAAGCACTCTTCAAGCCCTACAAATCTGGCACGGCGAAACCCACCAACCAGATTTTTTAGGCCGAAATTTACTTGTTTTCATCAGTTTTTGAGGAAACAAAATCGAAGAACTGTGACTGAATACGGCCAGAACTTTTGATCCAGAAATCGTTGCTGGAACTATAATATACCAAATCGAAGCACTCTTCAAGCTCTACAAATCTGGCGTGGCGAAACCCAACAACCCAATTTTTTAGGCCGAAATTCACTTGTTTTCATCAGTTTCAGAGGAAAAAAATCGGAGAACTGTGACTGAAATCGGCCATAACTTTTGATCCAGAAATCGTTGCTGGGCCTATAATATACCAAATCGAAGCACTCTTCAAGACCTACAAATCTGGCACGGCGAAACCCACCAACCAGATTTTTTAGGCCGAAATTTACTTGTTTTCATCAGTTTTTGAGGAAACAAAATCGAAGAACTGTGACTGAATACGGCCAGAACTTTTCATCCAGAAATCGTTGCTGGAACTATAATATACCAAATCGAAGCACTATTCAAGCCCTACAAATCTGGCGCGGCGAAACACAATAACCCAATTTTTTAGGCCGAAATTCACATGTTCTGATCAGTTTTGGAGGAAAAAAATCGGAGAACTGTGAGTGAATACGGCCATAAATTTTGATCCAGAACTCGTTGCTAGGCCTATAATATACCAAATCGAAGCGCTCTTCAAGCTCTACAAATCTGGCGTGGCGAAACCCACAAACCCAATTTGTTATGCCGATATTCACTTGTTTTCATCAGTTTTTGAGGAAAAAAATCGGAGAACTATGACTGAATACAGCCATCACTTTTGATCCAGAAATCGTTGCTGGACCTATAATATACCAAATCGAAGCAATCTTCAAGCCCTACAAATCTGGCACGGCGAAACCCACCAACCAAATTTTTTAGGCCGAAATTCACTTGTTTTCATCAGTTTTTGAGGAAAAAAAATCGGAGAACTGTGACTGAATACGGCCATAACTTTTGATCCAGAAATCGTTGCTGGACCTATAATATACCAAATCGAAGCACTCTACAAGCCCTACAAATATGGCACTGCGAAACCCACCAACCAGATTTTATAGGCCGAAATTCACTTGTTTTAATCAGTTTTTGAGGAAAAAAATAAGGAGAACTGTGACTGAATACGGCCATAACTTTTGATCCAGAAATCATTGCTGGACCTATAATATACCAAATCGAAGCACTATTCAAGCTCTACAAACCTGGCGTGGCGAAACCCACCAACCCAATTTTCTAGGCTAAAATTTACTTGTTTTCATCAGTTTTGGAGGAAAAAAATCAGAGAACTGTGACTGAATACGGCCATAAATTTTGATCCAGAAATCGTTGCTGGGCCTATAATATACCAAATCGAAGCACTCTTCAAGCTCTAAAAATCAGGCAGTGCGAAACCCAACAACCCAATTTTTTAGGCCGAAATTCACTTGTTTTCATCAGTTTTTGAGGAAAAAAATCAGAGAACTGTGACTGAATTCGGCCATAACTTTTGATCCAGAAATCGTTGCTGCGCCTATAATATACCAAATCGAAGCACTCTTCAAGCCCTACAAATCTGGCACGGCGAAACCCACCAACCAGATTTTTTAGGCCGAAATTTACTTGTTTTCATCAGTTTTTGAGGAAACAAAATCGAAGAACTGTGACTGAATACGGCCAGAACTTTTGATCCAGAAATCGTTGCTGGAACTATAATATACCAAATCGAAGCACTATTCAAGCCCTACAAATCTGGCGCGGCGAAACCCAACAACCCAATTTTTTAGGCCGAAATTCACATGTTCTCATCAGTTTTGGAGGAAAAAAATCGGAGAACTGTGAGTGAATACGGCCATAACTTTTGATCCAGAACTCGTTGCTGGGCCTATAATATACCAAATCGAAGCGCTCTTCAAGCTCTACAAATCCTGCGTGGTGAAACCCAACAACCCAATTTTTTAGGCCGAAATTCACTTGTTTTCATCTGTTTCGGAGGAAAAAAATCGGAGAACTGTGACTGAATTCGGCCATAACTTTTGATCCAGAAATCGTTGCTGGGCCTATAATATACCAAATCGAAGCACTTTTCAAGCTCTACAAATCTGGCGTGGCGAAACCCACAAACCCAATTTGTTATGCCGATATTCACTTGTTTTCATCAGTTTTTGAGGAAAAAAATCGGAGAACTATGACTGAATACGGCCATCACTTTTGATCCAGAAATCGTTGCTGGACCTATAATATACCAAATCGAAGCAATCTTCAAGCCCTACAAATCTGGCACGGCGAAACCCACCAACCAAATTTTTTAGGCCGAAATTCACTTGTTTTCATCAGTTTTTGAGGAAAAAAAATCGGAGAACTGTGACTGAATACGGCCATAACTTTTGATCCAGAAATTGTTGCTGGACCTATAATATACCAAATCGAAGCACTCTACAAGCCCTACAAATATGGCACTGCGAAACCCACCAACCAGATTTTATAGGCCGAAATTCACTTGTTTTAATCAGTTTTTGAGGAAAAAAAATCGAAGAACTGTGACTGAATACGGCCAGAACTTTTGATCCTGAAATCGTTGCTGGACCTATAATATAACAAATCGAAGCACTCTTCAAGCCCTACAAATCTGGCGCGGCGAAACCCACCAACCCAATTTTTTATGTCGAAATACACTTGTTTTCATCAGTTTTTGAGAAAAAAAATCGGAGAACTATGACGGAATACGGCCATAATTTTTGATCCCGTAGTCGTTGCGGGACCTATAATATACCAAATCGAAGCACTCGTCAAGCCTTACAAATCTAGCACGGCAAAACCCACCAATCAAATTTTTTAGGCCGAAACTCACTTGTTTTCATCAGTTTGTGAGGAAAAAAATCGGAGAACTGTGACTGAATACGGCCACAACTTTTGATCCAGAAATCGTTGCTGGACCTATAATATACCAAATCGAAGCACTATTCAAGCTCTACAAACCTGGCGTGGCGAAACCCACCAACCCAATTTTTTAGGCCAAAATTTACTTGTTTTCATCAGTTTTGGAGGAAAAAAATCAGAGAACTGTGACTGAATACGGCCATAAATTTTGATCCAGAAATCGTTGCTGGGCCTATAATATACCAAATCGTAGCACTCTTCAAGCTCTAAAAATCTGGCGGTGCGAAACCCAACAACCTAATTTTTTAGGCCGAAATTCACTTGTTTTCATCAGTTTCTGAGGAAAAAAATCAGAGAACTGTGACTGAATTCGGCCATAACTTTTGATCCAGAAATCGTTGCTGCGCCTATAATATACCATATCGAAGCACTCTTCAAGCCCTACAAATCTGGCACGGCGAAACCCACCAACCAGATTTTTTACGCCGAAATTTACTTGTTTTCATGAGTTTTTGAGGAAACAAAATCGAAGAACTGTGACTGAATACGGCCAGAACTTTTGATTCAGAAATCGTTGCTGGAACTATAATATACCAAATCGATGCACTATTCAAGCCCTAAAAATCTGGCGCGGCGAAACCCAACAACCCAATTTTTTAGGCCGAAATTCACATGTTCTCATCAGTTTTGGAGGAAAAAATTCAGAGAACTGTGAGTGAATACGGCCATAACTTTTGATCCAGAACTCGTTGCTGGGCTTATAATATACCAACTCGAAGCGCACTTCAAGCTCTACAAATCTGGCGTGGCGAAACCCACAAACCCAATTTGTTATGCCGATATTCACTTGTTTTCATCAGTTTTTGAGGAAAAAAATCGGAGAACTATGACTGAATACGGCCATCACTTTTGATCCAGAAATCGTTGCTGGACCTATAATATACCAAATCGAAGCAATCTTCAAGCCCTACAAATCTGGCACGGCGAAACCCACCAACCAAATTTTTTAGGCCGAAATTCACTTGTTTTCATCAGTTTTTGAGGAAAAAAAATCGGAGAACTGTGACTGAATACGGCCATAACTTTTGATCCAGAAATCGTTGCTGGACCTATAATATACCAAATTGAAGCACTCTAGAAGCCCTACAAAAATGGCACTGCGAAACCCACCAACCAGATTTTATAGGCCGAAATTCACTTGTTTTAATCAGTTTTTGAGGAAAAAAAATTGAAGAACTGTGACTGAATACGGCCAGAACTTTTGATCCAGAAATCGTTGCTGGACCTATAATATACCAAATCGAAGCACTCTTCAAGCCCTACAAATCTGGCGCGGCGAAACCCACCAACCCAATTTTTTATGTCAAAATTCACTTGTTTTCATCAGTTTTTGAGAAAAAAAATCGGAGAACTATGACTGAATACGGCCATAATTTTTGATCCAGTAGTCGTTGCGGGATCTATAATATACCAAATCGAAGCACTCGTCAAGCCTTACAAATCTGGCACGGCAAAACCCACCAATCAAATTTTTTACGCCGAAATTCACTTGTTTTCATCAGTTTTTGAGGAAAAAAATCGGAGAACTGTGACTGAATACGGCCACAACTTTTGATACAGAAATCGTTGCTGGAACTATTATATACCAAATCGAAGCACTATTCAAGCCCTACAAATCTGGCGCGGCGAAACCCAACAACCCAATTTTTTAGGCCGAAAATCACATGTTCTCATCAGTTTTGGAGGAAAAAAATCGGAGAACTGTGAGTGAATACGGCCATTACTTTTGATCCAGAACTCGTTGCTGGGCCTATAATATACCAAATCGAAGCGCTCTTCAAGCTCTACAAATCCTGCGTGGTGAAACCCAACAACCCAATTTTTTAGGCCGAAAGTCACTTGTTTTCATCTGTTTCGGAGGAAAAAAATCGGAGAACTGTGACTGAATTCGGCCATAACTTTTGATCCAGAAATCGTTGCTGGGCCTATAATTTACCAAATCGAAGCACATTTCAAGCTCTACAAATCTGGCGTGGCGAAACCCACAAACCCAATTTGTTATGCCGATATTCACTTGTTTTCATCAGTTTTTGAGAAAAAAAATCGGAGAACTATGACTGAATACGGCCATCACTTTTGATCCAGAAATCGTTGCTGGACCTATAATATACCAAATCGAAGCACTCTTCAAGCCCTACAAATCTGGCACGGCGAAACCCACCAACCAAATTTTTTAGGCCGAAATTCACTTGTTTTCATCAGTTTTTGAGGAAAAAAAATCGGAGAACTGTGACTGAATACGGCCATAACTTTTGATCCAGAACTCGTTGCTGGGCCTATAATATACCAAATCGAAGCACTCTTCAAGCTCTAAAAATCTGGCGGTGCGAAACCCAACAACCCAATTTTTTAGGCCGAAATTCACTTGTTTTCATCAGTTTCTGAGGAAAAAAATCAGAGAACTGTGACTGAATTCGGCCAGAACTTTTGATCCAGAAATCGTTGCTGCGCCTATAATATACCAAATCGAAGCACTCTTCAAGCCCTACAAATCTGGCACGGCGAAACCCACCAACCAGATTTTTTAGGCCGAAATTTACTTGTTTTCATCAGTTTTTGAGGAAACAAAATCGAAGAACTGTGACTGAATACGGCCAGAACTTTTGGTCCAGAAATCGTTGCTGGAACTATAATATACCAAATCGAAGCACTATTCAAGCCCTACAAATCTGGCGCGGCGAAACCCAACAACCCAATTTTTTAGGCCGAAATTCAAATGTTCTCATCAGTTTTGGAGGAAAAAAATCGGAGAACTGTGAGTGAATACGGCCATAAATTTTGATCCAGAACTCGATGCTACGCCTATAATATACCAAATCGAAGCGCTCTTCAAGCTCTACAAATCTGGCGTGGCGAAACCCACAAACCCAATTTGTTATGCCGATATTCACTTGTTTTCATCAGTTTTTGAGAAAAAAAATCGGAGAACTATGACTGAATACGGCCATCACTTTTGATCCAGAAATCGTTGCTGGACCTATAATATACCAAATCGGAGCAATCTTCAAGCCCTACAAATCTGGCACGGCGAAACCCACCAACCAAATTTTTTAGGCCGAAATTCACTTGTTTTCATCAGTTTTTTAGGAAAAAAAATCGGAGAACTGTGACTGAATACGGCCACAACTTTTGATCCATAAATCGTTGCTGGAACTATAATATACCAAATCGAAGCACTATTCAAGCCCTACAAATCTGGCGCGGCGAAAACCAACAACCCAATTTTTTAGGCCGAAAATCACATGTTCTCATCAGTTTTGGAGGAAAAAACTCGGAGAACTGTGAGTGAATACGGCCATAACTTTTGATCCAGAACTCGTTGCTGGGCCTATAATATACCAGATCGAAGCGCTCTTCAAGCTCTACAAATCCTGCGTGGTGAAACCCAACAACCCAATTTTTTAGGCTGAAATTCACTTGTTTTCATCTGTTTCGGAGGAAAAAAATCGGAGAACTGTGACTGAATTCGGCCATAACTTTTGATCCAGAAATCGTTGCTGGGCCTATAATATACCAAATCGAAGCACTTTTCAAGCTCTACAAATCTGGCGTGGCGAAACCCACAAACCCAATTTGTTATGCCGATATTCACTTGTTTTCATCAGTTTTTGAGGAAAAAAATCGGAGAACTATGACTGAATACGGCCATCACATTTGATCCAGAAATTGTTGCTGGACCTATAATATACCAAATCGAAGCAATCTTCAAGCCCTACAAATCTGGCACGGCGAAACGCACCAACCAAATTTTTTAGGCCGAAATTCACTTGTTTTCATCAGTTTTTGAGGAAAAAAAATCAGAGAACTGTGACTGAATACGGCCATAACTTTTGATCCAGAACTCGTTGCTGGGCCTATAATATACCAAATCGAAGCACTCTTCAAGCCCTACAAATCTGGCACGGCGAAACCCAACAACCCAATTTTTTAGGCCGAAATTCACATGTTCTAATCTGTTTTTAAGGAAAAAAATCGGAGAACTGTGACTGAATTTGGCCATAACTTTTGATCCAAAAATCGTTGCTGGGCCTATAATATACCAAATCGAAGCACTTTTGAAGCTCTACAAATATGGCGTGGCGAAACCCACCAACCCAATTTTTTATGCCGAAATTCACTTGTTTTCATCAGTTTTTGAGGAAAAAAATCGGAGAACTATGACTGAATACGGCCATAAGTTTTGATCCTGAAATCGTTGCTGGACCTATAATATACCAAATCGAAGCACTCTTCAAGCCATACAAATCTAGCACGGCGAAACCCACCAACCAAATTTTTTAGACCGAAATTCACTTGGTTTCATCAATTTTTGAGGAAAAAAAATCGGAGAACTGTGACTGAATACGGCCAGAACTTTTGATCCAGAAATCGTTGCTGGACCTATAATATACCAAATCGAAGCACTCTTGAAGCCCTACAAATCTGGCACGGCGAAACCCACCAACCAGATTTTTTAGGCCGAAATTTACTTGTTTTCATCAGTTTTTGAGGAAAAAAAATCGGAGAACTGTGACTGAATACGGCCGGAACTTTTGATCCAGAAATCGTTGCTGGAACTATAATATACCAAATCGAAGCACTCTTCAAGCTCTACAAATCTGGCGTGGCGAAACCCAACAACCCAATTTTTTAGGCCGAAATTCACTTGTTTTCATCAGTTTCAGAGGAAAAAAATCGGAGAACTGTGACTGAAATCGGCCATAACTTTTGATCCAGAAATCGTTGCTGGGCCTATAATATACCAAATCGAAGCACTCTTCAAGCCCTACAAATCTGGCACGGCGAAACCCACCAACCAAATTTTTTAGGCCGAAATTCACTTCTTTTCATCAGTTTTTGAGGAAAAAAAATCGGAGAACTGTGACTGAATACGGCCATAACTTTTGATCCAGAAATCGTTGCTGGACCTATAATATACCAAATCGAAGCACTCTTCAAGACCTACAAATCTGGCACGGCGAAACCCACCAACCAGATTTTTTAGGCCGAAATTTACTTGTTTTCATCAGTTTTTGAGGAAACAAAATCGAAGAACTGTGACTGAATACGGCCAGAACTTTTGATCCAGAAATCGTTGCTGGAACTATAATATATCAAATCGAAGCACTCTTCAAGCTCTACAAATCTGGCGTGGCGAAACCCAACAACCCAATTTTTTAGGCCGAAATTCACTTGTTTTCATCAGTTTCAGAGGAAAAAAATCGGAGAACTGTGACTGAAATCGGCCATAACTTTTGATCCAGAAATCGTTGCTGGGCCTATAATATACCAAATCGAAGCACTCTTCAAGACCTACAAATCTGGCACGGCGAAACCCACCAACCAGATTTTTTAGGCCGAAATTTACTTGTTTTCATCAGTTTTTGAGGAAACAAAATCGAAGAACTGTGACTGAATACGGCCAGAACTTTTCATCCAGAAATCGTTGCTGGAACTATAATATACCAAATCGAAGCACTATTCAAGCCCTACAAATCTGGCGCGGCGAAACACAATAACCCAATTTTTTAGGCCGAAATTCACATGTTCTGATCAGTTTTGGAGGAAAAAAATCGGAGAACTGTGAGTGAATACGGCCATAAATTTTGATCCAGAACTCGTTGCTAGGCCTATAATATACCAAATCGAAGCGCTCTTCAAGCTCTACAAATCTGGCGTGGCGAAACCCACAAACCCAATTTGTTATGCCGATATTCACTTGTTTTCATCAGTTTTTGAGGAAAAAAATCGGAGAACTATGACTGAATACAGCCATCACTTTTGATCCAGAAATCGTTGCTGGACCTATAATATACCAAATCGAAGCAATCTTCAAGCCCTAAAAATCTGGCACGGCGAAACCCACCAACCAAATTTTTTAGGCCGAAATTCACTTGTTTTCATCAGTTTTTGAGGAAAAAAAATCGGAGAACTGTGACTGAATACGGCCATAACTTTTGATCCAGAAATCGTTGCTGGACCTATAATATACCAAATCGAAGCACTCTACAAGCCCTACAAATATGGCACTGCGAAACCCACCAACCAGATTTTATAGGCCGAAATTCACTTGTTTTAATCAGTTTTTGAGGAAAAAAATAAGGAGAACTGTGACTGAATACGGCCATAACTTTTGATCCAGAAATCATTGCTGGACCTATAATATACCAAATCGAAGCACTATTCAAGCTCTACAAACCTGGCGTGGCGAAACCCACCAACCCAATTTTCTAGGCTAAAATTTACTTGTTTTCATCAGTTTTGGAGGAAAAAAATCAGAGAACTGTGACTGAATACGGCCATAAATTTTGATCCAGAAATCGTTGCTGGGCCTATAATATACCAAATCGAAGCACTCTTCAAGCTCTACAAATCAGGCGGGGCGAAACCCAACAACCCAATTTTTTAGGCCGAAATTCACTTGTTTTCATCAGTTTTTGAGGAAAAAAATCAGAGAACTGTGACTGAATTCGGCCATAACTTTTGATCCAGAAATCGTTGCTGCGCCTATAATATACCAAATCGAAGCACTCTTCAAGCCCTACAAATCTGGCACGGCGAAACCCACCAACCAGATTTTTTAGGCCGAAATTTACTTGTTTTCATCAGTTTTTGAGGAAACAAAATCGAAGAACTGTGACTGAATACGGGCAGAACTTTTGATCCAGAAATCGTTGCTGGAACTATAATATACCAAATCGAAGCACTATTCAAGCCCTACAAATCTGGCGCGGCGAAACCCAACAACCCAATTTTTTAGGCCGAAATTCACATGTTCTCATCAGTTTTGGAGGAAAAAAATCGGAGAACTGTGAGTGAATACGGCCATAACTTTTGATCCAGAACTCGTTGCTGGGCCTATAATATACCAAATCGAAGCGCTCTTCAAGCTCTACAAATCCTGCGTGGTGAAACCCAACAACCCAATTTTTTAGGCCGAAATTCACTTGTTTTCATCTGTTTCGGAGGAAAAAAATCGGAGAACTGTGACTGAATTCGGCCATAACTTTTGATCCAGAAATCGTTGCTGGGCCTATAATATACCAAATCGAAGCACTTTTCAAGCTCTACAAATCTGGCGTGGCGAAACCCACAAACCCAATTTGTTATGCCGATATTCACTTGTTTTCATCAGTTTTTGAGGAAAAAAATCGGAGAACTATGACTGAATACGGCCAGCACTTTTGATCCAGAAATCGTTGCTGGACCTATAATATACCAAATCGAAGCAATCTTCAAGCCCTACAAATCTGGCACGGCGAAACTCACCAACCAAATTTTTTAGGCCGAAATTCACTTGTTTTCATCAGTTTTTGAGGAAAAAAAATCGGAGAACTGTGACTGAATACGGCCATAACATTTGATCCAGAAATTGTTGCTGGACCTATAATATACCAAATCGAAGCACTCTACAAGCCCTACAAATATGGCACTGCGAAACCCACCAACCAGATTTTATAGGCCGAAATTCACTTGTTTTAATCAGTTTTTGAGGAAAAAAAATCGAAGAACTGTGACTGAATACGGCCAGAACTTTTGATCCTGAAATCGTTGCTGGACCTATAATATAACAAATCGAAGCACTCTTCAAGCCCTACAAATCTGGCGCGGCGAAACCCACCAACCCAATTTTTTATGTCGAAATACACTTGTTTTCATCAGTTTTTGAGAAAAAAAATCGGAGAACTATGACGGAATACGGCCATAATTTTTGATCCCGTAGTCGTTGCGGGACCTATAATATACCAAATCGAAGCACTCGTCAAGCCTTACAAATCTAGCACGGCAAAACCCACCAATCAAATTTTTTAGGCCGAAACTCACTTGTTTTCATCAGTTTGTGAGGAAAAAAATCGGAGAACTGTGACTGAATACGGCCACAACTTTTGATCCAGAAATCGTTGCTGGACCTATAATATACCAAATCGAAGCACTATTCAAGCTCTACAAACCTGGCGTGGCGAAACCCACCAACCCAATTTTTTAGGCCAAAATTTACTTGTTTTCATCAGTTTTGGAGGAAAAAAATCAGAGAACTGTGACTGAATACGGCCATAAATTTTGATCCAGAAATCGTTGCTGGGCCTATAATATACCAAATCGTAGCACTCTTCAAGCTCTAAAAATCTGGCGGTGCGAAACCCAACAACCTAATTTTTTAGGCCGAAATTCACTTGTTTTCATCAGTTTCTGAGGAAAAAAATCAGAGAACTGTGACTGAATTCGGCCATAACTTTTGATCCAGAAATCGTTGCTGCGCCTATAATATACCATATCGAAGCACTCTTCAAGCCCTACAAATCTGGCACGGCGAAACCCACCAACCAGATTTTTTACGCCGAAATTTACTTGTTTTCATGAGTTTTTGAGGAAACAAAATCGAAGAACTGTGACTGAATACGGCCAGAACTTTTGATTCAGAAATCGTTGCTGGAACTATAATATACCAAATCGATGCACTATTCAAGCCCTAAAAATCTGGCGCGGCGAAACCCAACAACCCAATTTTTTAGGCCGAAATTCACATGTTCTCATCAGTTTTGGAGGAAAAAATTCAGAGAACTGTGAGTGAATACGGCCATAACTTTTGATCCAGAACTCGTTGCTGGGCTTATAATATACCAACTCGAAGCGCACTTCAAGCTCTACAAATCTGGCGTGGCGAAACCCACAAACCCAATTTGTTATGCCGATATTCACTTGTTTTCATCAGTTTTTGAGGAAAAAAATCGGAGAACTATGACTGAATACGGCCATCACTTTTGATCCAGAAATCGTTGCTGGACCTATAATATACCAAATCGAAGCAATCTTCAAGCCCTACAAATCTGGCACGGCGAAACCCACCAACCAAATTTTTTAGGCCGAAATTCACTTGTTTTCATCAGTTTTTGAGGAAAAAAATCGGAGAACTGTGACTGAATACGGCCATAACTTTTGATCCAGAAATCGTTGCTGGACCTATAATATACCAAATTGAAGCACTCTAGAAGCCCTACAAAAATGGCACTGCGAAACCCACCAACCAGATTTTATAGGCCGAAATTCACTTGTTTTAATCAGTTTTTGAGGAAAAAAAATTGAAGAACTGTGACTGAATACGGCCAGAACTTTTGATCCAGAAATCGTTGCTGGACCTATAATATACCAAATCGAAGCACTCTTCAAGCCCTACAAATCTGGCGCGGCGAAACCCACCAACCCAATTTTTTATGTCAAAATTCACTTGTTTTCATCAGTTTTTGAGAAAAAAAATCGGAGAACTATGACTGAATACGGCCATAACTTTTGATCCAGTAGTCGTTGCGGGACCTATAATATACCAAATCGAAGCACTCGTCAAGCCTTACAAATCTGGCACGGCAAAACCCACCAATCAAATTTTTTACGCCGAAATTCACTTGTTTTCATCAGTTTTTGAGGAAAAAAATCGGAGAACTGTGACTGAATACGGCCATAACTTTTGATCCAGAAATCGTTGCTGGACCTATAATATACCAAATCGAAGCACTCTTCAAGCCCTACAAATCTGGCACGGCGAAACCCACCAACCAAATTTTTTAGGCCGAAATTCACTTGTTTTCATCAGTTTTTGAGGAAAAAAATCGGAGAACTGTGACTGAATACGGCCATAACTTTTGATCCAGAAATCGTTGCTGGACCTATAATATACCAAATCGAAGCACTCTTCAAGCCCTACAAATCTGGCACGGCGAAACCCACCAACCAAATTTTTTAGGCCGAAATTCACTTGTTTTAATCAGTTTTTGAGGAAAAAAATCAGAGAACTGTGACTGAATACGGCCATAACTTTTGATCCAGAAATCGTTGCTGGACCTATAATATACCAAATCGAAGCACTCTTCAAGCCCTACAAATCTGGCGCGGCGAAACCCACCAACCCAATTTTTTATGTCGAAATTCACTTGTTTTCATCAGTTTTTGAGAAAAAAAATCGGAGAACTATGACTGAATACGGCCATAACTTTTGATCCAGTAGTCGTTGCGGGACCTATAATATACCAAATCGAAGCACTCGTCAAGCCTTACAAATCTGGCACGGCAAAACCCACCAATCAAATTTTTTAGGCCGAAATTCACTTGTTTTCATCAGTTTTTGAGGAAAAAAATCGGAGAACTGTGACTGAATACGGCCACAACTTTTGATCCAGAAATCGTTGCTGGAACTATAATATACCAAATCGAAGCACTATTCAAGCCCTACAAATCTGGCGCGGCGAAACCCAACAACCCAATTTTTTAGGCCGAAAATCACATGTTCTCATCAGTTTTGGAGGAAAAAAATCGGAGAACTGTGAGTGAATACGGCCATAACTTTTGATCCAGAACTCGTTGCTGGGCCTATAATATACCAAATCGAAGCGCTCTTCAAGCTCTACAAATCCTGCGTGGTGAAACCCAACAACCCAATTTTTTAGGCCGAAAGTCACTTGTTTTCATCTGTTTCGGAGGAAAAAAATCGGAGAACTGTGACTGAATTCGGCCATAACTTTTGATCCAGAAATCGTTGCTGGGCCTATAATTTACCAAATCGAAGCACATTTCAAGCTCTACAAATCTGGCGTGGCGAAACCCACAAACCCAATTTGTTATGCCGATATTCACTTGTTTTCATCAGTTTTTGAGGAAAAAAATCGGAGAACTATGACTGAATACGGCCATCACTTTTGATCCAGAAATCGTTGCTGGACCTATAATATACCAAATCGAAGCACTCTTCAAGCCCTACAAATCTGGCACGGCGAAACCCACCAACCAAATTTTTTAGGCCGAAATTCACTTGTTTTCATCAGTTTTTGAGGAAAAAAAATCGGAGAACTGTGACTGAATACGGCCATAACTTTTGATCCAGAAATCGTTGCTGGGCCTATAATATACCAAATCGAAGCACTCTTCAAGCTCTAAAAATCTGGCGGGGCGAAACCCAACAACCCAATTTTTTAGGCCGAAATTCACTTGTTTTCATCAGTTTCTGAGGAAAAAAATCAGAGAACTGTGACTGAATTCGGCCAGAACTTTTGATCCAGAAATCGTTGCTGCGCCTATAATATACCAAATCGAAGCACTCTTCAAGCCCTACAAATCTGGCACGGCGAAACCCACCAACCAGATTTTTTAGGCCGAAATTTACTTGTTTTCATCAGTTTTTGAGGAAACAAAATCGAAGAACTGTGACTGAATACGGCCAGAACTTTTGGTCCAGAAATCGTTGCTGGAACTATAATATACCAAATCGAAGCACTATTCAAGCCCTACAAATCTGGCGCGGCGAAACCCAACAACCCAATTTTTTAGGCCGAAATTCAAATGTTCTCATCAGTTTTGGAGGAAAAAAATCGGAGAACTGTGAGTGAATACGGCCATAAATTTTGATCCAGAACTCGATGCTACGCCTATAATATACCAAATCGAAGCGCTCTTCAAGCTCTACAAATCTGGCGTGGCGAAACCCACAAACCCAATTTGTTATGCCGATATTCACTTGTTTTCATCAGTTTTTGAGAAAAAAAATCGGAGAACTATGACTGAATACGGCCATCACTTTTGATCCAGAAATCGTTGCTGGACCTATAATATACCAAATCGGAGCAATCTTCAAGCCCTACAAATCTGGCACGGCGAAACCCACCAACCAAATTTTTTAGGCCGAAATTCACTTGTTTTCATCAGTTTTTTAGGAAAAAAAATCGGAGAACTGTGACTGAATACGGCCACAACTTTTGATCCAGAAATCGTTGCTGGAACTATAATATACCAAATCGAAGCACTATTCAAGCCCTACAAATCTGGCGCGGCGAAAACCAACAACCCAATTTTTTAGGCCGAAAATCACATGTTCTCATCAGTTTTGGAGGAAAAAACTCGGAGAACTGTGAGTGAATACGGCCATAACTTTTGATCCAGAACTCGTTGCTGGGCCTATAATATACCAGATCGAAGCGCTCTTCAAGCTCTACAAATCCTGCGTGGTGAAACCCAACAACCCAATTTTTTAGGCTGAAATTCACTTGTTTTCATCTGTTTCGGAGGAAAAAAATCGGAGAACTGTGACTGAATTCGGCCATAACTTTTGATCCAGAAATCGTTGCTGGGCCTATAATGTACCAAATCGAAGCACTTTTCAAGCTCTACAAATCTGGCGTGGCGAAACCCACAAACCCAATTTGTTATGCCGATATTCACTTGTTTTCATCAGTTTTTGAGGAAAAAAATCGGAGAACTATGACTGAATACGGCCATCACATTTGATCCAGAAATTGTTGCTGGACCTATAATATACCAAATCGAAGCAATCTTCAAGCCCTACAAATCTGGCACGGCGAAACGCACCAACCAAATTTTTTAGGCCGAAATTCACTTGTTTTCATCAGTTTTTGAGGAAAAAAAATCAGAGAACTGTGACTGAATACGGCCATAACTTTTGATCCAGAACTCGTTGCTGGGCCTATAATATACCAAATCGAAGCACTCTTCAAGCTCTAAAAATCTGGCGGTGCGAAACCCAACAACCCAATTTTTTAGGCCGAAATTCACTTGTTTTCATCAGTTTCTGAGGAAAAAAATCAGAGAACTGTGACTGAATTCGGCCATAACTTTTGATCCAGAAATCGTTGCTGGACCTATAATATACCAAATCGAAGCACTCTTCAAGCCCTACAAATCTGGCACGGCGAAACCCACCAACCAAATTTTTTAGGCCGAAATTCACTTGTTTTCATCAGTTTTTGAGGAAAAAAAATCGGAGAACTGTGACTGAATACGGCCATAACTTTTGATCCAGAAATCGTTGCTGGACCTATAATATACCAAATCGAAGCACTCTACAAGCCCTACAAATATGGCACTGCGAAACCCACCAACCAGATTTTATAGGCCGAAATTCACTTGTTTTAATCAGTTTTTGAGGAAAAAAAATTGAAGAACTGTGACTGAATACGGCCAGAACTTTTGATCCAGAAATCGTTGCTGGACCTATAATATACCAAATCGAAGCACTCTTCAAGCCCAACAAATCTGGCGCGGCTAAACTCACCAACCCAATTTTTTATGTCGAAATTCACTTGTTTTCATCAGTTTTTGAGAAAAAAAATCGGAGAACTATGACTGAATACGGCCATAATTTTTGATCCAGTAGTCGTTGCGGGACCTATAATATACCAAATCGAAGCACTCGTCAAGCCTTACAAATCTGGCACGGCAAAACCCACCAATCAAATTTTTTAGGCCGAAATTCACTTGTTTTCATCAGTTTTTGAGGAAAAAAATCGGAGAACTGTGACTGAATACGGCCACAACTTTTGATCCAGAAATCGTTGCTGGACCTATAATATACCAAATCGAAGCACTCTTCAAGCTCTAAAAATCTGGCGGTGCGAAACCCAACAACCCAATTGTTTAGGCCGAAATTCACTTGTTTTCATCAGTTTCTGAGGAAAAAAATCAGAGAACTGTGACTGAATTCGGCCATAACTTTTGATCCAGAAATCGTTGCTGCGCCTATAATATACCAAATCGAACCACTCTTCAAGACCTACAAATCTGGCACGGCGAAACCCACCAACCAGATTTTTTAGGCCGAAATTTACTTGTTTTGATCAGTTTTTGAGGAAACAAAATCGAAGAACTGTGACTGAATACGGCCAGAACTTTTGATCCAGAAATCGTTGCTGGAACTATAATATACCAAATCGAAGCACTATTCAAGCCCTACAAATCTGGCGCGGCGAAACCCAACAACCCAATTTTTTAGGCCGAAATTCACATGTTCTCATCAGTTTTGGAGGAAAAAAATCGGAGAACTGTGAGTGAATACGGCCATAAATTTTGATCCAGAACTCGTTGCTAGGCCTATAATATACCAAATCGAAGCGCTCTTCAAGCTCTACAAATCTGGCGTGGCGAAACCCACAAACCCAATTTGTTATGCCGATATTCACTTGTTTTCATCAGTTTTTGAGGAAAAAAATCGGAGAACTATGACTGAATACGGCCATCACTTTTGATCCAGAAATCGTTGCTGGACCTATAATATACCAAATCGAAGCAATCTTCAAGCCCTACAAATCTGGCACGGCGAAACCCACCAACCAAATTTTTTAGGCCGAAATTCACTTGTTTTCATCAGTTTTTGAGGAAAAAAAATCGGAGAACTGTGACTGAATACGGCCATAACTTTTGATCCAGAAATCGTTGCTGGACCTATAATATACCAAATTGAAGCACTCTAGAAGCCCTACAAAAATGGCACTGCGAAACCCACCAACCAGATTTTATAGGCCGAAATTCACTTGTTTTAATCAGTTTTTGAGGAAAAAAAATTGAAGAACTGTGACTGAATACGGCCAGAACTTTTGATCCAGAAATCGTTGCTGGACCTATAATATACCAAATCGAAGCACTCTTCAAGCCCTACAAATCTGGCGCGGCGAAACCCACCAACCCAATTTTTTATGTCAAAATTCACTTGTTTTCATCAGTTTTTGAGAAAAAAAATCGGAGAACTATGACTGAATACGGCCATAATTTTTGATCCAGTAGTCGTTGCGGGACCTATAATATACCAAATCGAAGCACTCGTCAAGCCTTACAAATCTGGCACGGCAAAACCCACCAATCAAATTTTTTACGCCGAAATTCACTTGTTTTCATCAGTTTTTGAGGAAAAAAATCGGAGAACTGTGACTGAATACGGCCACAACTTTTGATACAGAAATCGTTGCTGGAACTATTATATACCAAATCGAAGCACTATTCAAGCCCTACAAATCTGGCGCGGCGAAACCCAACAACCCAATTTTTTAGGCCGAAAATCACATGTTCTCATCAGTTTTGGAGGAAAAAAATCGGAGAACTGTGAGTGAATACGGCCATAACTTTTGATCCAGAACTCGTTGCTGGGCCTATAATATACCAAATCGAAGCGCTCTTCAAGCTCTACAAATCCTGCGTGGTGAAACCCAACAACCCAATTTTTTAGGCCGAAAGTCACTTGTTTTCATCTGTTTCGGAGGAAAAAAATCGGAGAACTGTGACTGAATTCGGCCATAACTTTTGATCCAGAAATCGTTGCTGGGCCTATAATTTACCAAATCGAAGCACATTTCAAGCTCTACAAATCTGGCGTGGCGAAACCCACAAACCCAATTTGTTATGCCGATATTCACTTGTTTTCATCAGTTTTTGAGGAAAAAAATCGGAGAACTATGACTGAATACGGCCATCACTTTTGATCCAGAAATCGTTGCTGGACCTATAATATACCAAATCGAAGCACTCTTCAAGCCCTACAAATCTGGCACGGCGAAACCCACCAACCAAATTTTTTAGGCCGAAATTCACTTGTTTTCATCAGTTTTTGAGGAAAAAAAATCGGAGAACTGTGACTGAATACGGCCATAACTTTTGATCCAGAACTCGTTGCTGGGCCTATAATATACCAAATCGAAGCACTCTTCAAGCTCTAAAAATCTGGCGGTGCGAAACCCAACAACCCAATTTTTTAGGCCGAAATTCACTTGTTTTCATCAGTTTCTGAGGAAAAAAATCAGAGAACTGTGACTGAATTCGGCCAGAACTTTTGATCCAGAAATCGTTGCTGCGCCTATAATATACCAAATCGAAGCACTCTTCAAGCCCTACAAATCTGGCACGGCGAAACCCACCAACCAGATTTTTTAGGCCGAAATTTACTTGTTTTCATCAGTTTTTGAGGAAACAAAATCGAAGAACTGTGACTGAATACGGCCAGAACTTTTGGTCCAGAAATCGTTGCTGGAACTATAATATACCAAATCGAAGCACTATTCAAGCCCTACAAATCTGGCGCGGCGAAACCCAACAACCCAATTTTTTAGGCCGAAATTCAAATGTTCTCATCAGTTTTGGAGGAAAAAAATCGGAGAACTGTGAGTGAATACGGCCATAAATTTTGATCCAGAACTCGATGCTACGCCTATAATATACCAAATCGAAGCGCTCTTCAAGCTCTACAAATCTGGCGTGGCGAAACCCACAAACCCAATTTGTTATGCCGATATTCACTTGTTTTCATCAGTTTTTGAGAAAAAAAATCGGAGAACTATGACTGAATACGGCCATCACTTTTGATCCAGAAATCGTTGCTGGACCTATAATATACCAAATCGGAGCAATCTTCAAGCCCTACAAATCTGGCACGGCGAAACCCACCAACCAAATTTTTTAGGCCGAAATTCACTTGTTTTCATCAGTTTTTTAGGAAAAAAAATCGGAGAACTGTGACTGAATACGGCCACAACTTTTGATCCAGAAATCGTTGCTGGAACTATAATATACCAAATCGAAGCACTATTCAAGCCCTACAAATCTGGCGCGGCGAAAACCAACAACCCAATTTTTTAGGCCGAAAATCACATGTTCTCATCAGTTTTGGAGGAAAAAACTCGGAGAACTGTGAGTGAATACGGCCATAACTTTTGATCCAGAACTCGTTGCTGGGCCTATAATATACCAGATCGAAGCGCTCTTCAAGCTCTACAAATCCTGCGTGGTGAAACCCAACAACCCAATTTTTTAGGCTGAAATTCACTTGTTTTCATCTGTTTCGGAGGAAAAAAATCGGAGAACTGTGACTGAATTCGGCCATAACTTTTGATCCAGAAATCGTTGCTGGGCCTATAATGTACCAATTCGAAGCACTTTTCAAGCTCTACAAATCTGGCGTGGCGAAACCCACAAACCCAATTTGTTATGCCGATATTCACTTGTTTTCATCAGTTTTTGAGGAAAAAAATCGGAGAACTATGACTGAATACGGCCATCACATTTGATCCAGAAATTGTTGCTGGACCTATAATATACCAAATCGAAGCAATCTTCAAGCCCTACAAATCTGGCACGGCGAAACGCACCAACCAAATTTTTTAGGCCGAAATTCACTTGTTTTCATCAGTTTTTGAGGAAAAAAAATCAGAGAACTGTGACTGAATACGGCCATAACTTTTGATCCAGAACTCGTTGCTGGGCCTATAATATACCAAATCGAAGCACTCTTCAAGCTCTAAAAATCTGGCGGTGCGAAACCCAACAACCCAATTTTTTAGGCCGAAATTCACTTGTTTTCATCAGTTTCTGAGGAAAAAAATCAGAGAACTGTGACTGAATTCGGCCATAACTTTTGATCCAGAAATCGTTGCAAGGCCTATAATATACCAAATCGAAGCACACATCAAGCTCTACAAATCTGGCGGGGCGAAACCCAGCATCCAAATTTTTTAGGCCGAAATTCACTTGTTTTCATCAGTTTTTGAGGAAAAAAAATCAGAGAACTGTGACTGAATACGGCCATAACTTTTGATCCAGAAATCGTTGCTGGACTTATAATATACCAAATCGAAGCACTCTACAAGCCCTACAAATATGGCACTGCGAAACCCACCAACCAGATTTTATAGGCCGAAATTCAATTGTTTTAATCAGTTTTTGAGGAAAAAAAATTGAAGAACTGTGACTGAATACGGCCAGAACTTTTGATCCAGAAATCGTTGCTGGACCTATAATATACCAAATCGAAGCACTCTTCAAGCCCAACAAATCTGGCGCGGCTAAACTCACCAACCCAATTTTTTATGTCGAAATTCACTTGTTTTCATCAGTTTTTGAGAAAAAAAATCGGAGAACTATGACTGAATACGGCCATAATTTTTGATCCAGTAGTCGTTGCGGGACCTATAATATACCAAATCGAAGCACTCGTCAAGCCTTACAAATCTGGCACGGCAAAACCCACCAATCAAATTTTTTAGGCCGAAATTCACTTGTTTTCATCAGTTTTTGAGGAAAAAAATCGGAGAACTGTGACTGAATACGGCCACAACTTTTGATCCAGAAATCGTTGCTGGACCTATAATATACCAAATCGAAGCACTCTTCAAGCTCTAAAAATCTGGCGGTGCGAAACCCAACAACCCAATTGTTTAGGCCGAAATTCACTTGTTTTCATCAGTTTCTGAGGAAAAAAATCAGAGAACTGTGACTGAATTCGGCCATAACTTTTGATCCAGAAATCGTTGCTGCGCCTATAATATACCAAATCGAAGCACTCTTCAAGACCTACAAATCTGGCACGGCGAAACCCACCAACCAGATTTTTTAGGCCGAAATTTACTTGTTTTGATCAGTTTTTGAGGAAACAAAATCGAAGAACTCTGACTGAATACGGCCAGAATTTTTGATCCAGAAATCGTTGCTTGAACTATAATATACCAAATCGAAGCACTATTCAAGCCCTACAAATCTGGCGCGGCGAAACCCAACAACCCAATTTTTTAGGCCGAAATTCACATGTTCTCATCAGTTTTGGAGGAAAAAAATCGGAGAACTGTGAGTGAATACGGCCATAAATTTTGATCCAGAACTCGTTGCTAGGCCTATAATATACCAAATCGAAGCGCTCTTCAAGCTCTACAAATCTGGCGTGGCGAAACCCACAAACCCAATTTGTTATGCCGATATTCACTTGTTTTCATCAGTTTTTGAGGAAAAAAATCAGAGAACTATGACTGAATACGGCCATCACTTTTGATCCAGAAATCGTTGCTGGACCTATAATATACCAAATCGAAGCAATCTTGAAGCGCTACAAATCTGGCACGGCGAAACCCACCAACCAAATTTTTTAGGCCGAAATTCACTTGTTTTCATCAGTTTTTGAGGAAAAAAAATCGGAGAACTGTGACTGAATACGGCCATAACTTTTGATCCAGAAATCGTTGCTGGACCTATAATATACCAAATTGAAGCACTCTACAAGCCCTACAAATATGGCACTGCGAAACCCACCAACCAGATTTTATAGGCCGAAATTCACTTGTTTTAATCAGTTTTTGAGGAAAAAAAATTGAAGAACTGTGACTGAATACGGCCAGAACTTTTGATCCAGAAATCGTTGCTGGACCTATAATATACCAAATCGAAGCACTCTTCAAGCCCTACAAATCTGGCGCGGCTAAACTCACCAACCCAATTTTTTATGTCGAAATTCACTTGTTTTCATCAGTTTTTGAGAAAAAAAATCGGAGAACTATGACTGAATACGGCCATAATTTTTGATCCAGTAGTCGTTGCGGGACCTATAATATACCAAATCGAAGCACTCGTCAAGCCTTACAAATCTGGCACGGCAAAACCCACCAATCAAATTTTTTAGGCCGAAATTCACTTGTTTTCATCAGTTTTTGAGGAAAAAAATCGGAGAACTGTGACTGAATACGGCCACAACTTTTGATCCAGAAATCGGTGCTGGACCTATAATATACCAAATCGAAGCACAATTCAAGCTCTACAAACCTGGCGTGGCGAAACCCACCAACCCAATTTTTTAGGCCAAAATTTACTTGTTTTCATCAGTTTTGGAGGAAAAAAATCAGAGAACTGTGACTGAATACGGCCATAAATTTTGATCCAGAAATCGTTGCTGGGCCTATAATATACCAAATCGAAGCACTCTTCAAGCTCTAAAAATCTGGCGGTGCGAAACCCAACAACCCAATTTTTTAGGCCGAAATTCACTTGTTTTCATCAGTTTCTGAGGAAAAAAATCAGAGAACTGTGACTGAATTCGGCCATAACTTTTGATCCAGAAATCGTTGCTGCGCCTATAATATACCAAATCGAAGCACTCTTCAAGCCCTACAAATCTGGCACGGCGAAACCCACCAACCAGATTTTTTAGGCCGAAATTTACTTGTTTTGATCAGATTTTGAGGAAACAAAATCGAAGAACTGTGACTGAATACGGCCAGAATTTTTGATCCAGAAATCGTTGCTGGAACTATAATATACCAAATCGAAGCACTATTCAAGCCCTACAAATCTGGCGCGGCGTAACCCAACAACCCAATTTTTTAGGCCGAAATTCACATGTTCTCATTAGTTTTGGAGGAAAAAAATCGGAGAACTGTGAGTGAATACGGCCATAAATTATGATCCAGAACTCGTTGCTAGGCCTATAATATACCAAATCGAAGCGCTCTTCAAGCTCTACAAATCTGGCGTGGCGAAACCCACAAACCCAATTTGTTATGCCGATATTCACTTGTTTTCATCAGTTTTTGAGGAAAAAAATCGGAGAACTATGACTGAATACGGCCATCACTTTTGATCCAGAAATCGTTGCTGGACCTATAATATACCAAATCGAAGCAATCTTCAAGCCCTACAAATCTGGCACGGCGAAACCCACCAACCAAATTTTTTAGGCCGAAATTCACTTGTTTTCATCAGTTTTTGAGGAAAAAAATCGGAGAACTGTGACTGAATACGGCCATAACTTTTGATCCAGAAATCGTTGCTGGACTTATAATATACCAAATCGAAGCACTCTACAAGCCCTACAAATATGGCACTGCGAAACCCACCAACCAGATTTTATAGGCCGAAATTCAATTGTTTTAATCAGTTTTTGAGGAAAAAAAATTGAAGAACTGTGACTGAATACGGCCAGAACTTTTGATCCAGAAATCGTTGCTGGACCTATAATATACCAAATCGAAGCACTCTTCAAGCCCAACAAATCTGGCGCGGCTAAACTCACCAACCCAATTTTTTATGTCGAAATTCACTTGTTTTCATCAGTTTTTGAGAAAAAAAATCGGAGAACTATGACTGAATACGGCCATAATTTTTGATCCAGTAGTCGTTGCGGGACCTATAATATACCAAATCGAAGCACTCGTCAAGCCTTACAAATCTGGCACGGCAAAACCCACCAATCAAATTTTTTAGGCCGAAATTCACTTGTTTTCATCAGTTTTTGAGGAAAAAAATCGGAGAACTGTGACTGAATACGGCCACAACTTTTGATCCAGAAATCGGTGCTGGACCTATAATATACCAAATCGAAGCACAATTCAAGCTCTACAAACCTGGCGTGGCGAAACCCACCAACCCAATTTTTTAGGCCAAAATTTACTTGTTTTCATCAGTTTTGGAGGAAAAAAATCAGAGAACTGTGACTGAATACGGCCATAAATTTTGATCCAGAAATCGTTGCTGGGCCTATAATATACCAAATCGAAGCACTCTTCAAGCTCTAAAAATCTGGCGGTGCGAAACCCAACAACCCAATTTTTTAGGCCGAAATTCACTTGTTTTCATCAGTTTCTGAGGAAAAAAATCAGAGAACTGTGACTGAATTCGGCCATAACTTTTGATCCAGAAATCGTTGCTGCGCCTATAATATACCAAATCGAAGCACTCTTCAAGCCCTACAAATCTGGCACGGCGAAACCCACCAACCAGATTTTTTAGGCCGAAATTTACTTGTTTTGATCAGTTTTTGAGGAAACAAAATCGAAGAACTGTGACTGAATACGGCCAGAATTTTTGATCCAGAAATCGTTGCTGGAACTATAATATACCAAATCGAAGCACTATTCAAGCCCTACAAATCTGGCGCGGCGAAACCCAACAACCCAATTTTTTAGGCCGAAATTCACATGTTCTCATCAGTTTTGGAGGAAAAAAATCGGAGAACTGTGAGTGAATACGGCCATAAATTTTGATCCAGAACTCGTTGCTAGGCCTATAATATACCAAATCGAAGCGCTCTTCAAGCTCTACAAATCTGGCGTGGCGAAACCCACAAACCCAATTTGTTATGCCGATATTCACTTGTTTTCATCAGTTTTTGAGGAAAAAAATCGGAGAACTATGACTGAATACGGCCATCACTTTTGATCCAGAAATCGTTGCTGGACCTATAATATACCAAATCGAAGCAATCTTCAAGCCCTACAAATCTGGCACGGCGAAACCCACCAACCAAATTTTTTAGGCCGAAATTCACTTGTTTTCATCAGTTTTTGAGGAAAAAAAATCGGAGAACTGTGACTGAATACGGCCATAACTTTTGATCCAGAAATCGTTGCTGGACCTATAATATACCAAATCGAAGCACTCTACAAGCCCTACAAATATGGCACTGCGAAACCCACCAACCAGATTTTATAGGCCGAAATTCAATTGTTTTAATCAGTTTTTGAGGAAAAAAAATTGAAGAACTGTGACTGAATACGGCCAGAACTTTTGATCCAGAAATCGTTGCTGGACCTATAATATACCAAATCGAAGCACTCTTCAAGCCCTACAAATCTGGCGCGGCTAAACTCACCAACCCAATTTTTTATGTCGAAATTCACTTGTTTTCATCAGTTTTTGAGAAAAAAAATCGGAGAACTATGACTGAATACGGCCATAATTTTTGATCCAGTAGTCGTTGCGGGACCTATAATATACCAAATCGAAGCACTCGTCAAGCCTTACAAATCTGGCACGGCAAAACCCACCAATCAAATTTTTTAGGCCGAAATTCACTTGTTTTCATCAGTTTTTGAGGAAAAAAATCGGAGAACTGTGACTGAATACGGCCACAACTTTTGATCCAGAAATCGTTGCTGGACCTATAATATACCAAATCGAAGCACAATTCAAGCTCTACAAACCTGGCGTGGCGAAACCCACCAACCCAATTTTTTAGGCCAAAATTTACTTGTTTTCATCAGTTTTGGAGGAAAAAAATCAGAGAACTGTGACTGAATACGGCCATAAATTTTGATCCAGAAATCGTTGCTGGGCCTATAATATACCAAATCGAAGCACTCTTCAAGCTCTAAAAATCTGGCGGTGCGAAACCCAACAACCCAATTTTTTAGGCCGAAATTCACTTGTTTTCATCAGTTTCTGAGGAAAAAAATCAGAGAACTGTGACTGAATTCGGCCATAACTTTTGATCCAGAAATCGTTGCTGCGCCTATAATATACCAAATCGAAGCACTCTTCAAGCCCTACAAATCTGGCACGGCGAAACCCACCAACCAGATTTTTTAGGCCGAAATTTACTTGTTTTGATCAGATTTTGAGGAAACAAAATCGAAGAACTGTGACTGAATACGGCCAGAATTTTTGATCCAGAAATCGTTGCTGGAACTATAATATACCAAATCGAAGCACTATTCAAGCCCTACAAATCTGGCGCGGCGTAACCCAACAACCCAATTTTTTAGGCCGAAATTCACATGTTCTCATTAGTTTTGGAGGAAAAAAATCGGAGAACTGTGAGTGAATACGGCCATAAATTATGATCCAGAACTCGTTGCTAGGCCTATAATATACCAAATCGAAGCGCTCTTCAAGCTCTACAAATCTGGCGTGGCGAAACCCACAAACCCAATTTGTTATGCCGATATTCACTTGTTTTCATCAGTTTTTGAGGAAAAAAATCGGAGAACTATGACTGAATACGGCCATCACTTTTGATCCAGAAATCGTTGCTGGACCTATAATATACCAAATCGAAGCAATCTTCAAGCCCTACAAATCTGGCACGGCGAAACCCACCAACCAAATTTTTTAGGCCGAAATTCACTTGTTTTCATCAGTTTTTGAGGAAAAAAAATCGGAGAACTGTGACTGAATACGGCCATAACTTTTGATCCAGAAATCGTTGCTGGACCTATAATATACCAAATCGAAGCACTCTACAAGCCCTACAAATATGGCACTGCGAAACCCACCAACCAGATTTTATAGGCCGAAATTCACTTGTTTTAATCAGTTTTTGAGGAAAAAAAATTGAAGAACTGTGACTGAATACGGCCAGAACTTTTGATCCAGAAATCGTTGCTGGACCTATAATATACCAAATCGAAGCACTCTTCAAGCCCTACAAATCTGGCGCGGCTAAACCCACCAACCCAATTTTTTATGTCGAAATTCACTTGTTTTCATCAGTTTTTGAGAAAAAAAATCGGAGAACTATGACTGAATACGGCCATAATTTTTGATCCAGTAGTCGTTGCGGGACCTATAATATACCAAATCGAAGCACTCGTCAAGCCTTACAAATCTGGCACGGCAAAACCCACCAATCAAATTTTTTAGGCCGAAATTCACTTGTTTTCATCAGTTTTTGAGGAAAAAAATCGGAGAACTGTGACTGAATACGGCCACAACTTTTGATCCAGAAATCGGTGCTGGACCTATAATATACCAAATCGAAGCACAATTCAAGCTCTACAAACCTGGCGTGGCGAAACCCACCAACCCAATTTTTTAGGCCAAAATTTACTTGTTTTCATCAGTTTTGGAGGAAAAAAATCAGAGAACTGTGACTGAATACGGCCATAAATTTTGATCCAGAAATCGTTGCTGGGCCTATAATATACCAAATCGAAGCACTCTTCAAGCTCTAAAAATCTGGCGGTGCGAAACCCAACAACCCAATTTTTTAGGCCGAAATTCACTTGTTTTCATCAGTTTCTGAGGAAAAAAATCAGAGAACTGTGACTGAATTCGGCCATAACTTTTGATCCAGAAATCGTTGCTGCGCCTATAATATACCAAATCGAAGCACTCTTCAAGCCCTACAAATCTGGCACGGCGAAACCCACCAACCAGATTTTTTAGGCCGAAATTTACTTGTTTTGATCAGATTTTGAGGAAACAAAATCGAAGAACTGTGACTGAATACGGCCAGAATTTTTGATCCAGAAATCGTTGCTGGAACTATAATATACCAAATCGAAGCACTATTCAAGCCCTACAAATCTGGCGCGGCGTAACCCAACAACCCAATTTTTTAGGCCGAAATTCACATGTTCTCATTAGTTTTGGAGGAAAAAAATCGGAGAACTGTGAGTGAATACGGCCATAAATTATGATCCAGAACTCGTTGCTAGGCCTATAATATACCAAATCGAAGCGCTCTTCAAGCTCTACAAATCTGGCGTGGCGAAACCCACAAACCCAATTTGTTATGCCGATATTCACTTGTTTTCATCAGTTTTTGAGGAAAAAAATCGGAGAACTATGACTGAATACGGCCATCACTTTTGATCCAGAAATCGTTGCTGGACCTATAATATACCAAATCGAAGCAATCTTCAAGCCCTACAAATCTGGCACGGCGAAACCCACCAACCAAATTTTTTAGGCCGAAATTCACTTGTTTTCATCAGTTTTTGAGGAAAAAAAATCGGAGAACTGTGACTGAATACGGCCATAACTTTTGATCCAGAAATCGTTGCTGGACCTATAATATACCAAATCGAAGCACTCTACAAGCCCTACAAATATGGCACTGCGAAACCCACCAACCAGATTTTATAGGCCGAAATTCAATTGTTTTAATCAGTTTTTGAGGAAAAAAAATTGAAGAACTGTGACTGAATACGGCCAGAACTTTTGATCCAGAAATCGTTGCTGGACCTATAATATACCAAATCGAAGCACTCTTCAAGCCCAACAAATCTGGCGCGGCTAAACTCACCAACCCAATTTTTTATGTCGAAATTCACTTGTTTTCATCAGTTTTTGAGAAAAAAAATCGGAGAACTATGACTGAATACGGCCATAATTTTTGATCCAGTAGTCGTTGCGGGACCTATAATATACCAAATCGAAGCACTCGTCAAGCCTTACAAATCTGGCACGGCAAAACCCACCAATCAAATTTTTTAGGCCGAAATTCACTTGTTTTCATCAGTTTTTGAGGAAAAAAATCGGAGAACTGTGACTGAATACGGCCACAACTTTTGATCCAGAAATCGTTGCTGGACCTATAATATACCAAATCGAAGCACTATTCAAGCTCTACAAACCTGGCGTGGCGAAACCCACCAACCCAATTTTTTAGGCCAAAATTTACTTGTTTTCATCAGTTTTGGAGGAAAAAAATCAGAGAACTGTGACTGAATACGGCCATAAATTTTGATCCAGAAATCGTTGCTGGGCCTATAATATACCAAATCGAAGCACTCTTCAAGCTCTAAAAATCTGGCGGTGCGAAACCCAACAGCCCAATTTTTTAGGCCGAAATTCACTTGTATTCATCAGTTTCTGAGGAAAAAAATCAGAGAACTGTGACAGAATTCGGCCATAACTTTTGATCCAGAAATCGTTGCTGCGCCTATAATATACCAAATCGAAGCACTCTTCAAGCCCTACAAATCTGGCACGGCGAAACCCACCAACCAGATTTTTTAGGCCGAAATTTACTTGTTTTCATCAGTTTTTGAGGAAACAAAATCGAAGAACTGTGACTGAATACGGCCAGAACTTTTGATCCAGAAATCGTTGCTGGAACTATAATATACCAAATCGAAGCACTATTCAAGCCCTACAAATCTGGCGCGGCGAAACCCAACAACCCAATTTTTTAGGCCGAAATTCACATGTTCTCATCAGTTTTGGAGGAAAAAAATCGGAGAACTGTGAGTGAATACGGCCATAAATTTTTATCCAGAACTCGTTGCTGGGCCTATAATATACCAAATCGAAGCGCTCTTCAAGCTCTACAAATCCTGCGTGGTGAAACCCAACAACCCAATTTTTTAGGCCGAAATTCACTTGTTTTCATCTGTTTCGGAGGAAAAAAATCGGAGAACTGTGACTGAATTCGGCCATAACTTTTGATCCAGAAATCGTTGCTGGGCCTATAATATACCAAATCGAAGCACTTTTCAAGCTCTACAAATCTGGCGTGGCGAAACCCACAAACCCAATTTGTTATGCCGATATTCACTTGTTTTCATCAGTTTTTGAGGAAAAAAATCGGAGAACTATGACTGAATACGGCCATCACTTTTGATCCAGAAATCGTTGCTGGACCTATAATATACCAAATCGAAGCAATCTTCAAGCCCTACAAATCTGGCACGGCGAAACCCACCAACCAAATTTTTTAGGCCGAAATTCACTTGTTTTCATCAGTTTTTGAGGAAAAAAAATCGGAGAACTGTGACTGAATACGGCCATAACTTTTGATCCAGAAATCGTTGCTGGACCTATAATATACCAAATCGAAGCACTCTACAAGCCCTACAAATATGGCACTGCGAAACCCACCAACCAGATTTTATAGGCCGAAATTCACTTGTTTTAATCAGTTTTTGAGGAAAAAAAATCGAAGAACTGTGACTGAATACGGCCAGAACTTTTGATCCAGAAATCGTTGCTGGACCTATAATATACCAAATCGAAGCACTCTTCAAGCCCTACAAATCTGGCGCGGCGAAACCCACCAACCCAATTTTTTATGTCGAAATTCACTTGTTTTCATCAGTTTTTGAGAAAAAAAATCGGAGAACTATGACTGAATACGGCCATAATTTTTGATCCAGTAGTCGTTGCGGGACCTATAATATACCAAATCGAAGCACTCGTCAAGCCTTACAAATCTGGCAAGGCAAAACCCACCAATCAAATTTTTTAGGCCGAAATTCACTTGTTTTCATCAGTTTTTGAGGAAAAAAATCGGAGAACTGTGACTGAATACGGTCACAACTTTTGATCCAGAAATCGTTGCTGGACCCATAATATACCAAATTGAAGCACTATTCAAGCTCTACAAACCTGGCGTGGCGAAACCCACCAACCCAATTTTTTCGGCCAAAATTTACTCGTTTTAATCAGTTTTTGAGGAAAAAAAATCGAAGAACTGTGACTGAATACGGCCAGAACTTTTGATCCAGAAATCGTTGCTGGCCCTATAATATACCAAATCGAAGCACTCTTCAAGCTCTAAAAATCTGGCAGTGCGAAACCCAAGAACCCAATTTTTTAGGCCGAAATTCACTTGTTTTCATCAGTTTCTGTGGAAAAAGATCAGAGAACTGTGACTGAATTCGGCCATAACTTTTGATCCAGAAATCGTTGCTGCGCCTATAATATACCAAATCGAAGCACTTTTCAAGCTCTACAAATCTGACGTGGCGAACCCACCAACCCAATTCTTTAGGCTGAAATTTACTTGTTTTCATCAGTTTTGAAGGAAAAAAATCAGAGAACTGTGACTGAATACGGCCGTAAATTTTGATCCAGAAATCGTTGCTGGGCCTATAATATACCAAATCGAAGCACTCTTCAAGCTCTACAAATCTGGCATGGCGAAACCCAACAACCCAATTTTTTAGGCCGAAATTCACTTGTTTTCATCAGTTTCGGAGGAAAAAAATCGGAGAACTGTGACTGAAATCGGCCATAACTTTTGATCCAGAAATCGTTGCTGGACCTATAATATACCAAATCGAAGCACTCTACAATCCCTACAAATATGGCACTGCGAAACCCACCAACCAGATTTTATAGGCCGAAATTCACTTGTTTTAATCAGTTTTTGAGGAAAAAAAATCGAAGAACTGTGACTGAATACGGCCATAACTTTTCATCCTGAAATCGTTGCTGGACGTATAATATACCAAATCGAAGCACTCTTCAAGCCTTACAAATCTAGCACGGCGAAACCCACCAACCAAATTTTTTAGGCCGAAATTCACTTGTTTTCATCAATTTTTGAGGAAAAAAAATCGGAGAACTGTGACTGAATACGGCCATAACTTTTGATCCAGAAATCGTTGCTGGACGTATAATATACCAAATCGAAGCACTCTTCAAGCCCTACAAATCTGGCACTGCGAAACCCACCAACCAGTTTTTTAGGCCGAAATTCACTTGTTTTCATTAGTTTTTGAGGAAAAAAAATCGGAGAAGTGTGACTGAATACGGCCAGAACTTTTGATCCAGAAATCGTTGCTGGACCTATAATATACCAAATCGAAGCGCTTTTCAAGCTCTACAAATCTGGCGCGGCGAAACCCAACAACCCAATTTTTTAGGCCGAAATTCACTTGTTTTCATCAATTTTTTAGGAAAAAAATCGGAGAACTGTGACTGAATACGGCCAGAACTTTTGATCCAGAAATCGTTGCTGGACCTATAATATACCAAATCGAAGCACTCTTCAAGCCCTACAAATCTGGCGCGGCGAAACCCACAACCCCAATTTTTTATGCCGAAATTCACTTGTTTTCATCAGTTTTTGAGGAAAAAATCGGAGAACTATGACTGAATACGGCCATAACTTTTGATCCAGTAGTCGTTGCGGGACCTATAATATACCAAATCGAAGCACTCGTCAAGCCTTACAAATCTGGCACGGCGAAACCCACCAATCAAATTTTTTAAGCCGAAATTCACTTGTTTTCATCAGTTTTTGAGGAAAAAAATCGGAGAACTGTGACTGAATACGGCCATAACTTTTGATCCAGAAATCGTTGCTGCGCCTATAATATACCAAATCGAAGCACTCTTCAAGCCCTACAAATCTGGCACGGCGAAACCCACCAACCAGATTTTTTAGGCCGAAATTTACTTGCTTTCATCAGTTTTTGAGGAAACAAAATCGAAGAACTGTGACTGAATACGGCCAGAACTTTTGATCCTGAAATCGTTGCTGGAACTATAATATACCAAATCGAAGCACTATTCAAGCCCTACAAATCTGGCGCGGCGAAACCCAACAACCCAATTTTTTAGGCCGAAATTCACATGTTCTCATCAGTTTTGGAGGAAAAAAATCGGAGAACTGTGAGTGAATACGGCCATAAATTTTTATCCAGAACTCGTTGCTGGGCCTATAATATACCAAATCGAAGCGCTCTTCAAGCTCTACAAATCCTGCGTGGTGAAACCCAACAACCCAATTTTTTAGGCCGAAATTCACTTGTTTTCATCTGTTTCGGAGGAAACAAATCGGAGAACTGTGACTGAATTCGGCCATAACTTTTGATCCAGAAATCGTTGCTGGGCCTATAATATACCAAATCGAAGCACTTTTCAAGCTCTACAAATCTGGCGTGGCGAAACCCACAAACCCAATTTGTTATGCCGATATTCACTTGTTTTCATCAGTTTTTGAGGAAAAAAATCGGAGAACTATGACTGAATACGGCCATCACTTTTGATCCAGAAATCGTTGCTGGACCTATAATATACCAAATCGAAGCAATCTTCAAGCCCTACAAATCTGGCACGGCGAAACCCACCAACCAAATTTTTTAGGCCGAAATTCACTTGTTTTCATCAGTTTTTGAGGAAAAAAAATCGGAGAACTGTGACTGAATACGGCCATAACTTTTGATCCAGAAATCGTTGCTGGACCTATAATATACCAAATCGAAGCACTCTACAAGCCCTACAAATATGGCACTGCGAAACCCACCAACCAGATTTTATAGGCCGAAATTCACTTGTTTTAATCAGTTTTTGAGGAAAAAAAATCGAAGAACTGTGACTGAATACGGCCAGAACTTTTGATCCAGAAATCGTTGCTGGACCTATAATATACCAAATCGAAGCACTCTTCAAGCCCTACAAATCTGGCGCGGCGAAACCCACCAACCCAATTTTTTATGTCGAAATTCACTTGTTTTCATCAGTTTTTGAGAAAAAAAATCGGAGAACTATGACTGAATACGGCCATAATTTTTGATCCAGTAGTCGTTGCGGGACCTATAATATACCAAATCGAAGCACTCGTCAAGCCTTACAAATCTGGCAAGGCAAAACCCACCAATCAAATTTTTTAGGCCGAAATTCACTTGTTTTCATCAGTTTTTGAGGAAAAAAATTGGAGAACTGTGACTGAATACGGTCACAACTTTTGATCCAGAAATCGTTGCTGGACCTATAATATACCAAATTGAAGCACTATTCAAGCTCTACAAACCTGGCGTGGCGAAACCCACCAACCCAATTTTTTCGGCCAAAATTTACTTGTTTTAATCAGTTTTTGAGGAAAAAAAATCGAAGAACTGTGACTGAATACGGCCAGAACTTTTGATCCAGAAATCGTTGCTGGCCCTATAATATACCAAATCGAAGCACTCTTCAAGCTCTAAAAATCTGGCAGTGCGAAACCCAAGAACCCAATTTTTTAGGCCGAAATTCACTTGTTTTCATCAGTTTCTGTGGAAAAAGATCAGAGAACTGTGACTGAATTCGGCCATAACTTTTGATCCAGAAATCGTTGCTGCGCCTATAATATACCAAATCGAAGCACTTTTCAAGCTCTACAAATCTGACGTGGCGAACCCACCAACCCAATTCTTTAGGCTGAAATTTACTTGTTTTCATCAGTTTTGAAGGAAAAAAATCAGAGAACTGTGACTGAATACGGCCGTAAATTTTGATCCAGAAATCGTTGCTGGGCCTATAATATACCAAATCGAAGCACTCTTCAAGCTCTACAAATCTGGCATGGCGAAACCCAACAACCCAATTTTTTAGGCCGAAATTCACTTGTTTTCATCAGTTTCGGAGGAAAAAAATCGGAGAACTGTGACTGAAATCGGCCATAACTTTTGATCCAGAAATCGTTGCTGGACCTATAATATACCAAATCGAAGCACTCTACAATCCCTACAAATATGGCACTGCGAAACCCACCAACCAGATTTTATAGGCCGAAATTCACTTGTTTTAATCAGTTTTTGAGGAAAAAAAATCGAAGAACTGTGACTGAATACGGCCATAACTTTTCATCCTGAAATCGTTGCTGGACGTATAATATACCAAATCGAAGCACTCTTCAAGCCTTACAAATCTAGCACGGCGAAACCCACCAACCAAATTTTTTAGGCCGAAATTCACTTGTTTTCATCAATTTTTGAGGAAAAAAAATCGGAGAACTGTGACTGAATACGGCCATAACTTTTGATCCAGAAATCGTTGCTGGACGTATAATATACCAAATCGAAGCACTCTTCAAGCCCTACAAATCTGGCACTGCGAAACCCACCAACCAGTTTTTTAGGCCGAAATTCACTTGTTTTCATTAGTTTTTGAGGAAAAAAAATCGGAGAAGTGTGACTGAATACGGCCAGAACTTTTGATCCAGAAATCGTTGCTGGACCTATAATATACCAAATCGAAGCGCTTTTCAAGCTCTACAAATCTGGCGCGGCGAAACCCAACAACCCAATTTTTTAGGCCGAAATTCACTTGTTTTCATCAATTTTTTAGGAAAAAAATCGGAGAACTGTGACTGAATACGGCCAGAACTTTTGATCCAGAAATCGTTGCTGGACCTATAATATACCAAATCGAAGCACTCTTCAAGCCCTACAAATCTGGCGCGGCGAAACCCACAACCCCAATTTTTTATGCCGAAATTCACTTGTTTTCATCAGTTTTTGAGGAAAAAATCGGAGAACTATGACTGAATACGGCCATAACTTTTGATCCAGTAGTCGTTGCGGGACCTATAATATACCAAATCGAAGCACTCGTCAAGCCTTACAAATCTGGCACGGCAAAACCCACCAATCAAATTTTTTAAGCCGAAATTCACTTGTTTTCATCAGTTTTTGAGGAAAAAAATCGGAGAACTGTGACTGAGTACGGCCATAACTTTTGATCCAGAAATCGTTGCTGGACCTAAAATATACCAAATCGAAGCACTCTTCAGGCTCTACAAATCTGGCGTGGGGAAACCCACCAACTTAATTTTTTATTCCGAAATTTACTTGTTTTCATCAGTTTTTGAGGAAAAAAAATCGGAGAACTGTGACTGAATACAGCCATAAATTTTGATCCAGAAATCGTTGCGGCACCTATAATATACCAAATCGAAGCACTCTTCAAGCTCTACAAATCTGACGTGGCGAAACCCAACAACCCAATTTTTTATGCCGAAATTCACTTGTTTTCATCTGTTTCGGAGGAAAAAAATCGGAGAACTGTGACTGAATTCGGCCATAACTTTTGATCCAGAAATCGTTGCTGGGCCTATAATATACCAAATCGAAGCACTTTTCAAGCTCTACAAATCTGGCGTGGCGAAACCCACCAACCCAATTTGTTATGCCGAAATTCACTTGTTTTCATCAGTTTTTGAGGAAAAAAATCGGAGAACTGTGACTGAATACGGCCATAACTTTTCATCCAGAAATCGTTGCTGGACCTAAAATATACCAAATCGAAGCACTCTTCAAGCTCTACAAATCTGGTGTGGGGGAACCCACCAACTTAATTTTTTAGGCCTAAATTTACTTGTTTTCATCAGTTTTGGAGGAAAAAAATTGGAGAACTGTGACTGAATACGGCCATAAATTTTGATCCAGAAATCGTTGCTGCGGCTATAATATACCAAATCGAAGCACTCTTCAAGTTCTACAAATCTGGCGTGGCGAAACCCAACTACCCAATTTCTTAGGCCGAAATTCACTTGTTTTCATCTGTTTCGGAGGAAAAAAATCGGAGAACTGTGACTGAAATCGGCCATAACTTTTGATACAGAAATCGTTGCTGGGCCTATAATATACCAAATCGAAGCAGTTTTGAAGCTCTACAAATCTGGCGTGGCGAAACCCACCAACCCAATTTTTTATGCTGAAATTCACTTGTTTTCATCAGTTTTAGAGGAAAAAAATCGGAGAACTATGACTGAATACGGCCATAACTTTTCATCCTGAAATCGTTGCTGGACCTATAATATACCAAATCGAAGCACACTTCAAGCCCAACAAATCTAGCACGGCGAAACCCACCAACCAAATTTTTTAGGCCGAAATTCACTTGTTTTCATCAATTTTTGAGGAAAAAAATCGGAGAACTGTGACTGAATACGGCCAGAACTTTTGATCCAGAAATCATTGCTGGACCTATAATATACCAAATCGAAGCACCCTTTAAGCCCTACAAATCTGGCGCGGTGAAACCCAACAACCCAATTTTTTAGGCCGAAATTCACATGTTTTCATCAGTTTTTGAGGAAAAAAATCGGAGAACTGTGACTGAATACGGCCATAACTTTTGATCCAGAAATCGTTGCTGAACCTATAATATACCAAATCGAAGCACCCTTCAAGCCCTACAAATCTGGCACTGCGAAACCTACAGACCAGATTTTTTTGGCCGAAATTCACTTGTTTTCATCAGTTTTTGAGGAAAAAAAATCGGAGAACTGTGACTGAATACGGCCATAACTTTTGATCCAGAAATCGTTGCTGGACCTATAATATACCAAATCGAAGCACTCTTCAAGCTCTACATATCTGGCGGGGTGAAACACAACAACCCAATTTTTTAGGCCGAAATTCACTTGTTTTCATCAATTTTTTAGGAAAAAAATCGGAGAACTGTGACTGAATACGGCCATAACTTTTGATCCAGAAATCGTTGCTGAACCTATAATATACCAAATCGAAGCACCCTTCAAGCCCTACAAATCTGGCACTGCGAAACCCACAGACCAGATTTTTTAGGCCGAAATTCACTTGTTTTCATCAGTTTTTGAGGAAAAAAAATCGGAGAACTGTGACTGAATACGGCCATAACTTTTGATCCAGAAATCGTTGCTGGACCTATAATATACCAAATCGAAGCACTCTTCAAGCTCTACATATCTGGCGGGGTGAAACACAACAACCCAATTTTTTAGGCCGAAATTCACTTGTTTTCATCAATTTTTTAGGAAAAAAATCGGAGAACTGTGACTGAATACGGCCATAACTTTGGATCCAGAAATCGTTGCTGGACCTATAATATACCAAATCGAAGCACTCTTCAAACCCTACAAATCTGGCGCGGCAAAACCCACCAACCCAATTTTTTAGGCCGAAATTCACTTGTTTTCATCAGTTTTTGAGGAAAAAAAATCGGAGAACTGTGACTGAATACGGCCAGAACTCTTGATCCAGAAATCGTTGCTGGACCTATAATACACCAAATCGAAGCACTCTTCAAGCTCTACAAATCTGGCGCGGGGAAACCCAACAACCCAATTTTTTTGGCCAAAATTCACTTGTTTTCATCAATTTTTTAGGAAAAAAATTGGAGAACTGTGACTGAATACGGCCATAACTTTTGATCCAGAAATCGTTGCTGGACCTATAATATAGCAAATCGAAGCACTCTTCAAGCCCAACAAATCTGGCGCTGCGAAACCCACCAACCCAATTTTTTATACCGAAATTCACATGTTTTCATCAGTTTTTTAGGAAAAAAATCGGAGAACTATGACTGAATACGGCCATAACTTTTGATCCAGTAGTCATTGCGGGACCTATAATATACCAAATCGAAGCACTCGTCAAGCCTTACAAATCTGGCATGGCAAAACCCACCAATCAAATTTTTTAGGCCGAAATTCACTTGTTTTCATCAGTTTTTGAGGAAAAAAATCGGAGAACTGCGACTGAATACGGCCATAACTTTTGATCCAGAAATCGTTGCTGGACCTAAAATATACCAAATCGAAGCACTCTTCAAGCTCTACAAATCTGGCGTGGGGAAACCCACCAAGTTAATTTTTTAGGCCGAAATTTACATGTTTTCATCAGTTTTGGAGGAAAAAAATCGGAGAACTGTGACTGAATACGGCCATAAATTTTGATCCAGAAATCATTGCGGCACCTATAATATACCAAATCGAAGCACTCTTCAAGCTCTATAAATCTGACGTGGCGAAACCCAACAACCCAATTTTTTATGCCGAAATTCACTTGTTTTCATCTGTTTCGGAGTAAAAAAATCGGAGAACTGTGACTGAATTCGGCCATAACTTTTGATCCAGAAATCGTTGCTGGGCCTATAATATACCAACTCGAAGCACTTTTCAAGCTCTACAAATCTGGCGTGGCGAAACACACCAACCCAATTTGTTATGCCGAAATTCACTTGTTTTCATCAGTTTTTGAGGAAAAAAATCGGAGAACTATGACTGAATACGGCCATCACTTTTGATCTAGAAATCGTTGCTGGACCAATAATATACCAAATCGAAGCACTCTTCAAGCCCTACAAATCTGGCACAGCGAAACCCACCAACCAAATTTTTTGGGCCGAAATTTACTTGTTTTCATCAGTTTTGAAGGTAAAAAATTGGAGAACTGTGACTGAATACGGCCATAAATTTTGATCCAGAAATCGTTCCTGCGCCTATAATATACCAAATCGAAGCACTCTTCAAGCTCTACAAATCAGGCGTGGCGAAACCCAGCAACCCAATTTTTTAGGCCAAAATTCACTTGTTTTCATCTGTTTCGGAGGAAAAAAATCAGAGAACTGTGACTGAACTCGGCCATAACTTTTGATCCAGAAATCGTTGCTGGGCCTATAATATACCAAATCGAAGCTCTTTTCAAGCTCTACAAATCTGGCGTGGCGAAACCCACCTACCCAATTTTTTATGCCGAAATTCACTTGTTGTCATCAGTTTTTGAGGAAAAAAATCGGAGAACTATGAGTGAATACGGCCATCACTTTGGATCCAGAAATCGTTGCTGGACCTATAATATACCAAATCGAAGCACTCTTCAAACCCTACAAATCTGGCGCGGCGAAACCCACCAACCCAATTTTTTAGGCCGAAATTCACTTGTTTTCATCAGTTTTTGAGGAAAAAAAATCGGAGAACTGTGACTGAATACGGCCAGAACTCTTGATCCAGAAATCGTTGCTGGACCTATAATACACCAAATCGAAGCACTCTTCAAGCTCTACAAATCTGGCGCGGGGAAACCCAACAACCCAATTTTTTTGGCCAAAATTCACTTGTTTTCATCAATTTTTTAGGAAAAAAATTGGAGAACTGTGACTGAATACGGCCATAACTTTTGATCCAGAAATCGTTGCTGGACCTATAATATAGCAAATCGAAGCACTCTTCAAGCCCAACAAATCTGGCGCTGCGAAACCCACCAACCCAATTTTTTATACCGAAATTCACATGTTTTCATCAGTTTTTTAGGAAAAAAATCGGAGAACTATGACTGAATACGGCCATAACTTTTGATCCAGTAGTCATTGCGGGACCTATAATATACCAAATCGAAGCACTCGTCAAGCCTTACAAATCTGGCATGGCAAAACCCACCAATCAAATTTTTTAGGCCGAAATTCACTTGTTTTCATCAGTTTTTGAGGAAAAAAATCGGAGAACTGTGACTGAATACGGCCATAACTTTTGATCCAGAAATCGTTGCTGGACCTAAAATATACCAAATCGAAGCACTCTTCAAGCTCTACAAATCTGGCGTGGGGAAACCCACCAAGTTAATTTTTTAGGCCGAAATTTACATGTTTTCATCAGTTTTGGAGGAAAAAAATCGGAGAACTGTGACTGAATACGGCCATAAATTTTGATCCAGAAATCATTGCGGCACCTATAATATACCAAATCGAAGCACTCTTCAAGCTCTATAAATCTGACGTGGCGAAACCCAACAACCCAATTTTTTATGCCGAAATTCACTTGTTTTCTTCTGTTTCGGAGTAAAAAAATCGGAGAACTGTGACTGAATTCGGCCATAACTTTTGATCCAGAAATCGTTGCTGGGCCTATAATATACCAACTCGAAGCACTTTTCAAGCTCTACAAATCTGGCGTGGCGAAACACACCAACCCAATTTGTTATGCCGAAATTCACTTGTTTTCATCAGTTTTTGAGGAAAAAAATCGGAGAACTATGACTGAATACGGCCATCACTTTTGATCTAGAAATCGTTGCTGGACCAATAATATACCAAATCGAAGCACTCTTCAAGCCCTACAAATCTGGCACAGCGAAACCCACCAACCAAATTTTTTGGGCCGAAATTTACTTGTTTTCATCAGTTTTGAAGGTAAAAAATTGGAGAACTGTGACTGAATACGGCCATAAATTTTGATCCAGAAATCGTTCCTGCGCCTATAATATACCAAATCGAAGCACTCTTCAAGCTCTACAAATCAGGCGTGGCGAAACCCAGCAACCCAATTTTTTAGGCCAAAATTCACTTGTTTTCATCTGTTTCGGAGGAAAAAAATCAGAGAACTGTGACTGAACTCGGCCATAACTTTTGATCCAGAAATCGTTGCTGGGCCTATAATATACCAAATCGAAGCTCTTTTCAAGCTCTACAAATCTGGCGTGGCGAAACCCACCTACCCAATTTTTTATGCGGAAATTCACTTGTTGTCATCAGTTTTTGAGGAAAAAAATCGGAGAACTATGAGTGAATACGGCCATCACTTTGGATCCAGAAATCGTTGCTTGACCTATAATATACCAAATCGAAGGATTCTTCAAGCCCTACAAATCTGGAACGGCGAAACCCACCAACCAAATTTTTTAGGCCGAAATTCACTTGTTTTCATCAGTTTTTGGGGAAAAAAAATCGGAGAACTGTGACTGAATACAGCCATAACTTCTGATCCAGAAATCTTTGCTGGACCTATAATATACCAAATCGAAGCACTCTTCAAGCCCTACAAATCTGGCACTGCGAAACCCACCAACCAGATTTTTTAGGCGGAAATTCACTTGTTTTCATCAGTTTTTGAGGAAAAAAAATCGTAGAACTGTGATTGAATACGGCCAGAACTTCTGGTCCAGAAATCGTTGCTGGACCTATAATATACCAAATCGAAGCACTCTTCAAGCTCTACAAATTTGGCGCGGCGAAACAACACAACCCAATTTTTTAGGCCGAAATTCACTTGTTTTCATCAGTTTTTTAGGAAAAAAATCGGAGAACTGTGATTGAATACGCCCATAACTTTTGATCCAGAAATCGTTGCTGGACCTATAATATACCAAATCGAAGCAGTCTTCAAGCCCTACAAATCTGGCGCGGCGAAACCCACCAACCCAATCTTTTATGCCGAAATTCACTTGTTTTCATCAGTTTTTTAGGAGAAAAATCGGAGAACTATGACTGAATACGACCATAATTTTTGATCTAGTAGTCGTTGCGGGACCTATAATATACCAAATCGAAGCACTCGTCAAGCCTTACAAATCTGGCATGGCAAAACCCACCAATCAAAATTTTTAGGCCGAAATTCACTTGTTTTCATCAGTTTTTGAGGAAAAAAATCGAGAAACTGTGACTGAATACGGCCATAACTTTTGATCCAGAAATCGTTGCTGGACCTATAATATACCAAATCGAAGCACTCTTCAAGCTCTACAAATCTGGCGTGGCGAAACCCACCAACCCAATTTTTTAGGCCGAAATTTACTTGTTTTCATCAGTTTTGGAGGAAAAAAATCAGAGAACTGTGACTGAATACGGCCATAAATTTTGATCCAGAAATTGTTGCTGGGCCTATAATATACCAAATCGAAGCACTCTTCAAGCCCTAAAAATCTAGCGGGGCGAAACCCACCAACCCAATTTTTTAGGCCGAAATTCACTTGTTTTCTTTAGTTTCTGAGGAAAAAAATCGGAGAACTGTGACTGAATACGACCGTAAATTTTGATCCAGAAATCGTTGCTGGGCCTATAATATACCAAATCGAAGCACTCTTCAAGCTCTACAAATCTGGCGTGGCGAACCCAACATCCCAATTTTTTAGGCCGAAATTCACTTGTTTGCATCAGTTTCGGAGGAAAAAAATCGGAGAACTGTGACTGAAATCGGCCATAACTTTTGATCCAGAAATCGTTGCTGGGCCTATAATATACCAAATCGAAGCACTTTTGAAGCTCTACAAATCTGGCGTAGAAAAACCCACCAACCCAATTTTTTATGCCGAAATTCACTTGTTATCATCAGTTTTTGGGGAAAAAAATCGGAGAACTATGACTGAATACGGCCATAACTTTTGATCCTGAAATTGTTGCTGGACCTATAATATACCGAATCGAAGCACTCTTCAAGCCCTACAAATCTAGCACGGCGAAACCCACAAACCAAATTTGTTAGGCCAAAATTCACTTGTTTTCCTCAGTTTTTGAGGAAAAAAAATCTGAGAACTGTGACTGAATACGGCCAGAACTTTTGATCCAGAAATCGTTGCTGGACCTATAATATACCAAATCGAAGCACTCTTCAAGCCCTACAAATCTGGCGCGGTGAAACGCAACAACCCAATTTTTTAGGCCGAAATTCACTTGTTTTCATTAGTTTTTGAGGAAAAAAATCGGGGAACTGTGACTGAATACGGCCATAACTTTTGATTCAGAAATCGTTGCCGGACCTATAATATACCAAATCGAAGCACGCTTCAAGCTCTATAAATCTGGCGTGGCAAAATCCACCAACCCAATTTTTTAGGCCGAAATTTACTTCTTTTCATCAGTTTTGGAGGAAAAAAATCGGAGAACTGTGACTGAATACGGCCGTAAATTTTGATCCAGAAATCGTTGCTGGGCCTATAATATACCAAATCGAAGCACTCTTCAAGCTTTACAAATCTGGCGCGGCGAAACCCAACAACACAATTTTTTAGGCCGAAATTCACTTGTTTTCATCAGTTTCGGAGGTAAAAAATCGATGAACTGTGACTGAAATCGGCCATAACTTTTGATCTAGAAATCGTTGCTGGGCCTATAATATACCAAATCGAAGCACTTTTGAAGCTCTACAAATCTGGCGTAGAAAAACCCACCAACCCAATTTTTTATGCCGAAATTCACTTGTTATCATCAGTTTTTGGGGAAAAAAATCGGAGAACTATGACTGAATACGGCCATAACTTTTGATCCTGAAATTGTTGCTGGACCTATAATATACCGAATCGAAGCACTCTTCAAGCCCTACAAATCTAGCACGGCGAAACCCACAAACCAAATTTGTTAGGCCAAAATTCACTTGTTTTCCTCAGTTTTTGAGGAAAAAAAATCTGAGAACTGTGACTGAATACGGCCAGAACTTTTGATCCAGAAATCGTTGCTGGACCTATAATATACCAAATCGAAGCACTCTTCAAGCCCTACAAATCTGGCGCGGTGAAACGCAACAACCCAATTTTTTAGGCCGAAATTCACTTGTTTTCATTAGTTTTTGAGGAAAAAAATCGGGGAACTGTGACTGAATACGGCCATAACTTTTGATTCAGAAATCGTTGCCGGACCTATAATATACCAAATCGAAGCACGCTTCAAGCTCTATAAATCTGGCGTGGCAAAATCCACCAACCCAATTTTTTAGGCCGAAATTTACTTCTTTTCATCAGTTTTGGAGGAAAAAAATCGGAGAACTGTGACTGAATACGGCCGTAAATTTTGATCCAGAAATCGTTGCTGGGCCTATAATATACCAAATCGAAGCACTCTTCAAGCTTTACAAATCTGGCGCGGCGAAACCCAACAACACAATTTTTTAGGCCGAAATTCACTTGTTTTCATCAGTTTCGGAGGTAAAAAATCGATGAACTGTGACTGAAATCGGCCATAACTTTTGATCTAGAAATCGTTGCTGGGCCTATAATATACCAAATCGAAGCACTTTTGAAGCTCTACAAATCTGGCGTAGAAAAACCCACCAACCCAATTTTTTATGCCGAAATTCACTTGTTATCATCAGTTTTTGGGGAAAAAAATCGGAGAACTATGACTGAATACGGCCATAACTTTTGATCCTGAAATTGTTGCTGGACCTATAATATACCGAATCGAAGCACTCTTCAAGCCCTACAAATCTAGCACGGCGAAACCCACAAACCAAATTTGTTAGGCCAAAATTCACTTGTTTTCCTCAGTTTTTGAGGAAAAAAAATCTGAGAACTGTGACTGAATACGGCCAGAACTTTTGATCCAGAAATCGTTGCTGGACCTATAATATACCAAATCGAAGCACTCTTCAAGCCCTACAAATCTGGCGCGGTGAAACGCAACAACCCAATTTTTTAGGCCGAAATTCACTTGTTTTCATTAGTTTTTGAGGAAAAAAATCGGGGAACTGTGACTGAATACGGCCATAACTTTTGATTCAGAAATCGTTGCCGGACCTATAATATACCAAATCGAAGCACGCTTCAAGCTCTATAAATCTGGCGTGGCAAAATCCACCAACCCAATTTTTTAGGCCGAAATTCACTTGTTTTCATCAGTTTCGGAGGTAAAAAATCGATGAACTGTGACTGAAATCGGCCATAACTTTTGATCCAGAAATCGTTGCTGGGCCTATAATATACCAAATCGAAGCACTTTTCAAGCTCTACAAATCTGGCGTGGCGAAACCCACCAACCCAATTTTTTATGCCGAAATTCACTTGTTTTCATTAGTTTTTGAGGAAAAAAATCAGAGAACTCTGACTGAATACGGCCATAACTTTTGATCCAGAAATCGTTGCTGGACCTATAATATACCAAATCGAAGCACTCTTCAAGCCCTACAAATCTGGCACGACGAAACCCACCAACCAAATTTTTTAGGCCGAAATTCACTTGTTTTCATCATATTTTGAGGAAAAAAAAATCGGAGAACTGTGACTGAATACGGCCATAACTTTTGATCCAGAAATCGTTGCTGGACCTATAATATACCAAATCGAAGCACTCTACAAGCCCTACAAATATGGCACTGCGAAACCCACCAACCAGATTTTATAGGCCGAAATCCACTTGTTTTAATCAGTTTTTGAGGAAAAAAAATCGGGGAACTGTGACTGAATACTGTTGGAAATGTGTCCATAAAGTGGGATGTAATTTGTTATTTATGAAATGACAAATGTAAGACATTATTATTTGGCTGATTTTATAAAATAAGATGAAGTTATGTTTGACACATACCCAAGAGTGTTAGTAATATTGCTTAGTCCATAAATTGTTACCAACGAAAGAAGAGTCTGGGGAACCCTGCCGGACAAACTCTTCTGATACAGTTTAAAATAGATATTCGCAGTCTTAGGATTGATTGGGCAATCGAATCTGATTATGACTGTTAGATCGAACCATGTGATGCTGGTCTCGGGGCATGGGAGTTGGACTCTGTGGTTGATCTAGACATGCTCGCAACATGTTGAATAGACCATGTGACTGATTAGGTTAGAGTAAAAACCGTTTACACAACTCTAAACCTAATCATCACAACTTAAGTATATTTGTATAATTATCTTAATCCTGAAGTGAATGCATAGCTCAACTTAGTATCTCATGATCTTTGATTCGCCAATGAGATTAGTTCACAGTTATTGAACGACATCTCGGTCATTGGGATCATGACAATATTAAGTTGGAGTTATGTGATTCACAGATATGGAATTCGTAAGAAATAATATCACCTCATGCTTTATTGACGGGTGTGTGAATAAATAAACCAGGCCTGGTATTCAATGATGATATTCATTGATTAAGACATCGTATCATGTGCGAGACATCTTACGAACGTTTGTCTTTCTTATTCACAGTCATATAAAGGAGTTGAGGAAATAATGATTGGAATGGTAAAACGGTAATATTATATACCATTCTGATCACTGATATTTACGAAGGATAATAATGCATTTACACTGTGGACCGTGTGATAAATTGTATCAACACCAAAAGAAAATTAGCGCACATGAATCGAGAGATTATTTGGCATCAAACTTTTAGTGGAGTTGTATGATGTCGGAATTAAATATGTCGATAACTTATAGAGATAAGTTAGTCGAATATTGTAATTTCATAGCTTTGTTCATGTGGGTCCATTCGGTCTCAAGGCTAGCTCTAATAAATGGGAACAACAGAAACTGATAATTATGTTTAAATTCATTGTGTTATTTTTCATTTATTCGATAATTGAAAAATAAAAGGAATGAGTTTTGAATTTTGAAATTAATAGAGATTAATTTAAAATTCAAAATGAAATTTAAACATGATTTTATTTGGCAACTAAAGGAAAGAGAAAAGTGATATATTATTTTGGAAAAATTCGGAAATCCCTTGCCATAAGGGGATTTCGAATTTTGCTCCAAAAGGGAAAGGAAAATTCAGAAATCCCTAGCCATGTAGGGATTTTCGGATTTCAATCCAAGGGTTAAGAGGAATTCGAAAATCCCATCTAGGGTTTGAGTTTTTGAATTTCCTCCTATATAAGGATATTATTGAAAACCCTAGGAGAGAGTTCTTTTGAGAAAAGAAAAAGAGATCACACTTTTCCTTAGGGTGCCCGGATTTTGTAGAGACAAAATAGAAGGAAATAGTTTCCTCAGTTTTTGAAAAGAGCCCACTCTCTCATCCTAAATATCGTAGAGTCATAGCTTTGAATCAACGAGTGGTTTTTGGTGTGATTGTGGCAATAAACAACAATCTTGTTTCACGGTAATTCTCCATCTTGGAACGTGAGATAGTGAGACAAGATCCTTGCGGTCATTTAATTCAATCGTCACAAAGGTATGTGAGATATTCTAATCCTTTGTCAATAAACATATATCATGCGTGCATCTCTCGTTATGGTTTACGTTTAATTTTGAATTAAATGGATATGATAAAATTTTTGAAATTCCGCCTACAATATTGTTGTTGTTCAAATGATTTTTCATATATAAATCACAATAAGATCCTATAAATACGGCCATAACTTTTGATCCAGAAATCGTTGCTAGACCTATAATATACCAAATCGAAGCTATTTTAAAGCCCTACAAATCTAGCGGGGCAAAGCCCACCAACCCAATTTTTTAGGCCAAAATTCACTTGTTTCCTTCACTTTTAGAGGAAAAAAAATCGGCGAACTGTTACTAAATACGGCCATAACTTTTGATCCAGAAGTCGTTGCTAGGACTATAATTTACCAAATCGAAGCTCTTTTAAAGCCCTACAAAACTGGTGGGCCGAAGCCCACCAACTCAATTTTTTACGTCAAAATTCACTTGTTTTCATCAGTTTTGGAGGAGAAAAATCAGAGAATTATGACTGAATACGGCCATAAATTTTGATCCAGAAATCGTTGCTGGGCCTATAATATACCAAATCGAAGCACTCTTCAAGCTCTAAAAATCTGGGGGGCGATACCCAACAACCCAATTTTTTAGGCCGAAATTCACTTGTTTTCATCTGTTTCTGAGGAAAAAAATCAGAGAACTGTTACTGAATTCGGCCATAACTTTTGATCCAGAAATCGTTGCTGGGCCTAAAATATACCAAATCGAAGCACTTTTCAAGCTCTACAAATCTGACGTGGCGAAACCCACCAACCCAATTTTTTAGGCCGAAATTCACTTGTTTTTACCAATTTTGGAGGAAAAAAATCGGAGAACTGTGATTGAATACGGCCCTAACTTTTGATCCAGAAATCGTTGCTGGGCCTATAATATACCAAATCGAAGCTATTTTAAAGCCCAACAAATCTAACGGGGCAAAGCCCACCAACCCAATTTTTTAGGCCAAAATTCACTTGTTTCCATCAGTTTTGGAGGAACAAAATCGACGAACTGTTACTGAATACGGCCATAACTTTTGATCCAGAAGTCGTTGCTAGGATTATAATATACCAAATCGAAGCTCTTTTAAAGCCCTACAAAATTGGTGGGCCGAAGCCCAGCAACCCAATTTTTTAGGCCAAAATTCACTTGTTTTTATCAGTTTTGGAGGAAAAGAATCGGATAACTGTGGCTGAATACGGCCATAACTTTTGATCCAAAAATCGTTGCTGGGCCTATAATATACCAAATCGAAACTATTTTAAAGCCCTACAAATCTAGCGGGGCAAAGCCCACCAACCCAATTTTTTAGGCCAAAATTCACTTGTTTCCATCAGTTTTAGAGGAAAAAAATCGGCGAACTGTTACTGAATACGGCCACAACTTTTGATCCAGAAGTCGTTGCTAGGACTATAATATACCAAATCGAAGCTCTTTTAAAACCCTGCAAAACTGGTGGGCAGAAGCCCACCAACTCTATTTTTTACGCCAAAATTCACTTGTTTTCATCAGTTTTGGAGGAGAAAAATCGGAGAACTGTGACTGAATACGGCCGTAAGTTTTGATCCAGAAATCGTTGTTGGGCCTATAATATACCAAATCGAAGCTATTTTAACGTCCTACAAATCTAGCGGGCGAAACCTACCAACACATGTTTTTAGGCCAAAATTCACTTGTTTTCATCAGTTTTGGAGGAAACAAATCGAAGAACTGTGACTGAATACGGTCATAACTTTTGATCCAGAAATCATTGCTGGGCCTATAATATAACAAATCGAAGCTCTTTTAAAACCCTACAAATCTAGTGGGGCAAAGCCCACCAACCCAATTTTTTAGGCCAAAATTCACTTATTTTCATCAGTTTTGGAGGAAAAAAATCGGCAAACTATGACTGAATAAGGACATAACTTTTGATCTAGAAATCGTTGCTGGGCCAATAATATACCAAATCGAAGCACTTTTAACGTCCTAAAAATCTAGCGGGCGAAGCCTACCAACACATTTTTTTAGGCCAAAATTCACTTGTTTTCATCAGTTTAGGAGGAAACAAATCGGAGAACTGTGACTGAATACGGCCATAACTTTTGATCCAGAAATCAATGCTGGGCCTATAATATACCAAATCGAAGCTCTTTTAAAGCCCTACAAATCTAGCGGGGCAAAGCCCACCAACCCAATTTTTTAGGCCAAAATTCACATGTTTTCATCAGTTTTGGAGGAAAAGAATCGGATAACTGTGACTGAATACGGCCATAACTTTTTATCCAACAATTGTTGCTGGGCCTATAATATACCAAATCGAAGCTCTTTTAAAGCCCTACAAATCTAGCGGGCCAAAGCCCACCAACCCAATTTTTTAGGCCAAAAGTCACCTGTTTTCTACAGCTTTGGAGGAAAAGAATCGGATAATCGTGACTCAATACGGCCATAACTTCTGATCCAGAAATCGTTGCTGGGCCTATAATATACCAAATCGAAGCTATTTTAAAGCCCTACAAATCTAGCAGGGCAAAGCCCTCCAACCCAATTTTTTAGGCAAAAATTCACTTGTTTTCATCAATTTTTGAGGAAAACAATCGGCGAACTCTTACTGAATACGGTCATATCTTTTCATCCAGAAGTCGTTGTTGGGACTATAATATACCAAATTGAAGCACTTTTAAGACCCTTCAAAACTGGCGGGGCGAAGCCCACCAACTCAATTTTTTACGTCAAAATTCACTTGTTTTCATCAGTTTTGGAGGAGAAAAATCGGAGAACTGTGACTGAATACGGCCATAACTTTTGATCCAGAAATCGTTGCTGGGCCAATAATATACCAAATCGAAGCTCTTTTAAAGCCCTACAAATCTAGCTGGGCAAAGCCCACCAACCCAATTTTTGAGGCCAAAATTCACTTGTTGTAATCTGTTTTGGAGGAAAAAAATCGGCGAACTGTGACTGAATACGGACATAACTTTGGATCCAGTAATCGTTGCTGGGCCAATGATATACAAAATCGATGCTCTTTTAAATCCCTACAAATCTAGCTAGGCAAAGCTCACCATCCAAATTTTTTAGGCCAAAATTCACATTTTTTAATCTGTTTTGGAGGAAAAAAATCGGCGAACTGTGACTGAATAAGGACATAACTTTTCATCCAGAAATCGTTGCTGGACAAATAATATACCAAATCGATGTTCTTTTAAAGCCCTACAAATCTGGCGGGGCGAAGTCCACCAACCCATTTTTCTAGGCCAAAATTCACTTGTTTTCATCAGCGTTTGGAGGAAAAGAATCGTTGATGGGCCTATAATATACCAAATTGAAGCTCTTTTAAAGCCCTACAAATCTAGCGGGGCAAAGCCCACCAACTCAATTTTTTAGGCCAAAATTCACTTGTTTTCATCAGTTTTGGAGGAAAAGAATCGGATAATCGTGACTGAATACGGCCATAACTTTTGATCCAGAAATCGTTGCTGGGCCTATAATATACCAAATCGAAGCTCTTTTAAAGCCCTACAAATCTAGCGGGGCAAAGCCCACCAACCCAATATTTTTGGCCAAAATTCGCTTGTTTTCATCAGTTTTGGAGGAAAAAAATCGGTGAACTTGGACTGAATACGGACATAACTTTTGATCCAGAAATCATTGCTGGGCCTATAATATACCAAATCGAACCTCTTTCAAAGGCCTACAAATCTAGCTGGGCAAAGCCCACCAACCTCATTTTTTAGGACAAAATTCACTTCCTTTCATCAGTTTTGGAGGAAAAAAATCGGCGAACTGTGATTGAATACGGACATAACTTTTGATCTAGAAATCGTTGCTGGGCCTATAATATACCAAATCGAAGCTCTTTTAAAGCCCTACAAATCTAGAGGGCCAAAGCGTACCAACCCAATTTTTTAGGCCAAAATTCACTTGTTTTCATCAGTTTTGGAGGAAAAGAATCGGATAATCGTGACTGAATACGGCCATAACTTTTGATCCAGAAGTCGTTGCTGGGCCTATTATATACCAAATCGAAGCTCTTTTAAAGCCCTACAAATCTAGCGGGGTAAAGCCTACCAACCCAATTTTTTAGGCCAAAATTCACTTGTTTTCATCAGCTTTTGGAGGAAAAGAATCGGATAACTGTGACTGAATACGGCCATAACTTTTGATCCAGAAGTCGTTGCTGGGCCTATTATATACCAAATCGAAGCTCTTTTAAAGCCCTACAAATCTAGCGGGGTAAAGCCCACCAACCAAATTTTTTAGGCCAAAATTCACTTGTTTTCGTCAGCTTTTGGAGGAAAAGAATCGGATAACTGTGACTGAATACGGCCATAACTTTTGATCCACAAATCGTTGCTGGGCCTATAATATACCAAATCGAAGCTCTTTTAAAGCCCTACAAATCTAGCGGGGCAAAGCCTACCAAACCAATATTTTTGGCCAAAATTCGCTTGTTTTCATCAGTTTTGGAGGTTAAAAATCGGCGAACTGTGACTGAATACGGACATAACTTTTGATCCAGAAATCATTGCTGGGCCTATAATATACCAAATCGAAGCTCTTTTAAAGCCCTAAAAATCTAGTGTGGCAAAGCGCACTGACCCAATTTTTTAGGCCAAAATTCACTTGTTTTCATTAGTTTTGGAGGAAAAGAATCGGATAACTGTGACTGAATACGGCCATAACTTTTGATCCAGAAATCATTGCTGGGCCTATAATATGCCAAATCGAAGCACTTTTAAAGCCCTACAAATCAAGCGTTGCAAAGCCCACCAACCCAATTTTTTAGGCCAAAATTCACTTGTTTTCATCAGCTTTGGACGAAAAGAATCGGATAATCGTGACTGAATACGGCCATAACTTTTGATCCAGAAGTCGTTGCTGGGACTATAATATACCAAATCGAAGCTCTTTTAAAGTCCCACAAATCAAGCAGGGAATAGCCCACCAAGCAAATTTTTTAGGCTAAAATTCACATGTTTTCACCAGTTTTGGAGGAAAAGAATCGGATAACTGTGACTGAATACGGCCATAACTTTTAATCCAGAAATCGTTGCTGGGCCTATAATATACCAAATCGAAGCTCTTTTAAAGCCCTACAAATCTAGCGGGGCAAAGCCCACCAACCCAATATTTTTGGCTAAAATTCGCTTGTTTTCATCAGTTTTGGAGGAAAAAAAGCGGCGAACTGTGAATGAATACGGACATAACTATTGATCTAGAAATCGTTGCTGGGACAATAATATACCAAATCGATGCTCTTTTAAAGCCCTTCAAATCTAGCTGGGCAAAGCCCACCAACCCAATTTGTTAGGCCAAAATTCACTAGCTTTCATCAATTTTGGAGGAAAAAAATTGGCGAACTGTGACTGAATACGGACATAACTTTTTATCCAGAAATCGTTGATGGGCCTATTATATACCAAATCGAAGCTCTTTTAAAGCCCTACAAATCTAGCGGGGCAAAGCCCACGAACCAAATTTTTTAGGCCAAAATTCAATTTTTTTCATCAGCTTTGGAGGAAAAGAATCGGATAATCGTGACTGAATACGGCCATAACTTTTGATCCAGAAATCGTTGCTGGGCCTATAATATACCATATCGAAGCTCTTCTAAAGCCCTACAAATCTAGCGTTGCAAAGCCCATCAACCCAATTTTTTAGGCAAAATTCACTTATTTTCATCAGCTTTGGAGGAAAAGAATCGGATAATTGTGACTGAATATGGCCATAACTTTTGATCCAGAAGTCGTTGCTGGGACTATAATATACCAAATCGAAGCTCTTTTAAAGCCCTACAAATCAAGCGGGGCATAGCCCACCAAGCTAATTTTTTAGGCGAAAATTCACTTGTTTTCACAGTTTCGGAGGAAAAGAATCGGATAACTGTGACTGAATACGGCCATGAATTATTATCCAGAAATCGTTGTTAGGCCAATAATATACCAAATCGAAGCTCTTTTAAAGCCCTACAAATCTAGCGGGGCAAAGCCCACCAACCCAATATTTTAGGCCAAAATTCGCTTGTTTTCATCAGTTTTGGAGGAAAAAAAGCGGCGAACTGTGAATGAATACGGACATAACTATTGATCTAGAAATCGTTGCTGGGACAATAATATACCAAATCGATGTTCTTTTAAAGCCCTTCAAATCTAGCTGGGCAAAGCCCACCAACCCAATTTTTTAGGCCAAAATTCACTTGCTTTCATCAGTTTTAGAGGAAAAAAATTGGTGAACTGTGACTGAATACGGACATTACTTTTGACCCAGAAATTATTGCTGGGCCTATTATATTCCAAATCGAAGCTCTTTTAAAGCCCTACAAATCTAGCGGGGCAAAGCCCACCAACCCAATTTTTTAGGCCAAAATTCACTTGTTTTCATCAGCTTCGGAGGAAAAGAATCGGATAATCGTGACTGAATACGGCCATAACTTTTTATCCAGAAGACGTTGCGGGGACTATAATATACCAAATCGAAGCTCTTTTAAAGCCCTACAAATCAAGCGGGGCATAGCCCACCAAGCCAAATTTTTATGCCAAAATTCACTTGTTTTCACCAGTTTTGGAGGAAAAGAATCGGATAACTGTGACTGAATACGGCCGTAACTTTTGATCCAGAAATCGTTGCTGGGCCTATTATATACCAAATCGAAGCTCTTTTAAAGCCCTACAAATCTAGCGGGGCAAAGCCCACCAACCCAATATTTTTGGCCAAAATTCGCTTGTTTTCATCAGTTTTGGAGGAAAAAAAGCGGCGAACTGTGAATGAATACGGACATAACTACTGATCTAGAAATCGTTGCTGGGACATTAATATACCAAATCGATGCTCTTTTAAAGCCCTCCAAATCTAGCTGGGCAAAGCCCACAAACCCAATTTTTTAGGCCAAAATTCACTTGCTTTCATCAGTTTTGGAGGAAAAAAATTGGTGAATTGTGACTGAATACGGACATAACTTTTGATCCAGAAATCGTTGCTGGGCCTATTATATACCAAATCAAAGCTCTTTTAAAGCCCTACAAATCTAGCGGGGCAAAGCCCACGAACCCAATTTTTTAGGCCAAAATTCACTTGTTTTCATCAGCTTTGGAGGAAAAGAATTGGATAATCGTGACTGAATACGGCCATAACTTTTGATCCAGAAATCGTTGCTGGGCCTATAATATACCAAATCGAAGCTCTTTTAAAGCCCTACAAATCTAGCGTTGCAAAGCCCACCAACCCAATTTTTAGGCCAAAATTCACTTGTTTTCATCAGCTTTGGAGGAAAAGAATCAGATAATCGTGACTGAATATGGCCATAACTTTTGATCCAGAAGTCGTTGCTGGGACTATAATATACCAAATCGAAGCTCTTTTAAAGCCCTACAAATCTAGCGGGGTAAAGCCCACCAACTCAATTTTTTAGGCCAAAATTCACTTGTTTTCATCTGTTTTGGAGGAAAAGAATCGGATGATCGTGACTGAATACGGCCATAACTTTTGATCCAGAAATCGTTGCTGGGCCTATAGTATACCAAATCGAAGCTCTTTTAAAGCCATACAAATCTAGCGGGGCAAAGCCCACCAACCAAATATTTTTGGCCAAAATTCGCTTGTTTTCATCAGTTTTGGAGGAAAAAAATCGGCGAACTGTGACTGAATACGGACAAAACTTTTGATCCAGAAATCAGTGCTGGGCCTATAATATACCAAATCGAAGCTTTTTCAAAGCCCTAAAAATCTAGCGTGGCAAAGCTCACTGACCCAATTTTTTAGGCCAAAATTCACTTGTTTTCATCAGGTTTAGAGGAAAAAAATCGGCGAACTATGACTGAATACGGACATAACTTTTGATCTAGAAATCATTGTTGGGCCAATAATATACCAAATCGAAGCTCTTTTAAAGCCCTACAAATCTAGCTGGGCAAAGCCCACAAACCTAATTTTTTAGGACAAAATTCACTTGCTTTCATCAGTTTTGGAGGAAAAAAATCGGCGAACTGTGATTGAATACGGACATAACTTTTGATCTAGAAATCGTTGCTGGGCCTATAATATACCAAATCGAAGCTCTTTTAAAGCCCTACAAATCAAGAAGGGCAAAGCGTACCAACCCAATTTTTTAGGCCAAAATTCACTTGTTTTCATCAGTTTTGGAGGAAAAGAATCCAATAACTGTGACTGAATACGGCCATAACTTTTGATCCAGAAGTCGTTGCTGGGCCTATTATATACCAAATCGAAGCTCTTTTAAAGCCCTACAAATCTAGCGGGGTAAAGCCGACCAACCCAATTTTTTAGGCCAAAATTCACTTGTTTTCATCAGCTTTTGGAGGAAAAGAATCGGATAACTGTGACTGAACACGGCCATAACTTTTGATCCAGAAATCGTTGATGGGCCTATAATATACCAAATTGAAGCTCTTTTAAAGCCCTACAAATCTAGCGGGTCAAGGCACACCAACTCAAATTTTTAGGCCAAAATTCACTTGTTTTCATCAATTTTGGAGGAAAAGAATCGGATAATCGTGACTGAATACGGCCATAACTTTTGATCCAGAAATCGTTGCTGGGCCTATAATATACCAAATCGAAGCTCTTTTAAAGCCCTACAAATCGAGTGGGGCAAAGCCCACCAACAAAATATTTTTGGCCAAAATTCGCTTGTTTTCATCAGTTTTGGAGGAAAAAAATCGGTGAACTGTGACTGAATACGGACATAACTCTTGATCCAGAAATCATTGCTGGGCCTATAATATACCAAATCGAAGCTCTTTCAAAGCCCTAAAAATCTAGCGTGGCAAAGCGCACTGATCCAATTTTTTAGGCCCAAATTCACTTGTTTTCATCAGGTTTGGAGGAAAAAAATCGGCGAACTGTGACTGAATACGGACATAACTTTTGATCTAGAAATCATTGTTGGGCCAATAATATACTAAATCGAAGCTCTTTTAAAGCCCTACAAATCTAGCTGGGCAAAGCCCACAAACCTAATTTTATAGGACAAAATTCACTTGCTTTCATCAGTTTTGGAGGAAAAAAATCGGCGAACTGTGATTGAATACGGACATAACTTTTGATCTAGAAATCGTTGCTGGGCCTATAATATACCAAATCAAAGCTCTTTTAAAGCCCTACAAATCAAGAAGGGCAAAGCGTACCAACCCAATTTTTTAGGCCAAAATTCACTTGTTTTCATCCGTTTTGGAGGAAAAGAATCGGATAACTTTGACTGAATACGGCCATAACTTTTGATCCAGAAGTCGTTGCTGGGCCTATTATATACCAAATCAAAGCTCTTTTAAAGCCCTACAAATCTAGCGGGGTAAAGCCCACCAACTCAATTTTTTAGGCCAAAATTCACTTGTTTTCATCAGCTTTTGGAGGAAAAGAATCGGATAACTGTGACTGAATACGGCCATAACTTTTGATCCAGAAATCGTTGATGGGCCTATAATATACCAAATTGGAGCTCTTTTAAAGCCCTTCAAATCTAGCGGGGCAAAGCCCACCAACTCAATTTTTTATGCCAAAATTCACTTGAGTTCATCAGGTTTTGAGGAAAAAAATCGGCGAACTGTGACTGAATACGGACATAACTTTTGATCTAGAAATCATTGCTGGGCCAATAATATACCAAATCGAAGCTCTTTTAAAGCCCTACAAATCTAGCTGGGCAAAGCCCACCAACCTAATTTTTTAGGACAAAATTCACATGCTTTCATCAGTTTTGGAGGAAAAAAATCGGCAAACTGTGATTGAATACGGACATAACTTTTGATCCAGAAATCGTTACTGGGCTTATAATATACCAAATCGAAGCTCTTTTAAAGCCCTTCAAATCTAGAGGGGCAAAGCGTACCAACCCAATTTTTTAGGGCAAAATTCACTTGTTTTCATCAGTTTTGGAGGAAAAGAATCGGATAACAGTGACTGAATACGGCCATAACTTTTGATCCAGAAATCGTTGCTGGGCCTATAATATACCAAATCGAAGCTCTTTTAAAGCCCTACAAATCTAGCGGGGCAAAGCCCACCAACCCAATTTTTTAGGCAAAAATTCACTTGTTTTCATCAGCTTTGGAAGAAAAGAATCAGATAATCGAGACTGAATATGGCAATAACTTTTGATCCAGAAGTCGTTGCTGGGACTATAATATACCAAATCGAAGCTCTTTTAAAGCCCTACAAATCAAGCGGGGCAAAGCCCACCAAGCCAATTTTTTAGGCCAAAATTCACTTGTTTTCATAGTTTCGGAGGAAAAGAATCGGATAACTGTGACTGAATACGGCCATGAATTTTGATCCAGAAATCGTTGTTGGGCCAATAATATACCAAATCGAAGCACTTTTAAAGCCCTACAAATCTAGCGGGGCAAAGCCCATAAACCCAATATTTTCGGCCAAAATTCGCTTGTTTTCATCAGTTTTGGAGGAAAAAAATCGGCGCACTGTGACTGAATACGGACATAACTTTTGATCCAGAAATCATTGCTGGGCCTATAATATACCAAATCGAAGCTCTTTTAAAGCCCTACAAATCTAGCGGGGTAAAGCCCACCAACCCAATTTTTTAGGCCAAAATTCACTTGTTTTCATCAGCTTTTGGAGGAAAAGAATCGGATAACTGTGACTGAATACAGCCATAACTTTTGATCCAGAAATCGTTGATGGGCCTATAATATACCAAATTGAAGCTCTTTTAAAGCCCTACAAATCTAGCGGGGCAAAGCCCACCAACTCAATTTTTTAGGCCAAAATTCACTTGTTTTCATCAGTTTTGGAGGAAAAGAATCGGATAATCGTGACTGAATACGGCCATAACTTTTGATCCAGAAATCGTTGCTGGGCCTATAATATACCAAATCGAAGCTCTTTTAAAGCCATACAAATCTAGCAGGGCAAAGCCCACCAACCAAATATTTTTGGCCAAAATTCGCTTGTTTTCATCAGTTTTGGAGGAAAAAAATCGGCGAACTGTGACTGAATACGGACATAACTTTTGATCCAGAAATCATTGTTGGGCCTATAATATACCAAATCGAAGCTCTTTCAAAGCCCTAAAAATCTAGCGTGGCAAAGCGCACTGACCCAATTTTTTAGGCCAAAATTCACTTGTTTTCATCAGGTTTAGAGGAAAAAAATCGGCGAACTGTGACTGAATACGGACATAACTTTTCATCTAGAAATCATTGTTGGGCCAATAATATACCAAATCGAAGCTCTTTTAAAGCCCTACAAATCTAGCTGGGCAAAGCCCACAAACCTAATTTTTTAGGACAAAATTCACTTGCTTTCATCAGTTTTGGAGGAAAAAAATCGGCGAACTGTGATTGAATACGGACATAACTTTTGATCTAGAAATCGTTGCTGGGCCTATAATATACCAAATCGAAGCTCTTTTAAAGCCCTACAAATCAAGAAGGGCAAAGCGTACCAACCCAATTTTTTAGGCCAAAATTCACTTGTTTTCATCAGTTTTGGAGGAAAAGAATCGGATAACTGTGACTGAATACGGCCATAACTTTTGATCCAGAAGTCGTTGCTGGGCCTATTATATACCAAATCGAAGCTCTTTTAAAGCCCTACAAATCTAGCGGGGTAAAGCCCACCAACCCAATTTTATAGGCCAAAATTCACTTGTTTTCATCAGCTTTTGGAGGAAAAGAATCGGATAACTGTGACTGAATACGGCCATAACTTTTGATCCAGAAATCGTTGATGGGCCTATAATATACCAAATTGAAGCTCTTTTAAAGCCCTACAAATCTAGCGGGGCAAAGCCCACCAACTCAATTTTTTATGCCAAAATTCACTTGTTTTCATCAGGTTTAGAGGAAAAAAATCGGCGAACTGTGACTGAATACGGACATAACTTTTGATCTAGAAATCATTGCTGGGCCAATAATATACCAAATCGAAGCTCTTTTAAAGCCCTACAAATCTAGCTGGGCAAAGACCACCAACCTAATTTTTTAGGACAAAATTCACTTGCTTTCATCAGTTTTGGAGGAAAAAAATTGGCAAACTGTGATTGAATACGGACATAACTTTTGATCCAGAAATCGTTGCTGGGCCTATAATATACCAAATCGAAGCTCTTTTAAAGCCCTACAAATCTAGAGGGGCAAAGCGTACCAACCCCATTTGTTAGGCCAAAATTCACTTGTTTTCATCAGTTTTGGAGGAAAAGAATCGGATAACTGTGACTGAATACGGCCATAACTTTTGATCCAGAAATCGTTGCTGGGCCTATAATATACCAAATCGAAGCTCTTTTAAAGCCCTACAAATCTAGAGGGGTAAAGCCCACCAACCCAATTTTTTAGGCCAAAATTCACTTGTTTTCATCAGCTTTGGAAAAAAAGAATCAGATAATCGTGACTTAATATGGCCATAACTTTTGATCCAGAAGTCGTTGCTGGGAATATAGTATACCAAATCGAAGCACTTTTAAATCCCTACAAATCAAGCGGGGCAAAGCCCACCAAGCCAATTTTTTAGGCCAAAATTCACTTGTTTTCACAGTTTCGGAGGAAAAGAATCGGATAACTGTCACTGAATACGGCCATGACTTTTGATCCAGAAATCGTTGCTGGGCCTATAATATGCCAAATCGAAGCTCTTTTAAAGCCCTACAAATCAAGAGTTGCAAAGCCCACCAACCCAATTTTTTAGGCCAAAATTCACTTGTTTTCATCAGCTTTGGACGAAAAGAATCGGATAATCGTGACTGAATACGGCCATAACTTTTGATCCAGAAGTCGTTGCTGGGACTATAATATACCAAATCGAAGCTCTTTTAAAGCCCCACAAATCAAGCGGGGCATAGCCCACCAAGCAAATTTTTTAGGCCAAAATTCACATGTTTTCACCAGTTTTGGAGGAAAAGAATCGGATAACTGTGACTGAATACGGCCATAACTTTTAATCCAGAAATCGTTGCTGGGCCTATAATATACCAAATCGAAGCTCTTTTAAAGCCATACAAATCTAGCGGGGCAAAGCCCACCAACCAAATATTTTTGGCCAAAATTCGCTTGTTTTCATCAGCTTTGGAGGAAAAGAATCGGATAATCGTGACTGAATATGGCCATAACTTTTGATCCAGAAGTCGTTTCTGGGACTATAATATACCAAATCGAAGCTCTTTTAAAGCCCTACAAATCAAGCGGGGCAAAGCCCACCAACCTAATTTTTTAGGCCAAAATTCACTTGCTTTCATCAATTTTGGAGGAAAAAAATTGGCGAACTGTGACTGAATACGGACATAACTTTTGATCCAGAAATCGTTGCTGGGCCTATTATATACCAAATCGAAGCTCTTTTAAAGCCCTACAAATCTAGCGGGGCAAAGCGCACCAACCCAATTTTTTAGGCCAAAATTCACTTTTTTTCATCAGCTTTGGAGGAAAAGAATCGGATAATCGTGACTGAATACGGCCATAACTTTTGATCCAGAAATCGTTGTTGGGCCTATAATATACCAAATCGAAGCTCTTTTAAAGCCCTACAAATCTAGCGTTGCAAAGCCCACCAACCCAATTTTTTAGGCCAAAATTCACTTGTTTTCATCAGCTTTGGAGGAAAAGAATCGGATAATCGTGACTGAATATGGCCATAACTTTTGATCCAGAAGTCGTTTCTGGGACTATAATATACCAAATCGAAGCTCTTTTAAAGCCCTACAAATCAAGCGGGGCAAAGCCCACCAACCTAATTTTTTAGGCCAAAATTCACTTGCTTTCATCAATTTTGGAGGAAAAAAATTGGCGAACTGTGACTGAATACGGACATAACTTTTGATCCAGAAATCGTTGCTGGGCCTATTATATACCAAATCGAAGCTCTTTTAAAGCCCTACAAATCTAGCGGGGCAAAGCGCACCAACCCAATTTTTTAGGCCAAAATTCACTTTTTTTCATCAGCTTTGGAGGAAAAGAATCGGATAATCGTGACTGAATACGGCCATAACTTTTGATCCAGAAATCGTTGTTGGGCCTATAATATACCAAATCGAAGCTCTTTTAAAGCCCTACAAATCTAGCGTTGGAAAGCCCACCAACCCAATTTTTTAGGCCAAAATTCACATGTTTTCATCAGCTTTGGAGGAAAAGAATCGGATAATCGTGACTGAATATGCCCATAACTTTTGATCCAGAAGTCGTTGCTGGGACTATAATATACCAAATCGAAGCTCTTTTAAAGCCCTACAAATCAAGCGGGGCATAGCCCACCAAGCCAATTTTTTAGGCCAAAATTCACTTGTTTTCACCAGTTTTGGAGGAAAAGAATCGGATAACCGTGACTGAATACGGCCATAACTTTTGATCCAGAAATCGTTGCTGGACCTATTATATACCAAATCGAAGCTTTTTTAAAGCCCTACAAATCTAGCGGTGCAAAGCCCACCAACCCAATATTTTTGGCCAAAATTCGCTTGTTTTCATCAGTTTTGGAGGAAAAAAAGCGGCGAACTGTGAATGAATACGGACATAACTATTGATCTAGAAATCGTTGCTGGGACAATAATATACCAAATCGATGTTCTTTTAAAGCCCTTCAAATCTAGCTGGGAAAAGCCCACCAACCCAATTTTTTAGGCCAAAATTCACTTGCTTTCATCAGTTTTGGAGGAGAAAAATTGGTGAACTGTGACTGAATACGGACATTACTTTTGACCCAGAAATCGTTGCTGGGCCTATTATATACCAAATCGAAGCTCTTTTAAAGCCCTAAAAATCTAGCGGGGCAAAGCCCACAAACCCAATTTTTTAGGCCAAAATTCACTTGTTTTCATCAGCTTTGGAGGAAAAGAATCGGATAATCGTGACTGGATACGGCCATAACTTTTTATCCAGAAGTCGTTGCGGGGACTATAATATACCAAATCGAAGCTCTTTTAAAGCCCTACAAATCAAGCGGGGCATAGCCCACCAAGCCAAATTTTTATGCCAAAATTCACTTGTTTTCACCAGTTTTGGAGGAAAAGAATCGGATAACTGTGACTGAATACGGCCATAACTTTTGATCCAGAAATCGTTGCTGGGCCTATTATATACCAAATCGAAGCTCTTTTAAAGCCTTACAAATCTAGCGGGGCAAAGCCCACCAACCCAATATTTTTGGCCAAACTTCGCTTGTTTTCATCAGTTTTGGAGGAAAAAAAGCGGCGAACTGTGAATGAATACGGACATAACTATTGATCTAGAAATCGTTGCTGGGACAATAATATACCAAATCGATGCTCTTTTAAAGCCCTTCAAATCTAGCTGGGCAAAGCCCACCAACCCAATTTTTTAGGCCAAAATTCACTTGCTTTCATCAATTTTGGAGGAAAAAAATTGGCGAACTGTGACTGAATACGGACATAACTTTTGATCCAGAAATCGTTGCTGGGCCTATTATATACCAAATCGAAGCTCTTTTAAAGCCCTACAAATCTAGCGGGGCAAAGCCCACCAACCCAGTTTTTTAGGCCAAAATTCATTTGTTTTCATCAGCTTTGGAGGAAAAGAATCGGATAATCGTGACTGAATACGGCCATAACTTTTTATCCAGAAGTCGTTGCAGGGACTATAATATACCAAATCGAAGCTCTTTTAAAGCCCTACAAATCAAGCGGGGCAAAGCCCACCAAGCCAAATTTTTATGCCAAAATTCACTTGTTTTCACCAGTTTTGGAGGAAAAGAATCGGATAACTGTGACTGAATACGGCCATAACTTTTGATCCAGAAATCGTTGCTGGGCCTATTATATACCAAATCGAAGCTCTTTTAAAGCCCTACAAATCTAGCGGGGCAAAGCCCACCAACCCAATATTTTTGGCCAAAATTCGCTTGTTTTCATCAGTTTTGGAAGAAAAAAAGCGGCGAACTGTGAATGAATACGGACATAACTATTGATCTAGAAATCGTTTCTGGGACATTAATATACCAAATCGATGCTCTTTTAAAGCCCTTCAAATCTAGCTGGGCAAAGCCCACCAACCCAATTTTTTAGGCCAAAATTCACTTGCTTTCATCAGTTTTGGAGGAAAAAAATTGGTGAACTGTGACTGAATACGGACATAACTTTTGATCTAGAAATCGTTGCTGGGCCTATTATATACGAAATCGAAGCTCTTTTAAAGACCTACAAATCTAGAGGGGCAAAGCGCACCAACCCAATTTTTTTGGCCAAAATTCACTTTTTTTCATCAGCTTTGGAGGAAAAGAATCGGATAATCGTGACTGAATACGGCCATAACTTTTGATCCAGAAATCGTTGCTGGGCCTATAATATACCAAATCGAAGCTCTTTTAAAGCCCTACAAATCTAGCGTTGCAAAGCCCACCAACCCAATTTTTTAGGCCAAAATTCACTTGTTTTCATCAGCTTTGGTGGAAAAGAATCGGATAATCGTGACTGAATATGGCCATAACTTTTGATCCAGAAGTCGTTGCTGGGACTATAATATACCAAATTGAAGCTCTTTTAAAGCCCTACAAATCAAGCGGGGCATAGCCCACCAAGCCAATTTTTTATGCCAAAATTCACTTGTTTTCACCAGTTTTGGAGGAAAAGAATCGGATAACTGTGACTGAATACGGCCATAACTTTTGATCCAGAAATCGTTGCTGGGCCTATTATATACCAAATCGAAGCTCTTTTAAAGCCTTACAAATCTAGCGGGGCAAAGCCCACCAACCCAATATTTTTGGCCAAACTTCGCTTGTTTTCATCAGTTTTGGAGGAAAAAAAGCGGCGAACTGTGAATGAATACGGACATAACTATTGATCTAGAAATCGTTGCTGGGACAATAATATACCAAATCGATGCTCTTTTAAAGCCCTTCAAATCTAGCTGGGCAAAGCCCACCAACCTAATTTTTTAGGCCAAAATTCACTTGCTTTCATCAATTTTGGAGGAAAAAAATTGGCGAACTGTGACTGAATACGGACATAACTTTTGATCCAGAAATCGTTGCTGGGCCTATTATATACCAAATCGAAGCTCTTTTAAAGCCCTACAAATCTAGTGGGGCAAAGCGCACCAACCCAATTTTTTAGGCCAAAATTCACTTTTTTTCATCAGCTTTGGAGGAAAAGAATCGGTTAATCGTGACTGAATACGGCCATAACTTTTGATCCAGAAATCGTTGTTGGGCCTATAATATACCAAATCGAAGCTCTTTTAAAGCCCTACAAATCTAGCGTTGCAAAGCCCACCAACCCAATTTTTTAGGCCAAAATTCACTTGTTTTCATCAGCTTTGGAGGAAAAGAATCGGATAATCGTGACTGAATATGGCCATAACTTTTGATCCAGAAGTCGTTGCTGGGACTATAATATACCAAATCGAAGCTCTTTTAAAGCCCTACAAATCAAGCGGGGCATAGCCCACCAAGCCAATTTTTTAGGCCAAAATTCACTTGTTTTCACCAGTTTTGGAGGAAAAGAATCGGATAACCGTGACTGAATACGGCCATAACTTTTGATCCAAAAATCGTTGCTGGACCTATTATATACCAAATCGAAGCTTTTTTAAAGCCCTACAAATCTAGCGGTGCAAAGCCCACCAACCCAATATTTTTGGCCAAAATTAGCTTGTTTTCACCAGTTTTGGAGGAAAAAAAGCGGCGAACTGTGAATGAATACGGACATAACTATTGATCTAGAAATCGTTGCTGGGACAATAATATACCAAATCGATGTTCTTTTAAAGCCCTTCAAATCTAGCTGGGCAAAGCCCACCAACCCAATTTTTTAGGCCAAAATTCACTTGCTTTCATCAGTTTTGGAGGAAAAAAATTGGTGAACTGTGACTAAATACGGACATTACTTTTGACCCAGAAATCGTTGCTGGGCCTATTATATACCAAATCGAAGCTCTTTTAAAGCCCTAAAAATCTAGCGGGGCAAAGCCCACCAACCCAATTTTTTAGGCCAAAATTCACTTGTTTTCATCAGCTTTGGAGGAAAAGAATCAGATAATCGTGACTGAATACGGCCATAACTTTTTATCCAGAAGTCGTTGCGGGGACTATAATATACCAAATCGAAGCTCTTTTAAAGCCCTACAAATCTAGCGTTGCAAAGCCCACCAACCCAATTTTTTAGGCCAAAATTCACTTGTTTTCATCAGCTTTGGAGGAAAAGAATCGGATAATCGTGACTGAATATGCCCATAACTTTTGATCCAGAAGTCGTTGCTGGGACTATAATATACCAAATCGAAGCTCTTTTAAAGCCCTACAAATCAAGCGGGGCATAGCCCACCAAGCCAATTTTTTAGGCCAAAATTCACTTGTTTTCACCAGTTTTGGAGGAAAAGAATCGGATAACCGTGACTGAATACGGCCATAACTTTTGATCCAAAAATCGTTGCTGGACCTATTATATACCAAATCGAAGCTTTTTTAAAGCCCTACAAATCTAGCGGTGCAAAGCCCACCAACCCAATATTTTTGGCCAAAATTAGCTTGTTTTCATCAGTTTTGGAGGAAAAAAAGCGGCGAACTGTGAATGAATACGGACATAACTATTGATCTAGAAATCGTTGCTGGGACAATAATATACCAAATCGATGTTCTTTTAAAGCCCTTCAAATCTAGCTGGGCAAAGCCCACCAGCCCAATTTTTTAGGCCAAAATTCACTTGTTTTCATCAGCTTTGGAGGAAAAGAATCGGATAATCGTGACTGAATACGGCCATAACTTTTTATCCAGAAGTCGTTGCGGGGACTATAATATACCAAATCGAAGCTCTTTTAAAGCCCTACAAATCAAGCGGGGCATAGCCCACCAAGCCAAATTTTTATGCCAAAATTCACTTGTTTTCACCAGTTTTGGAGGAAAAGAATCGGATAACTGTGACTGAATACGGCCATAACTTTTGATCCAGAAATCGTTGCTGGGCCTATTATATACCAAATCGAAGCTCTTTTAAAGCCTTACAAATCTAGCGGGGCAAAGCCCACCAACCCAATATTTTTGGCCAAACTTCGCTTGTTTTCATCAGTTTTGGAGGAAAAAAAGCGGCGAACTGTGAATGAATACGGACATAACTATTGATCTAGAAATCGTTGCTGGGACAATAATATACCAAATCGATGCTCTTTTAAAGCCCTTCAAATCTAGCTGGGCAAAGCCCACCAACCCAATTTTTTAGGCCAAAATTCACTTGCTTTCATCAATTTTGGAGGAAAAAAATTGGCGAACTGTGACTGAATACGGACATAACTTTTGATCCAGAAATCGTTGCTGGGCCTATTATATACCAAATCGAAGCTCTTTTAAAGCCCTACAAATCTAGCGGGGCAAAGCCCACCAACCCAATTTTTTAGGCCAAAATTCACTTGTTTTCATCAGCTTTGGAGGAAAAGAATCGGATAATCGTGACTGAATACGGCCATAACTTTTTATCCAGAAGTCGTTGCGGGGACTATAATATACCAAATCGAAGCTCTTTTAAAGCCCTACAAATCAAGCGGGGCATAGCCCACCAAGCCAAATTTTTATGCCAAAATTCACTTGTTTTCACCAGTTTTGGAGGAAAAGAATCGGATAACCGTGACTGAATACGGCCATAACTTTTGATCCAGAAATCGTTGCTGGACCTATTATATACCAAATCGAAGCTCTTTTAAAGCCCTACAAATCTAGCGGTGCAAAGCCCACCAACCCAATATTTTTGGCCAAAATTCGCTTGTTTTCATCAGTTTTGGAGGAAAAAAAGCGGCGAACTGTGAATGAATACGGACATAACTATTGATCTAGAAATCGTTGCTGGGACAATAATATACCAAATCGATGTTCTTTTAAAGCCCTTCAAATCTAGCTGGGCAAAGCCCACCAACCCAATTTTTTAGGCCAAAATTCACTTGCTTTCATCAGTTTTGGAGGAAAAAAATTGGTGAACTGTGACTGAATACGGACATTACTTTTGACCCAGAAATCGTTGCTGGGCCTATTATATACCAAATCGAAGCTCTTTTAAAGCCCTAAAAATCTAGCGGGGCAAAGCCCACCAACCCAATTTTTTAGGCCAAAATTCACTTGTTTTCATCAGCTTTGGAGGAAAAGAATCAGATAATCGTGACTGAATACGGCCATAACTTTTTATCCAGAAGTCGTTGCGGGGACTATAATATACCAAATCGAAGCTCTTTTAAAGCCCTACAAATCTAGCGTTGCAAAGCCCACCAACCCAATTTTTTAGGCCAAAATTCACTTGTTTTCATCAGCTTTGGAGGAAAAGAATCGGATAATCGTGACTGAATATGCCCATAACTTTTGATCCAGAAGTCGTTGCTGGGACTATAATATACCAAATCGAAGCTCTTTTAAAGCCCTACAAATCAAGCGGGGCATAGCCCACCAAGCCAATTTTTTAGGCCAAAATTCACTTGTTTTCACCAGTTTTGGAGGAAAAGAATCGGATAACCGTGACTGAATACGGCCATAACTTTTGATCCAAAAATCGTTGCTGGACCTATTATATACCAAATCGAAGCTTTTTTAAAGCCCTACAAATCTAGCGGTGCAAAGCCCACCAACCCAATATTTTTGGCCAAAATTAGCTTGTTTTCATCAGTTTTGGAGGAAAAAAAGCGGCGAACTGTGAATGAATACGGACATAACTATTGATCTAGAAATCGTTGCTGGGACAATAATATACCAAATCGATGTTCTTTTAAAGCCCTTCAAATCTAGCTGGGCAAAGCCCACCAGCCCAATTTTTTAGGCCAAAATTCACTTGTTTTCATCAGCTTTGGAGGAAAAGAATCGGATAATCGTGACTGAATACGGCCATAACTTTTTATCCAGAAGTCGTTGCGGGGACTATAATATACCAAATCGAAGCTCTTTTAAAGCCCTACAAATCAAGCGGGGCATAGCCCACCAAGCCAAATTTTTATGCCAAAATTCACTTGTTTTCACCAGTTTTGGAGGAAAAGAATCGGATAACTGTGACTGAATACGGCCATAACTTTTGATCCAGAAATCGTTGCTGGGCCTATTATATACCAAATCGAAGCTCTTTTAAAGCCCTACAAATCTAGCGGGGCAAAGCCCACCAACCCAATATTTTTGGCCAAACTTCGCTTGTTTTCATCAGTTTTGGAGGAAAAAAAGCGGCGAACTGTGAATGAATACGGACATAACTATTGATCTAGAAATCGTTGCTGGGACAATAATATACCAAATCGATGCTCTTTTAAAGCCCTTCAAATCTAGCTGGGCAAAGCCCACCAACCCAATTTTTTAGGCCAAAATTCACTTGCTTTCATCAGTTTTGGAGGAAAAAAATTGGTGAACTGTGACTGAATACGGACATTACTTTTGACCCAGAAATCGTTGCTGGGCCTATTATATACCAAATCGAAGCTCTTTTAAAGCCCTACAAATCTAGCGGGGCAAAGCCCACCAACCCAATTTTTTAGGCCAAAATTCACTTGTTTTCATCAGCTTTGGAGGAAAAGAATCGGATAATCGTGACTGAATACGGCCATAACTTTTTATCCAGAAGTCGTTGCGGGGTCTATAATATACCAAATCGTAGCTCTTTTAAAGCCCTACAAATCAAGCGGGGCATAGCCCACCAAGCCAAATTTTTATGCCAAAATTCACTTGTTTTCACCAGTTTTGGAGGAAAAGAATCGGATAACTGTGACTGAATACGGCCATAACTTTTGATCCAGAAATCGTTGCTGGGCCTATTATATACCAAATCGAAGCTCTTTTAAAGCCCTACAAATCTAGCGTGGCAAAGCCCACCAACCCAATATTTTTGGCCAAACTTCGCTTGTTTTCATCAGTTTTGGAGGAAAAAAAGCGCGAACTGTGAATGAATACGGACATAACTATTGATCTAGAAATCGTTGCTGGGACAATAATATACCAAATCGATGTTCTTTTAAAGCCCTACAAATCTAGCGGGGCAAAGCCCACCAACCCAATTTTTTAGGCCAAAATTCACTTGTTTTCATCAGCTTTGGAGGAAAAGAATCGGATAATCGTGACTGAATACGGCCATAACTTTTTATCCAGAAGTCGTTGCGGGGACTATAATATACCAAATCGAAGCTCTTTTAAAGCCCTACAAATCAAGCGGGGCATAGCCCACCAAGCCAAATTTTTATGCCAAAATTCACTTGTTTTCACCAGTTTTGGAGGAAAAGAATCGGATAACTGTGACTGAATACGGCCATAACTTTTGATCCAGAAATCGTTGCTGGGCCTATTATATACCAAATCGAAGCTCTTTTAAAGCCCTACAAATCTAGCGGGGCAAAGCCCACCAACCCAATATTTTTGGCCAAACTTCGCTTGTTTTCATCAGTTTTGGAGGAAAAAAAGCGGCGAACTGTGAATGAATACGGACATAACTATTGATCTAGAAATCGTTGCTGGGACAATAATATACCAAATCGATGCTCTTTTAAAGCCCTTCAAATCTAGCTGGGCAAAGCCCACCAACCTAATTTTTTAGGCCAAAATTCACTTGCTTTCATCAATTTTGGAGGAAAAAAATTGGCGAACTGTGACTGAATACGGACATAACTTTTGATCCAGAAATCGTTGCTGGGCCTATTATATACCAAATCGAAGCTCTTTTAAAGCCCTACAAATCTAGCGGGGCAAAGCCCACCAACCCAATTTTTTAGGCCAAAATTCACTTGTTTTCATCAGCTTTGGAGGAAAAGAATCGGATAATCGTGACTGAATACGGCCATAACTTTTTATCCAGAAGTCGTTGCGGGGACTATAATATACCAAATCGAAGCTCTTTTAAAGCCCTACAAATCAAGCGGGGCATAGCCCACCAAGCCAAATTTTTATGCCAAAATTCACTTGTTTTCACCAGTTTTGGAGGAAAAGAATCGGATAACTGTGACTGAATACGGCCATAACTTTTGATCCAGAAATCGTTGCTGGGCCTATTATATACCAAATCGAAGCTCTTTAAAGCCTTACAAATCTAGCGGGGCAAAGCCCACCAACCCAATATTTTTGGCCAAACTTCGCTTGTTTTCATCAGTTTTGGAGGAAAAAAAGCGGCGAACTGTGAATGAATACGGACATAACTATTGATCTAGAAATCGTTTCTGGGACATTAATATACCAAATCGATGCTCTTTTAAAGCCCTTCAAATCTAGCTGGGCAAAGCCCACCAACCCAATTTTTTAGGCCAAAATTCACTTGCTTTCATCAGTTTTGGAGGAAAAAAATTGGTGAACTGTGACTGAATACGGACATAACTTTTGATCCAGAAATCGTTGCTGGGCCTATTATATACGAAATCGAAGCTCTTTTAAAGACCTACAAATCTAGAGGGGCAAAGCGCACAAACCCAATTTTTTGGCCAAAATTCACTTTTTTTCATCAGCTTTGGAGGAAAAGAAGCGGATAATCGTGACTGAATACGGCCATAACTTTTGATCCAGAAATCGTTGTTGGGCCTATAATATACCAAATCGAAGCTCTTTTAAAGCCCTACAATTCTAGCGTTGCAAAGCCCACCAACCCAATTTTTTAGGCCAAAATTCACTTATTTTCATCAGCTTTGGAGGAAAAGAATCGGATAATCGTGACTGAATATGGCCATAACTTTTGATCCAGAAGTCGTTGCTGGGACTATAATATACCAAATCGAAGCTCTTTTAAAGCCCTACAAATCAAGCGGGGCATAGCCCACCAACCCAATTTTTTAGGCCAAAATTCACTTGTTTTCATCAGCTTTGGAGGAAAAGAATCGGATAATCGTGACTGAATACGGCCATAACTTTTTATCCAGAAGTCGTTGCGGGGACTATAATATACCAAATCGAAGCTCTTTTAAAGCCCTACAAATCAAGCGGGGCATAGCCCACCAAGCCAAATTTTTATGCCAAAATTCACTTGTTTTCACCAGTTTTGGAGGAAAAGACTCGGATAACTGTGACTGAATACGGCCATAACTTTTGATCCAGAAATCGTTGCTGGGCCTATTATATACCAAATCGAAGCTCCTTTAAAGCCCTACAAATCTAGCGGGGCAAAGCCCACCAACCCAATTTTTTAGGCCAAAATTCACTTGTTTTCATCAGCTTTGGAGGAAAAGAATCGGATAATCGTGACTGAATACGGCCATAACTTTTTATCCAGAAGTCGTTGCGGGGACTATAATATACCAAATCGAAGCTCTTTTAAAGCCCTACAAATCAAGCGGGGCATAGCCCACCAAGCCAAATTTTTATGCCAAAATTCACTTGTTTTCACCAGTTTTGGAGGAAAAGAATCGGATAACTGTGACTGAATACGGCCATAACTTTTGATCCAGAAATCGTTGCTGGGCCTATTATATACCAAATCGAAGCTCTTTTAAAGCCTTACAAATCTAGCGGGGCAAAGCCCACCAACCCAATATTTTTAGCCAAACTTCGCTTGTTTTCATCAGTTTTGGAGGAAAAAAAGCGGCGAACTGTGAATGAATACGGACATAACTATTGATCTAGAAATCGTTTCTGGGACATTAATATACCAAATCGATGCTCTTTTAAAGCCCTTCAAATCTAGCTGGGCAAAGCCCACCAACCCAATTTTTTAGGCCAAAATTCACTTGCTTTCATCAGTTTTGGAGGAAAAAAATTGGTGAACTGTGACTGAATACGGACATAACTTTTGATCCAGAAATCGTTGCTGGGCCTATTATATACGAAATCGAAGCTCTTTTAAAGACCTACAAATCTAGAGGGGCAAAGCGCACCAACCCAATTTTTTGGCCAAAATTCACTTTTTTTCATCAGCTTTGGAGGAAAAGAATCGGATAATCGTGACTGAATACGGCCATAACTTTTGATCCAGAAATCGTTGCTGGGCCTATAATATACCAAATCGAAGCTCTTTTAAAGCCCTACAAATCTAGCGTTGCAAAGCCCACCAACCCAATTTTTTAGGCCAAAATTCACTTATTTTCATCAGCTTTGGAGGAAAAGAATCGGATAATCGTGACTGAATATGGCCATAACTTTTGATCCAGAAGTCGTTGCTGGGACTATAATATACCAAATCGAAGCTCTTTTAAAGCCCTACAAATCAAGCGGGGCATAGCCCACCAACCCAATTTTTTAGGCCAAAATTCACTTGTTTTCACCAGTTTTGGAGGAAAAGAATCGGATAACCGTGACTGAATACGGCCATAACTTTTGATCCAGAAATCGTTGCTGGGCCTATTATATACCAAATCGAAGCTCTTTTAAAGCCCTACAAATCTAGCGGGGCAAAGCCCACCAACCCAATTTTTTAGGCCAAAATTCACTTGTTTTCATCAGCTTTGGAGGAAAAGAATCGGATAATCGTGACTGAATACGGCCATAACTTTTTATCCAGAAGTCGTTGCGGGGACTATAATATACCAAATCGAAGCTCTTTTAAAGCCCTACAAATCAAGCGGGGCATAGCCCACCAAGCCAAATTTTTATGCCAAAATTCACTTGTTTTCACCAGTTTTGGAGGAAAAGAATCGGATAACTGTGACTGAATACGGCCATAACTTTTGATCCAGAAATCGTTGCTGGGCCTATTATATACCAAATCGAAGCTCTTTTAAAGCCTTACAAATCTAGCGGGGCAAAGCCCACCAACCCAATATTTTTGGCCAAACTTCGCTTGTTTTCATCAGTTTTGGAGGAAAAAAAGCGGCGAACTGTGAATGAATACGGACATAACTATTGATCTAGAAATCGTTTCTGGGACATTAATATACCAAATCGATGCTCTTTTAAAGCCCTTCAAATCTAGCTGGGCAAAGCCCACCAACCCAATTTTTTAGGCCAAAATTCACTTGCTTTCATCAGTTTTGGAGGAAAAAAATTGGTGAACTGTGACTGAATACGGACATAACTTTTGATCCAGAAATCGTTGCTGGGCCTATTATATACGAAATCGAAGCTCTTTTAAAGACCTACAAATCTAGAGGGGCAAAGCGCACCAACCCAATTTTTTTGGCCAAAATTCACTTTTTTTCATCAGCTTTGGAGGAAAAGAATCGGATAATCGTGACTGAATACGGCCATAACTTTTGATCCAGAAATCGTTGCTGGGCCTATAATATACCAAATCGAAGCTCTTTTAAAGCCCTACAAATCTAGCGTTGCAAAGCCCACCAACCCAATTTTTTAGGCCAAAATTCACTTGTTTTCATCAGCTTTGGAGGAAAAGAATCGGATAATCGTGACTGAATATGGCCATAACTTTTGATCCAGAAGTCGTTGCTGGGACTATAATATACCAAATCGAAGCTCTTTTAAAGCCCTACAAATCAAGCGGGGCATAGCCCACCAAGCCAATTTTTTAGGCCAAAATTCACTTGTTTTCACCAGTTTTGGAGGAAAAGAATCGGATAACCGTGACTGAATACGGCCATAACTTTTGATCCAGAAATCGTTGCTGGGCCTATTATATACCAAATCGAAGCTCTTTTAAAGCCCTACAAATCTAGCGGGGCAAAGCCCACCAACCCAATATTTTTGGCCAAAATTCGCTTGTTTTCATCAGTTTTGGAGGAAAAAAAGCGGCGAACTGTGAATGAATACGGACATAACTATTGATCTAGAAATCGTTGCTGGGACAATAATATACCAAATCGATGTTCTTTTAAAGCCCTTCAAATCTAGCTGGGCAAAGCCCACCAACCCAATTTTTTAGGCCAAAATTCACTTGCTTTCATCAGTTTTGGAGGAAAAAAATTGGTGAACTGTGACTGAATACGGACATAACTTTTGATCCAGAAATCGTTGCTGGGCCTATTATATACGAAATCGAAGCTCTTTTAAAGACCTACAAATCTAGCGGGGCAAAGCGCACCAACCCAATTTTTTAGGCCAAAATTCACTTTTTTTCATAAACTTTGGAGGAAAAGAATCGGATAATCGTGACTGAATACGGCCATAACTTTTGATCCAGAAATCGTTGCTGGGCCTATAATATACCAAATCGAAGCTCTTTTAAAGCCCTACAAATCTAGCGTTGTAAAGCCCACCAACCCAATTTTTTAGGCCAAAATTCACTTGTTTTCATCAGCTTTGGAGGAAAAGAATCGGATAATCGTGACAGAATATGGCCATAACTTTTGATCCAGAAGTCGTTGCTTGGACTATAATATACAAAATCGAAGCTCTTTTAAAGCCCTACCTATCAAGCGGGGCATAGCCCACCAAGCCAATTTTTTAGGCCAAAATTCACTTGTTTTCACCAGTTTTGGAGGAAAAGAATCGGATAACCGTGACTGAATACGGCCATAACTTTTGATCCAGAAATCGTTGCTGGGCCTATTATATACCAAATCGAAGCTCTTTTAAAGCCCTACAAATCTAGCGGGGCAAAGCCCACCAACCCAATATTTTTGGCCAAAATTCGCTTGTTTTCATCAGTTTTGGAGGAAAAAAAGCGGCGAACTGTGAATGAATACGGACATAACTATTGATCTAGAAATCGTTGCTGGGACAATAATATACCAAATCGATGTTCTTTTAAAGCCCTTCAAATCTAGATGGGCAAAGCCCACCAACCCAATTTTTTAGGCCAAAATTGACTTGCTTTCATCAGTTTTGGAGGGAAAAAATTGGTGAACTGTGACTGAATACGGACATTACTTTTGACCCAGAAATCGTTGCTGGGCCTATTATATACCAAATCGAAGCTCTTTTAATGCCCCACAAATCTAGCGGGGCAAAGCCCACCAACCCAATTTTTTAGGCCAAAATTCACTTGTTTTCATCAGCTTTGGAGGAAAAGAATCGGATAATCGTGACTGAATACGGCCATAACTTTTTATCCAGAAGTCGTTGCGGGGACAATAATATACCAAATCGAAGCTCTTTTAAAGCCCTACAAATCAAGCGGGGCATAGCCCACCAAGCCAAATTTTTATGCCAAAATTCACTTGTTTTCACCAGTTTTGGAGGAAAAGAATCGGATAACTGTGACTGAATACGGCCATAACTTTTGATCCAGAAATCGTTGCTGGGCCTATTATATACCAAATCGAAGCTCTTTTAAAGCCCTACAAATCTAGCGGGGCAAAGCCCACCAACCCAATATTTTTGGCCAAAATTCGCTTGTTTTCATCAGTTTTGGAGGAAAAAAAGCGGCGAACTGTGAATGAATACGGACATAACTATTGATCTAGAAATCGTTTCTGGGACATTAATATACCAAATCGATGCTCTTTTAAAGCCCTTCAAATCTAGCTGGGCAAAGCCCACCAACCCAATTTTTTAGGCCAAAATTCACTTGCTTTCATCAGTTTTGGAGGAAAAAAATTGGTGAACTGTGACTGAATACGGACATAACTTTTGATCCAGAAATCGTTGCTGGGCCTATTATATACGAAACCGAAGCTCTTTTAAAGACCTACAAATCTAGAGGGGCAAAGCGCACCAACCCAATTTTTTTGGCCAAAATTCACTTTTTTTCATCAGCTTTGGAGGAAAAGAATCGGATAATCGTGACTGAATACGGCCATAACTTTTGATCCAGAAATCGTTGCTGGGCCTATAATATACCAAATCGAAGCTCTTTTAAAGCCCTACAAATCTAGCGTTGCAAAGCCCACCAACCCAATTTTTTAGGCCAAAATTCACTTGTTTTCATCAGCTTTGGAGGAAAAGAATCGGATAATCGTGACTGAATATGGCCATAACTTTTGATCCAGAAGTCGTTGCTGGGACTATAATATACCAAATCGAAGCTCTTTTAAAGCCCTACAAATCAAGCGGGGCATAGCCCACCAAGCCAATTTTTTAGGCCAAAATTCACTTGTTTTCACCAGTTTTGGAGGAAAAGAATCGGATAACCGTGACTGAATACTGCCATAACTTTTGATCCAGAAATCGTTGCTGGGCCTATTATATACCAAATCGAAGCTCTTTTAAAGCCCTACAAATCTAGCGTTGCAAAGCCCACCAACCCAATTTTTTAGGCCAAAATTCACTTGCTTTCATCAGTTTTGGAGGAAAAAAATTGGTGAACTGTGACTGAATACGGACATAACTTTTGATCCAGAAATCGTTGCTGGGCCTATTATATACGAAATCGAAGCTCTTTTAAAGACCTACAAATCTAGCGGGGCAAAGCGCACCAACCCAATTTTTTAGGCCAAAATTCACTTTTTTTCATAAACTTTGGAGGAAAAGAATCGGATAATCGTGACTGAATACGGCCATAACTTTTGATCCAGAAATCGTTGCTGGGCCTATAATATACCAAATCGAAGCTCTTTTAAAGCCCTACAAATCTAGCGTTGCAAAGCCCACCAACCCAATTTTTTAGGCCAAAATTCACTTGTTTTCATCAGCTTTGGAGGAAAAGAATCGGATAATCGTGACAGAATATGGCCATAACTTTTGATCCAGAAGTCGTTGCTTGGACTATAATATACAAAATCGAAGCTCTTTTAAAGCCCTACCAATCAAGCGGGGCATAGCCCACCAAGCCAATTTTTTAGGCCAAAATTCACTTGTTTTCACCAGTTTTGGAGGAAAAGAATCGGATAACCGTGACTGAATACTGCCATAACTTTTGATCCAGAAATCGTTGCTGGGCCTATTATATACCAAATCGAAGCTCTTTTAAAGCCCTACAAATCTAGCGTTGCAAAGCCCACCAACCCAATTTTTTAGGCCAAAATTCACTTGTTTTCATCAGCTTTGGAGGAAAAGAATCGGATAATCGTGACTGAATATGGCCATAACTTTTGATCCAGAAGTCGTTGCTGGGACTATAATATACCAAATCGAAGCTCTTTTAAAGCCCTACAAATCAAGCGGGGCATAGCCCACCAAGCCAATTTTTTAGGCCAAAATTCACTTGTTTTCACCAGTTTTGGAGGAAAAGAATCGGATAACCGTGACTGAATACGGCCATAACTTTTGATCCAGAAATCGTTGCTGGGCCTATTATATACCAAATCGAAGCTCTTTTAAAGCCCTACAAATCTAGCGGGGCAAAGCCCACCAACCCAATATTTTTGGCAAAAATTCGCTTGTTTTCATCAGTTTTGGTGGAAAAAAAGCGGCGAACTGTGAATGCATACGGACATAACTATTGATCTAGAAATCGTTGCTAGGACAATAATATACCAAATCGATGTTCTTTTAAAGCCCTTCAAATCTAGCTGGGCAAAGCCCACCAACCCAATTTTTTAGGCCAAAATTCACTTGCTTTCATCAGTTTTGGAGGAAAAAAATTGGTGAACTGTGACTGAATACGTACATTACTTTTGACCCAGAAATTGTTGCTGGGCCTATTATATACCAAATCGAAGCTCTTTTAAAGCCCCACAAATCTAGCGGGGCAAAGCCCACCAACCCAATTTTTTAGGCCAAAATTCACATGTTTTCATCAGCTTTGGAGGAAAAGAATCAGATAATCGTGACAGAATATGGCCATAACTTTTGATCCAGAAGTCGTTGCTGGGACTATAATATACCAAATCGAAGCTCTTTTAAAGCCCTACAAATCAAGCGGGGCATAGCCCACCAAGCCAATTTTTTAGGCCAAAATTCACTTGTTTTCACCAGTTTTGGACGAAAAGAATCGGATAACCGTGACTGAATACGGCCATAACTTTTGATCCAGAAATCGTTGCTGGGCCTATTATATACCAAATCGAAGCTCTTTTAAAGCCCTACAAATCTAGTGGGGCAAAGCCCACCAACCCAATATTTTTGGCCAAAATTCGCTTGTTTTCATCAGTTTTGGAGGAAAAAAAGCGGCGAACTGTGAATGAATACGGACATAACTATTGATCTAGAAATCGTTGCTGGGACAATAATATACCAAATCGATGTTCTTTTAAAGCCCTTCAAATCTAGCTGGGCAAAGCCCACCAACCCAATTTTTTAGGCCAAAATTCACTTGCTTTCATTAGTTTTGGAGGAAAAAACTTGGTGAACTGTGACTGAATACGGACATTACTTTTGACCCAGAAATCGTTGCTGGGCCTATTATATACCAAATCGAAGCTCTTTTAAAGCCCCACAAATCTAGCGGGGCAAAGCCCACCAACCCAATTTTTTAGGCCAAAATTCACTTGTTTTCATCAGCTTTGGAGGAAAAGAATCGGATAATCGTGACTGAATACGGCCATAACTTTTTATCCAGAAGTCGTTGCGGGGACAATAATATACCAAATCGAAGCTCTTTTAAAGCCCTACAAATCAAGCGGGGCATAGGCCTCCAAGCCAAATTTTTAGGCCAAAATTCACTTGTTTTCACCAGTTTTGGAGGTAAAGAATCGGATAACTGTGACTGAATACGGCCCTAACTTTTGATCCAGAAATCGTTGCTGGGCCTATTATATACCAAATCGAAGCTCTTTTAAAGCCCTACACATCTAGCGGGGCAAAGCCCACCAACCCAATATTTTTGGCCAAAATTCGCTTGTTTTCATCAGTTTTGGAGGAAACAAAGCGGCGAACTGTGAATGAATACGGACATAACTATTGATCTAGAAATAGTTTCTGGGACATTAATATACCAAATCGATGCTCTTTTAAAGCCCTTCAAATCTAGCTGGGCAAAGCCCACCAACCCAATTTTTTAGGCCAAAATTCACTTGCTTTCATCAGTTTTGGAGGAAAAAAATTTGTGAACTGTGACTGAATACGGACATAACTTTTGATCCAGAAATCGTTGCTGGGCCTATTATATACCAAATCGAAGCTCTTTTAAAGCCATACAAATCTAGCGGGGCAAAGCCCACCAACCCAATTTTTTAGGCCAAAATTCACTTGCTTTCATCAATTTTGGAGGAAAAAAATTGGCGAACTGTGACTGAATACGGCCATAACTTTTGATCCAGAAGTCGTTGCTGGGACTAAAATATACCAAATCGAAGCTCTTTTAAAGCCCCACAAATTAAGCGGGGCATAGCCCACCAAGCAAATTTTTTAGGCCAAAATTCACATGTTTTCACCAGTTTTGGAGGAAAAGAATCGGATAACTGTGACTGAATACGACCATAACTTTTAATCCAGAAATCGTTGCTGGGCCTATAATATACCAAATCTAAGCTCTTTTAAAGCCCTACAAATCTAGCTGGGCGAAGCCCACCAACCCAATTTTTTAGGCCAAAATTCACTTGCTTTCATCAATTTTGGAGGAAAAAAATTGGCGAACTGTGACTGAATACGGACATGACTTTTGATCCAGAAATCGTTGCTGGGCCTATTATATACAAAATCGAAGCTCTTTTAAAGCCCTACAAATCTAGCGGGGCAAAGCCCACCAACCCAATATTTTCGGCCAAAATTCGCTTGTTTTCATCAGTTTTGGAGGAAAAAAATCGGCGAACTGTGACTGAATACGGACATAACTTTTGATCCAGAAATCATTGCTGGGACTATAATATACCAAATCGAAGCTCTTTTAAAGCCCTAAAAATCTAGCGTGGCAAAGCACACTGACCCAATTTTTTAGGCCAAAATTCACTTGTTTTCATCAGCTTTGGACGAAAAGAATCGGATAATCGTGACTGACTACGGCCATAACTTTTGATCCAGAAGTCGTTGCTGGGACTATAATATACCAAATCGAAGCTCTTTTAAAGCCCCCCAAATCAAGTGGGGCATAGCCCACCAAGCAAATTTTTTAGGCCAAAAGTCACATGTTTTCACCAGTTTTGGAGGAAAAGAATCGGATAACTGTGACTGAATACGGCCATAACTTTTAATCCAGAAATCGTCGCTGGGCCTATAATATACCAAATCGAAGCTCTTTTAAAGCCCTACAAATCTAGCGTTGCAAAGCCCACCAACCCAATTTTTTAGGCCAAAATTCACTTGTTTTCATCAGCTTTGGAGGAAAAGAATCGGATAATCGTGACTGAATATGCCCATAACTTTTGATCCAGAAGTCGTTGCTGGGACTGTAATATACCAAATCGAAGCTCTTTTAAAGCCCTACAAATCAAGCGGGGCATAGCCCACCAACCCAATTTTTTAGGCCAAAATTCACTTGTTTTCACCAGTTTTGGAGGAAAAGAATCGGATAACCGTGACTGAATACGGCCATAACTTTTGATCCAGAAATCGTTGCTGGGCCTATTATATACCAAATCGAAGCTCTTTTAAAGCCCTACAAATCTAGCGGGGCAAAGCCCACCAACCCAATATTTTTGGCCGAAATTCGCTTGTTTTCATCAGTTTTGGAGGAAAAAAAGCGGCGAACTGTGAATGAATACGGACATAACTAATGATCTAGAAATCGTTGCTGGGACAATAATATACCAAATCGATGTTCTTTTAAAGCCCTTCAAATCTAGCTGGGCAAAGCGCACCAATCCAATTTTTCAGGCCAAAATTCACTTGCTTTCATCAGTTTTGGCGGAAAAAAATTGGTGAACTGTGACTGACTACGGACATTACTTTTTACCCAGAAATCGTTGCTGGGCCTATTATATACCAAATCGAAGCTCTTTTAAAGCCCTACAAATCTAGCGGGGCAAAGCCCACCAACCCAATTTTTTAGGCCAAAATTCACTTGTTTTCATCAGCTTTGGAGGAAAAGAATCGGATAATCGTGACTGAATACGGCCATAACTTTTTATCCAGAAGTCGTTGCGGGGACTATAATATACCAAATCGAAGCTCTTTTAAAGCCCTACAAATCAAGCGGGGCATAGCCTGTTGGAAATGTGTCCATAAAGTGGGATGTAATTTGTTATTTATGAAATAACAAATGTAAGACATTATTATTTTGCTGATTTTATAAAATAAGATAAAGTTATGTTTTGACACATACTCAAGAGTGTTTATGATATTGCTTAGTCCATAAACTGTTACCAACGAAAGAAGAGTCAGGGGAACCCTGCCGGACAAACTCTTCGGATACAGTTTAAAATAGATATTCGCAGTCTTAGGATTGATTGGGCAATCGAATCCGATTATGACTGTTAGATCGAACCATGTGATGCTGGTCTCGGGGCATGGGAGTTGGACTCTGTGGTTGATCTAGACATGCTCGCAACATGTTGAATAGACCATGTGATTGATTAGGTTAGAGTAAAAACCGTTTACACAACTCTAAACCTAATCATCACAACTTAAGTATATTTGTATAATTATCTTAATCCTGAAGTGAATGCGTAGCTCAACTTAGTATCTCATGATCTTTGATTCGCCAATGAGATTAGTTCACAGTTATTGAACGACATCTCGGTCATTGGGATCATGACAATATTAAGTTGGAGTTATGTGATTCACAGATATGGAATTCGTAAAAATAATATCACCTCATGCTTTATTGACGGGTGTGTGAATAAATAAACCAGGCCTGGTATTCAATGATGATATTCATTGATTAAGACATCGTAACATGTGCGAGACATCTTACGAACGTTTGTCTTTCTTATTCACAGTCATATAAAGGAGTTGAGGAAATAATGATTAGAATGGTAAAACGGTAATATTATATACACCATTCTGATCACTGATATTTACGAAGGATAATAATGCATTTACACTGTGGACCGTGTGATAAATTGTATCAACACCAAAAGAAAAATTAGCGCACATGAATCGAGAGATTATTCGGCATCGAACTTTTAGTGGAGTTGTACGATGTCGGAATTAAATATGTCGATAACTTATAGGGATGAGTTAGTCGAATATTGTAATTCCATAGCTTTGTTCATGTGGGTCCATTCGGTCTCAAGGCTAGCTCTAATAAATGGGAAAAACAGAAACTGATAATTATGTTTAAATTCATTGTGTTATTTTTCATTTATTTGATAATTGAAAAATAAAAAGAATGAGTTTTGAATTTTGAAATTAATGGAGATTAATTTAAAATTCAAAATGAAATTTAAACATGATTTTATTTGGCAACTAAAGGAAAGAGAAAAGTGAGATTTTATTTTGGGAAAATTCGGAAATCCCTTGCCTTAAGGGGATTTCGAATTTTGCTCCAAAATAGGGAAGGAAATTCGGAAATCCCTAAGCCATGTAGGGATTTTCGGATTTCAACCCTAGGGTTAAGGAGAAATTCGAAAATCCCATCTAGGGTTTGAGTTTTTGAATTTTCTCCTATATAAGGATATTATTGAAAACCCTAGGGAGAGAGTCTTTTGGAGAAAAGAAAAAGAGATCACACTTTCCTTAGGGTGGCCGGATTTTGTAGAGACAAAATAGAAGGAAAAAGTTTCCTTAGGTTTTTGAAAAAGAGCCCACTCTCTCATCCTAAAAATTGTAGAGACATAGCCTTGAATCAACGAGTGGTTCTTGGTGTGATCGTGACAATAAACAACGATCTTGTTTCACGGCAATTCTCCATCTTGGAACGTGAGATAGTGAGACTAGATCCTTGCGGTCAATTAATTCAATCGTCACAAAGGTATGTGAGATATTCTAATCCTTTGTCCATAAACATATATCATGCATGAATCTCTCGTTGTGGTTTACGTTTAATTATGAATTAAATGGATATGATAAAATTTTTGAAATTCCGCCTACAATATTGTTGTTGTTCAAATGATTTTTCATATATAAATCACAATAAGATCCTACATAGCCCACCAAGCCGAATTTTTATGCCAAAATTCACTTGTTTTCACCAGTTTTGGAGGAAAAGAATCGGATAACTGTGACTGAATACGGCCATAACTTTTGATGCAGAAATCGTTGCTGGGCCTATTATATACCAAATCGAAGCTCTTTTAAAGCCCTACAAATCTAGCGGGGCAAAGCCCACCAACCCAATATTTTTGGCCAAACTTCGCTTGTTTTCATCTGTTTTGGAGGAAAAAAAGCGGCGAACTGTGAATGAATACGGACATAACTATTGATCTAGAAATCGTTTCTGGGACATTAATATACCAAATCGATGCTCTTTTAAAGCCCTTCAAATCTAGCTGGGCAAAGCCCACCAACCCAATTTTTTAGGCCAAAATTCACTTGCTTTCATCAGTTTTGGAGGAAAAAAATTGGTGAACTGTGACTGAATACGGACATAACTTTTGATCCAGAAATCGTTGCTGGGCCTATTATATACGAATCGAAGCTCTTTTAAAGTCCTACAAATCTAGCGGGGAAAGCGCACCAACCCAATTTTTTAGGCCAAAATTCACTTTTTTTCATCAGCTTTGGAGGAAAAGAATCGGATAATCGTGACTGAATACGGCCATAACTTTTGATCCAGAAATCGTTGCTGGGCCTATAATATACCAAATCGAAGCTCTTTTAAAGCCCTACAAATCTAGCGTTGCAAAGCCCTCCAACCCAATTTTTTAGGCCAAAATTCACTTGTTTTCATCAGCTTTGGAGGAAAAGAATCGGATAATCGTGACTGAATATGGCCATAACTTTTGATCCAGAAGTCGTTGCTGGGACTATAATATACCAAATCGAAGATCTTTTAAAGCCCTACAAATCAAGCGGGGCATAGCCCAACAGGCCAATTTTTTAGGCCAAAATTCACTTGTTTTCACCAGTTTTGGAGGAAAAGAATCGGATAACCGTGACTGAATACGGCCATAACTTTTGATCCAGAAATCGTTGCTGGGCCTATTATATACCAAATCGAAGCTCTTTTAAAGCCCTACAAATCTAGCGGGGCAAAGCCCACCAACCCAATATTTTTGGCCGAAATTCGCTTGTTTTCATCAGTTTTGGAGGAAAAAAAGCGGCGAACTGTGAATGAATACGGACATAACTAATGATCTAGAAATCGTTGCTGGGACAATAATATACCAAATCGATGTTCTTTTAAAGCCCTTCAAATCTAGCTGGGCAAAGCGCACCAATCCAATTTTTCAGGCCAAAATTCACTTGCTTTCATCAGTTTTGGCGGAAAAAAATTGGTGAACTGTGACTGACTACGGACATTACTTTTTACCCAGAAATCGTTGCTGGGCCTATTATATACCAAATCGAAGCTCTTTTAAAGCCCTACAAATCTAGCGGGGCAAAGCCCACCAACCCAATTTTTTAGGCCAAAATTCACTTGTTTTCATCAGCTTTGGAGGAAAAGAATCGGATAATCGTGACTGAATACGGCCATAACTTTTTATCCAGAAGTCGTTGCGGGGACTATAATATACCAAATCGAAGCTCTTTTAAAGCCCTACAAATCAAGCGGGCATAGCCCACCAAGCCGAATTTTTATGCCAAAATTCACTTGTTTTCACCAGTTTTGGAGGAAAAGAATCGGATAACTGTGACTGAATACGGCCATAACTTTTGATCCAGAAATCGTTGCTGGGCCTATTATATACCAAATCGAAGCTCTTTTAAAGCCTTACAAATCTAGCGGGGCAAAGCCCACCAACCCAATATTTTTGGCCAAACTTCGCTTGTTTTCATCAGTTTTGGAGGAAAAAAAGCGGCGAACTGTGAATGAATACGGACATAACTATTGATCTAGAAATCGTTTCTGGGACATTAATATACCAAATCGATGCTCTTTTAAAGCCCTTCAAATCTAGCTGGGCAAAGCCCACCAACCCAATTTTTTAGGCCAAAATTCACTTGCTTTCATTAGTTTTGGAGGAAAAAAATTGGTGAACTGTGACTGAATACGGACATAACTTTTGATCCAGAAATCGTTGCTGGGCCTATTATATACGAAATCGAAGCTCTTTTAAAGTCCTACAAATCTAGCGGGGAAAAGCGCACCAACCCAATTTTTTAGGCCAAAATTCACTTTTTTTCATCAGCTTTGGAGGAAAAGAATCGGATAATCGTGACTGAATACGGCCATAACTTTTGATCCAGAAATCGTTGCTGGGCCTATAATATACCAAATCGAAGCTCTTTTAAAGCCCTACAAATCTAGCGTTGCAAAGCCCTCCAACCCAATTTTTTAGGCCAAAATTCACTTGTTTTCATCAGCTTTGGAGGAAAAGAATCGATAATCGTGACTGAATATGGCCATAACTTTTGATCCAGAAGTCGTTGCTGGGACTATAATATACCAAATCGAAGATCTTTTAAAGCCCTACAAATCAAGCGGGGCATAGCCCAACAGGCCAATTTTTTAGGCCAAAATTCACTTGTTTTCACCAGTTTTGGAGGAAAAGAATCGGATAACCGTGACTGAATACGGCCATAACTTTTGATCCAGAAATCGTTGCTGGGCCTATTATATACCAAATCGATGCTCTTTTAAAGCCCTACAAATCTAGCGGGGCAAAGCCCACCAACCCAATTTTTTAGGCCAAAATTCACTTGTTTTCATCAGCTTTGGAGGAAAAGAATCGGATAATCGTGACTGAATACGGCCATAACTTTTGATCCAAAAATCGTTGCTGGGCCTATAATATACCAAATCGAAGCCCTTTTAAAGCCCTACAAATCTAGAGTTGCAAAGCCCACCAACCGAATTTTTTAGGCCAAAATTCACTTGTTTTCATCAGCTTTGGAGGAAAAGATTCGGATAATCGTGACTGAATACGGCCATAACTTTTGATCCAGAAGTCGTTGCTATGACTATAATATACCAAATCGAAGCTCTTTTAAAGCCCTACAAATCAAGCGGGGCATAGCCCACCAAGCCAATATTTTTGGCAAAAATTCGCTTGTTTTCATCAGTTTTGGAGGAAAAAAAGCGGCGAACTGTGAATGAATACGGACATAACTATTGATCTAGAAATCGTTGCTGGGACAATAATATACCAAATCGATGTTCTTTTAAAGCCCTTCAAATCTAGCTGGGCAAAGCCCACCAACCCAATTTTTTAGGCCAAAATTCACTTGCTTTCATCAGTTTTGGAGGAAAAAAATTGGTGAACTGTGACTGAATACGGACATTACTTTTGACCCAGAAATCGTTGCTGGGCCTATTATATACCAAATCGAAGCTCTTTTAAAGCCCCACAAATCTAGCGGGGCAAAGCCCACCAACCCAATTTTTTAGGCCAAAATTCACTTGTTTTCATCAGCTTTGGAGGAAAAGAATCGGATAATCGTGACTGAATACGGCCATAACTTTTGATCCAGAAGTCGTTGCGGGGACAATAATATACCAAATCGAAGCTCTTTTAAAGTCCTACAAATCAAGCGGGGCATAGGCCTCCAAGCCAAATTTTTATGCCAAAATTCACTTGTTTTCACCAGTTTTGGAGGAAAAGAATCGGATAACTGTGACTGAATACGGCCATAACTTTTGATCCAGAAATCGTTGCTGGGCCTATTATATACCAAATCGAAGCTCTTTTAAAGCCCTACACATCTAGCGGGGCAAAGCCCACCAACCCAATATTTTTGGCCAAAATTCGCTTGTTTTCATCAGTTTTGGAGGAAAAAAAGCGGCGAATTGTGAATGAATACGGACATAACTATTGATCTAGAAATCGTTTCTGGGACATTAATATACCAAATCGATGCTCTTTTAAAGCCCTTCAAATCTAGCTGGGCAAAGCCCACCAACCCAATTTTTTAGGCCAAAATTCACTTGCTTTCATCAGTTTTGGAGGAAAAAAATTGGTGAACTGTGACTGAATACGGACATAACTTTTGATCCAGAAATCGTTGCTGGGCCTATTATATACCAAATCGAAGCTCTTTTAAAGCCCTACAAATCTAGCGTGTCAAAGCCCACCAACCCAATTTTTTAGGCCAAAATCACTTGTTTTCATCAGCTTTGGAGGAAAAGAATCGGATAATCGTGACTGAATACGGCCATAACTTTTGATCCAGAAATCGTTGCTGGGCCTATAATATACCAAATCGAAGCTCTTTTAAAGCCCTACAAATCTAGCGTTGCAAAGCCCACCAACCGAATTTTTTAGGCCAAAATTCACTTGTTTTCATCAGCTTTGGAGGAAAAGAATCGGATAATCGTGACTGAATACGGCCATAACTTTTGATCCAGAAGTCGTTGCTATGACTATAATATACCAAATCGAAGCTCTTTTAAAGCCCTACAAATCAAGCGGGGCATAGCCCACCAAGCCAAATTTTTAGGCCAAAATTCGCTTGTTTTCACCAGTTTTGGAGGAAAAGAATCGGATAACTGTGACTGAATACGGCCATAACTTTTGTTCCAGAAATCGTTACTGGGCCTATTATATACCAAATCGAAGCTCTTTTAAAGCCCTACAAATCTAGCGGGGCAAAGCCCACCAACCCAATATTTTTGGCAAAAATTCGCTTGTTTTCATCAGTTTTGGACGAAAAAAAGCGGCGAACTGTGACTGAATACGGACATAACTATTGATCTAGAAATCGTTGCTGGGCCTATTATATACCAAATCGAAGCTCTTTTAAAGCCCAACAAATCTAGCGGAGCGAAGCCCACCAACTCAATTTTTTAGGCCAAAATTCACTTGTTTTCATCAGTTTTGGAGGAAAAGAATCGGATAATCGTGACTGAATACGGCCATAACTTTTGATCCAGAAATCGTTGCTGGGCCTATTATATAGGAAATCGAAGCTCTTTTAGAGACCTACAAATCTAGCGGGGCAAAGCGCACCAACCCAATTTTTTAGGCCAAAATTCACTTTTTTTCATCATCTTTGGAGGAAAAGAATCGGATAATCGTGACTGAATACGGCCATAACTTTTGATCCAGAAATCGTTGCTGGGCCTATAATATACCAAATCGAAGCTCTTTTAAAGCCCTACAAATCTAGCGTTGCAAAGCCCACCAACCCAATTTTTTAGGCCAAAATTCACTTGTTTTCATCAGCTTTGGAGGAAAAGAATCGGATAATCGTGACTGAATATGGCCATAACTTTTGATCCAGAAGTCGTTGCTGGGACTATAATATACCAAATCGAAGCTCTTTTAAAGCCCTACAAATCAAGCGGGGCATAGCCCACCAAGCCAATTTTTTAGGCCAAAATTCACTTGTTTTCACCAGTTTTGGAGGAAAAGAATCGGATAACCGTGACTGAATACGGCCATAACTTTTGATCCAGAAATCGTTGCTGGGCCTATTATATACCAAATCGAAGCTCTTTTAAAGCCCTACAAATCTAGCGGGGCAAAGCCCACCAACCCAATTTTTTAGGCCAAAATTCACTTGTTTTCATCAGCTTTGGAGGAAAAGAATCGGATAATCGTGACTGAATACGGCCATAACTTTTGATCTAGAAATTGTTGCTGGGCCTATAATATACCAAATCGAAGCCCTTTTAAAGCCCTACAAATCTAACGTTGCAAAGCCCACCAACCGAATTTTTTAGGCCAAAATTCACTTGTTTTCATCAGCTTTGGAGGAAAAGAATCGGATAATCGTGACTGAATACGGCCATAACTTTTGATCCAGAAGTCGTTGCTATGACTATAATATACCAAATCGAAGCTCTTTTAAAGCCCTACAAATCAAGCGGGGCATAGCCCACCAAGCCAAATTTTTAGGCCAAAATTCACTTGTTTTCACCAGTTTTGGAGGAAAAGAATCGGATAACTGTGACTGAATACGGCCATAACTTTTGATCCAGAAATAGTTACTGGGCCTATTATATACCAAATCGAAGCTCTTTTAAAGCCCTACAAATCTAGCGGGGCAAAGCCCACCAACCCAATATTTTTGGCAAAAATTCGCTTGTTTTCATCAGTTTTGGACGAAAAAAAGCGGCGAACTGTGACTGAATACGGACATAACTATTGATCTAGAAATCGTTCCTGGGCCTATTATATACCAAATCGAAGCTCTTTTAAAGCCCTACAAATCTAGAGGAGCGAAGCCCACCAACTCAATTTTTTAGGCCAAAATTCACTTGTTTTCATCAGTTTTGGAGGAAAAGAATCGGATAATCGTGACTGAATACGGCCATAACTTTTGATCCAGAAATCGTTGCTGGGCCTATTATATACAAAATCGAAGCTCTTTTAAAGACCTACAAATCTAGCGGGGCAAAGCGCACCAACCCAATTTTTTAGGCCAAAATTCACTTTTTTTCATCAGCTTTGGAGGAAAAGAATCGGATAATCGTGACTGAATACGGCCATAACTTTTGATCCAGAAATCGTTGCTGGGCCTATAATATACCAAATCGAAGCTCTTTTAAAGCCCTACAAATCTAGCGTTGCAAAGCCCACCAACCCAATTTTTTAGGCCAAAATTCACTTGTTTTCATCAGCTTTGGAGGAAAAGAATCGGATAATCGTGACTGAATATGCCCATAACTTTTGATCCAGAAGTCGTTGCTGGGACTGTAATATACCAAATCGAAGCTCTTTTAAAGCCCTACAAATCAAGCGGGGCATAGCCCACCAACCCAATTTTTTAGGCCAAAATTCACTTGTTTTCACCAGTTTTGGAGGAAAAGAATCGGATAACCGTGACTGAATACGGCCATAACTTTTGATCCAGAAATCGTTGCTGGGCCTATTATATACCAAATCGAAGCTCTTTTAAAGCCCTACAAATCTAGCGGGGCAAAGCCCACCAACCCAATATTTTTGGCCAAAATTCGCTTGTTTTCATCAGTTTTGGAGGAAAAAAAGCGGCGAACTGTGAATGATTACGGACATAACTATTGATCTAGAAATCGTTGCTGGGACAATAATATACCAAATCGATGTTCTTTTAAAGCCCTTCAAATCTAGCTGGGCAAAGCCCACTAACCCAATTTTTTAGGCCAAAATTCACTTGCTTTCATCAGTTTTGGAGGAAAAAAATTGGTGAACTGTGACTGAATACGGACATTACTTTTGACCCAGAAATCGTTGCTGGGCCTATCATATACCAAATCGAAGCTCTTTTAAAGCCCCACAAATCTAGCGGGGCAAAGCCCACCAACCCAATTTTTTAGGCCAAAATTCACTTGTTTTCATCAGCTTTGGAGGAAAAGAATCGGATAATCGTGACTGAATACGGCCATAACTTTTTATCCAGAAGTCGTTGCGGGGACAATAATATACCAAATCGAAGCTCTTTTAAAGCCCTACAAATCAAGCGGGGCATAGGCCTCCAAGCCAAATTTTTATGCCAAAATTCACTTGTTTTCACCAGTTTTGGAGGAAAAGAATCGGATAACTGTGACTGAATACGGCCATAACTTTTGATCCAGAAATCGTTGCTGGGCCTATTATATACCAAATCGAAGCTCTTTTAAAGCCCTACACATCTAGCGGGGCAAAGCCCACCAACCCAATATTTTTGGCCAAAATTCGCTTGTTTTCATCAGTTTTGGAGGAAAAAAAGCGGCGAACTGTGAATGAATACGGACATAACTATTGATCTAGAAATAGTTTCTGGGACATTAATATACCAAATCGATGCTCTTTTAAAGCCCTTCAAATCTAGCTGGGCAAAGCCCACCAACCCAATTTTTTAGGCCAAAATTCACTTGCTTTCATCAGTTTTGGAGGAAAAAAATTGGTGAACTGTGACTGAATACGGACATAACTTTTGATCCAGAAATCGTTGCTGGGCCTATTATATACCAAATCGAAGCTCTTTTAAAGCCCTACACATCTAGCGGGGCAAAGCCCACCAACCCAATATTTTTGGCCAAAATTCGCTTGTTTTCATCAGTTTTGGAGGAAAAAAAGCGGCGAATTGTGAATGAATACGGACATAACTATTGATCTAGAAATCGTTTCTGGGACATTAATATACCAAATCGATGCTCTTTTAAAGCCCTTCAAATCTAGCTGGGCAAAGCCACCACCAATTTTTTAGGCCAAAATTCACTTGCTTTCATCAGTTTTGGAGGAAAAAATTGGTGAACTGTGACTGAATACGGACATAACTTTTGATCCAGAAATCGTTGCTGGGCCTATTATATACCAAATCGAAGCTCTTTTAAAGCCCTACAAATCTAGCGGGGCAAAGCCCACCAACCCAATTTTTTAGGCCAAAATTCACTTGTTTTCATCAGTTTTGGAGGAAAAGAATCGGATAACTGTGACTGAATACGGCCATAACTTTTGATCCAGAAATCGTTACTGGGCCTATATATACCAAATCGAAGCTCTTTTAAAGCCCTACAAATCTAGCGGGGCAAAGCCCACCAACCCAATATTTTTGGCAAAATTCGCTTGTTTTCATCAGTTTTGGACGAAAAAAGCGGCGAACTGTGACTGAATACGGACATAACTATTGATCTAGAAATCGTTGCCGGGCCTATTATATACCAAATCGAAGCTCTTTTAAAGCCCAACAAATCTAGCGGAGCGAAGCCCACCAACTCAATTTTTTAGGCCAAAATTCACTTGTTTTCATCAGTTTTGGAGGAAAAGAATCGGATAATCGTGACTGAATACGGCCATAACTTTTGATCCAGAAATCGTTGCTGGGCCTATTATATACGAAATCGAAGCTCTTTTAGAGACCTACAAATCTAGCGGGGCAAGCGCACCAACCCAATTTTTTAGGCCAAAATTCACTTTTTTCATCAGCTTTGGAGGAAAAGAATCAGATAATCGTGACTGAATACGGCCATAACTTTTGATCCAGAAATCGTTGCTGGGCCTATAATATACCAAATCGAAGCTCTTTAAAGCCCTACAAATCTAGCGTTGCAAAGCCCACCAACCCAATTTTTTAGGCCAAAATTCACTTGTTTTCATCAGCTTTGGAGGAAAAGAATCGGATAATCGTGACTGAATATGGCCATAACTTTTGATCCAGAAGTCGTTGCTGGGACTATAATATACCAAATCGAAGCTCTTTTAAAGCCCTACAAATCAAGCGGGGCATAGCCCACCAAGCCAATTTTTTAGGCCAAAATTCACTTGTTTTCACCAGTTTTGGAGGAAAAGAATCGAAAACCGTGACTGAATACGGCCATAACTTTTGATCCAGAAATCGTTGCTGGGCCTATTATATACCAAATCGAAGCTCTTTTAAAGCCCTACAAATCTAGCGGGGCAAAGCCCACCAACCCAATTTTTAGGCCAAAATTCACTTGTTTTCATCAGCTTTGGAGGAAAAGAATCGGATAATCGTGACTGAATACGGCCATAACTTTTGATCTAGAAATCGTTAATGGGCCTATAATATACCAAATCGAAGCCCTTTTAAAGCCCTACAAATCTAACGTTGCAAAGCCCACCAACCCAATTTTTTAGGCCAAAATTCACTTGTTTTCATCAGCTTTGGAGGAAAAGAATCGGATAATCGTGACTGAATACGGCCATAACTTTTGATCCAGAAGTCGTTGCTATGACTATAATATACCAAATCGAAGCTCTTTTAAAGCCCTACAAATCAGCGGGGCATAGCCCACCAAGCCAAATTTTTAGGCCAAAATTCACTTGTTTTCAACCAGTTTTGGAGGAAAAGAATCGGATAACTGTGACTGAATACGGCCATAACTTTTGATCCAGAAATCGTTACTGGGGCCTATTATATACCAAATCGAAGCTCTTTTAAAAGCCCTACAAATCTAGCGGGGCAAAGCCCACCAACCCAATATTTTTGGCAAAAATTCGCTTGTTTTCATCAGTTTTGGACGAAAAAAAAGCGGCGAACTGTGACTGAATACGGACATAACTATTGATCTAGAAATCGTTGCTGGGCCTATTATATACCAAATCGAAGCTCTTTTAAAGCCCAACAAATCTAGCGGAGCGAAGCCCACCAACTCAATTTTTTAGGCCAAAATTCACTTGTTTTCATCAGTTTTGGAGGAAAAGAATCGGATAATCGTGACTGAATAGGGCCATAACTTTTGATCCAGAAATCGTTGCTGGGCTATTATATACGAAATCGAAGCTCTTTTAGAGACCTACAAATCTAGCGGGGCAAAGCGCACCAACCCAATTTTTTAGGCCAAAATTCACTTTTTTTCATCAGCTTTGGAGGAAAAGAATCGGATAATCGTGACTGAATACGGCCATAACTTTTGATCCAGAAATCGTTGCTGGGCCTATAATATACCAAATCGAAGCTCTTTTAAAGCCCTACAAATCTAGCGTTTGCAAAGCCCACCAACCCAATTTTTTAGGCCAAAATTCACTTGTTTTCATCAGCTTTGGAGGAAAAGAATCGGATAATCGTGACTGAATATGGCCATAACTTTTGATCCAGAAGTCGTTGCTGGGACTATAATATACCAAATCGAAGCTCTTTTAAAGCCTACAAATCAAGCATAGCCCACCAAGCCGAATTTTTATGCCAAAATTCACTTGTTTTCACCAGTTTTGGAGGAAAAGAATCGGATAACTGTGACTGAATACGGCCATAACTTTTGATCCAGAAATCGTTGCTGGGCCTATTATATACCAAATCGAAGCTCTTTTAAAGCCCTACAAATCTAGCGGGGCAAAGCCCACCAACCCAATATTTTTGGCCAAACTTCGCTTGTTTTCATCAGTTTTGGAGGAAAAAAAGCGGCGAACTGTGAATGAATACGGACATAACTATTGATCTAGAAATCGTTTCTGGGACATTAATATACCAAATCGATGCTCTTTTAAAGCCCTTCAAATCTAGCTGGGCAAAGCCCACCAACCCAATTTTTTAGGCCAAAATTCACTTGCTTTCATTAGTTTTGGAGGAAAAAAATTGGTGAACTGTGACTGAATACGGACATAACTTTTGATCCAGAAATCGTTGCTGGGCCTATTATATACGAAATCGAAGCTCTTTTAAAGTCCTACAAATCTAGCGGGGAAAAGCGCACCAACCCAATTTTTTAGGCCAAAATTCACTTTTTTTCATCAGCTTTGGAGGAAAAGAATCGGATAATCGTGACTGAATACGGCCATAACTTTTGATCCAGAAATCGTTGCTGGGCCTATAATATACCAAATCGAAGCTCTTTTAAAGCCCTACAAATCTAGCGTTGCAAAGCCCTCCAACCCAATTTTTTAGGCCAAAATTCACTTGTTTTCATCAGCTTTGGAGGAAAAGAATCGGATAATCGTGACTGAATATGGCCATAACTTTTGATCCAGAAGTCGTTGCTGGGACTATAATATACCAAATCGAAGATCTTTTAAAGCCCTACAAATCAAGCGGGGCATAGCCCAACAGGCCAATTTTTTAGGCCAAAATTCACTTGTTTTCACCAGTTTTGGAGGAAAAGAATCGGATAACCGTGACTGAATACGGCCATAACTTTTGATCCAGAAATCGTTGCTGGGCCTATTATATACCAAATCGAAGCTCTTTTAAAGCCCTACAAATCTAGCGGGGCAAAGCCCACCAACCCAATATTTTTGGCCGAAATTCGCTTGTTTTCATCAGTTTTGGAGGAAAAAAAGCGGCGAACTGTGAATGAATACGGACATAACTAATGATCTAGAAATCGTTGCTGGGACAATAATATACCAAATCGATGTTCTTTTAAAGCCCTTCAAATCTAGCTGGGCAAAGCGCACCAATCCAATTTTTCAGGCCAAAATTCACTTGCTTTCATCAGTTTTGGCGGAAAAAAATTGGTGAACTGTGACTGACTACGGACATTACTTTTTACCCAGAAATCGTTGCTGGGCCTATTATATACCAAATCGAAGCTCTTTTAAAGCCCTACAAATCTAGCGGGGCAAAGCCCACCAACCCAATTTTTTAGGCCCAAATTCACTTGTTTTCATCAGCTTTGGAGGAAAAGAATCGGATAATCGTGACTGAATACGGCCATAACTTTTTATCCAGAAGTCGTTGCGGGGACTATAATATACCAAATCGAAGCTCTTTTAAAGCCCTACAAATCAAGCGGGGCATAGCCCACCAAGCCGAATTTTTATGCCAAAATTCACTTGTTTTCACCAGTTTTGGAGGAAAAGAATCGGATAACTGTGACTGAATACGGCCATAACTTTTGATCCAGAAATCGTTGCTGGGCCTATTATATACCAAATCGAAGCTCTTTAAAGCCTTACAAATCTAGCGGGGCAAAGCCCACCAACCCAATATTTTTGGCCAAACTTCGCTTGTTTTCATCAGTTTTGGAGGAAAAAAAGCGGCGAACTGTGAATGAATACGGACATAACTATTGATCTAGAAATCGTTTCTGGGACATTAATATACCAAATCGATGCTCTTTTAAAGCCCTTCAAATCTAGCTGGGCAAAGCCCACCAACCCAATTTTTTAGGCCAAAATTCACTTGCTTTCATTAGTTTTGGAGGAAAAAAATTGGTGAACTGTGACTGAATACGGACATAACTTTTGATCCAGAAATCGTTGCTGGGCCTATTATATACGAAATCGAAGCTCTTTTAAAGTCCTACAAATCTAGCGGGGAAAAGCGCACCAACCCAATTTTTTAGGCCAAAATTCACTTTTTTTCATCAGCTTTGGAGGAAAAGAATCGGATAATCGTGACTGAATACGGCCATAACTTTTGATCCAGAAATCGTTGCTGGGCCTATAATATACCAAATCGAAGCTCTTTTAAAGCCCTACAAATCTAGCGTTGCAAAGCCCTCCAACCCAATTTTTTAGGCCAAAATTCACTTGTTTTCATCAGCTTTGGAGGAAAAGAATCGGATAATCGTGACTGAATATGGCCATAACTTTTGATCCAGAAGTCGTTGCTGGGACTATAATATACCAAATCGAAGATCTTTTAAAGCCCTACAAATCAAGCGGGGCATAGCCCAACAGGCCAATTTTTTAGGCCAAAATTCACTTGTTTTCACCAGTTTTGGAGGAAAAGAATCGGATAACCGTGACTGAATACGGCCATAACTTTTGATCCAGAAATCGTTGCTGGGCCTATTATATACCAAATCGAAGCTCTTTTAAAGCCCTACAAATCTAGCGGGGCAAAGCCCACCAACCCAATTTTTTAGGCCAAAATTCACTTGTTTTCATCAGCTTTGGAGGAAAAGAATCGGATAATCGTGACTGAATACGGCCATAACTTTTGATCCAAAAATCGTTGCTGGGCCTATAATATACCAAATCGAAGCCCTTTTAAAGCCCTACAAATCTAGAGTTGCAAAGCCCACCAACCGAATTTTTTAGGCCAAAATTCACTTGTTTTCATCAGCTTTGGAGGAAAAGATTCGGATAATCGTGACTGAATACGGCCATAACTTTTGATCCAGAAGTCGTTGCTATGACTATAATATACCAAATCGAAGCTCTTTTAAAGCCCTACAAATCAAGCGGGGCATAGCCCACCAAGCCAATATTTTTGGCAAAAATTCGCTTGTTTTCATCAGTTTTGGAGGAAAAAAAGCGGCGAACTGTGAATGAATACGGACATAACTATTGATCTAGAAATCGTTGCTGGGACAATAATATACCAAATCGATGTTCTTTTAAAGCCCTTCAAATCTAGCTGGGCAAAGCCCACCAACCCAATTTTTTAGGCCAAAATTCACTTGCTTTCATCAGTTTTGGAGGAAAAAAATTGGTGAACTGTGACTGAATACGGACATTACTTTTGACCCAGAAATCGTTGCTGGGCCTATTATATACCAAATCGAAGCTCTTTTAAAGCCCCACAAATCTAGCGGGGCAAAGCCCACCAACCCAATTTTTTAGGCCAAAATTCACTTGTTTTCATCAGCTTTGGAGGAAAAGAATCGGATAATCGTGACTGAATACGGCCATAACTTTTGATCCAGAAGTCGTTGCGGGGACAATAATATACCAAATCGAAGCTCTTTTAAAGCCCTACAAATCAAGCGGGGCATAGGCCTCCAAGCCAAATTTTTATGCCAAAATTCACTTGTTTTCACCAGTTTTGGAGGAAAAGAATCGGATAACTGTGACTGAATACGGCCATAACTTTTGATCCAGAAATCGTTGCTGGGCCTATTATATACCAAATCGAAGCTCTTTTAAAGCCCTACACATCTAGCGGGGCAAAGCCCACCAACCCAATATTTTTGGCCAAAATTCGCTTGTTTTCATCAGTTTTGGAGGAAAAAAAGCGGCGAACTGTGAATGAATACGGACATAACTATTGATCTAGAAATCGTTTCTGGGACATTAATATACCAAATCGATGCTCTTTTAAAGCCCTTCAAATCTAGCTGGGCAAAGCCCACCAACCCAATTTTTTAGGCCAAAATTCACTTGCTTTCATCAGTTTTGGAGGAAAAAAATTGGTGAACTGTGACTGAATACGGACATAACTTTTGATCCAGAAATCGTTGCTGGGCCTATTATATACCAAATCGAAGCTCTTTTAAAGCCCTACAAATCTAGCGGGGCAAAGCCCACCAACCCAATTTTTTAGGCCAAAATTCACTTTTTTTCATCAGCTTTGGAGGAAAAGAATCGGATAATCGTGACTGAATACGGCCATAACTTTTGATCCAGAAATCGTTGCTGGGCCTATAATATACCAAATCGAAGCTCTTTTAAAGCCCTACAAATCTAGCGTTGCAAAGCCCACCAACCCAATTTTTTAGGCCAAAATTCACTTGTTTTCATCAGCTTTGGAGGAAAAGAATCGGATAATCGTGACTGAATACGGCCATAACTTTTGATCCAGAAGTCGTTGCTGGGACTATAATATACCAAATCGAAGCTCTTTTAAAGCCCTACAAATCAAGCGGGGCATAGCCCACCAAGCCAAATTTTTAGGCCAAAATTCACTTGTTTTCACCAGTTTTGGAGGAAAAGAATCGGATAACTGTGACTGAATACGGCCATAACTTTTGATCCAGAAATCGTTACTGGGCCTATTATATACCAAATCGAAGCTCTTTTAAAGCCCTACAAATCTAGCGGGGCAAAGCCCACCAACCCAATATTTTTGGCAAAAATTCGCTTGTTTTCATCAGTTTTGGACGAAAAAAAGCGGCGAACTGTGACTGAATACGGACATAACTATTGATCTAGAAATCGTTGCTGGGCCTATTATATACCAAATCGAAGCTCTTTTAAAGCCCAACAAATCTAGCGGAGCGAAGCCCACCAACTCAATTTTTTAGGCCAAAATTCACTTGTTTTCATCAGTTTTGGAGGAAAAGAATCGGATAATCGTGACTGAATACGGCCATAACTTTTGATCCAGAAATCGTTGCTGGGCCTATTATATAGGAAATCGAAGCTCTTTTAGAGACCTACAAATCTAGCGGGGCAAAGCGCACCAACCCAATTTTTTAGGCCAAAATTCACTTTTTTTCATCATCTTTGGAGGAAAAGAATCGGATAATCGTGACTGAATACGGCCATAACTTTTGATCCAGAAATCGTTGCTGGGCCTATAATATACCAAATCGAAGCTCTTTTAAAGCCCTACAAATCTAGCGTTGCAAAGCCCACCAACCCAATTTTTTAGGCCAAAATTCACTTGTTTTCATCAGCTTTGGAGGAAAAGAATCGGATAATCGTGACTGAATACGGCCATAACTTTTGATCCAGAAGTCGTTGCTGGGACTATAATATACCAAATCGAAGCTCTTTTAAAGCCCTACAAATCAAGCGGGGCATAGCCCACCAACCCAATTTTTTAGGCCAAAATTCACTTGTTTTCACCAGTTTTGGAGGAAAAGAATCGGATAACCGTGACTGAATACGGCCATAACTTTTGATCCAGAAATCGTTGCTGGGCCTATTATATACCAAATCGAAGCTCCTTTAAAGCCCTACAAATCTAGCGGGGCAAAGCCCACCAACCCAATTTTTTAGGCCAAAATTCACTTGTTTTCATCAGCTTTGGAGGAAAAGAATCGGATAATCGTGACTGAATACGGCCATAACTTTTGATCTAGAAATTGTTGCTGGGCCTATAATATACCAAATCGAAGCCCTTTTAAAGCCCTACAAATCTAACGTTGCAAAGCCCACCAACCGAATTTTTTAGGCCAAAATTCACTTGTTTTCATCAGCTTTGGAGGAAAAGAATCGGATAATCGTGACTGAATACGGCCATAACTTTTGATCCAGAAGTCGTTGCTATGACTATAATATACCAAATCGAAGCTCTTTTAAAGCCCTACAAATCAAGCGGGGCATAGCCCACCAAGCCAAATTTTTAGGCCAAAATTCACTTGTTTTCACCAGTTTTGGAGGAAAAGAATCGGATAACTGTGACTGAATACGGCCATAACTTTTGATCCAGAAATCGTTACTGGGCCTATTATATACCAAATCGAAGCTCTTTTAAAGCCCTACAAATCTAGCGGGGCAAAGCCCACCAACCCAATATTTTTGGCAAAAATTCGCTTGTTTTCATCAGTTTTGGACGAAAAAAAGCGGCGAACTGTGACTGAATACGGACATAACTATTGATCTAGAAATCGTTCCTGGGCCTATTATATACCAAATCGAAGCTCTTTTAAAGCCCTACAAATCTAGAGGAGCGAAGCCCACCAACTCAATTTTTTAGGCCAAAATTCACTTGTTTTCATCAGTTTTGGAGGAAAAGAATCGGATAATCGTGACTGAATACGGCCATAACTTTTGATCCAGAAATCGTTGCTGGGCCTATTATATACAAAATCGAAGCTCTTTTAAAGACCTACAAATCTAGCGGGGCAAAGCGCACCAACCCAATTTTTTAGGCCAAAATTCACTTTTTTTCATCAGCTTTGGAGGAAAAGAATCGGATAATCGTGACTGAATACGGCCATAACTTTTGATCCAGAAATCGTTGTTGGGCCTATAATATACCAAATCGAAGCTCTTTTAAAGCCCTACAAATCTAGCGTTGCAAAGCCCACCAACCCAATTTTTTAGGCCAAAATTCACTTGTTTTCATCAGCTTTGGAGGAAAAGAATCGGATAATCGTGACTGAATATGCCCATAACTTTTGATCCAGAAGTCGTTGCTGGGACTGTAATATACCAAATCGAAGCTCTTTTAAAGCCCTACAAATCAAGCGGGGCATAGCCCACCAACCCAATTTTTTAGGCCAAAATTCACTTGTTTTCACCAGTTTTGGAGGAAAAGAATCGGATAACCGTGACTGAATACGGCCATAACTTTTGATCCAGAAATCGTTGCTGGGCCTATTATATACCAAATCGAAGCTCTTTTAAAGCCCTACAAATCTAGCGGGGCAAAGCCCACCAACCCAATATTTTTGGCCAAAATTCGCTTGTTTTCATCAGTTTTGGAGGAAAAAAAGCGGCGAACTGTGAATGAATACGGACATAACTATTGATCTAGAAATCGTTGCTGGGACAATAATATACCAAATCGATGTTCTTTTAAAGCCCTTCAAATCTAGCTGGGCAAAGCCCACTAACCCAATTTTTTAGGCCAAAATTCACTTGCTTTCATCAGTTTTGGAGGAAAAAAATTGGTGAACTGTGACTGAATACGGACATTACTTTTGACCCAGAAATCGTTGCTGGGCCTATCATATACCAAATCGAAGCTCTTTTAAAGCCCCACAAATCTAGCGGGGCAAAGCCCACCAACCCAATTTTTTAGGCCAAAATTCACTTGTTTTCATCAGCTTTGGAGGAAAAGAATCGGATAATCGTGACTGAATACGGCCATAACTTTTTATCCAGAAGTCGTTGCGGGGACAATAATATACCAAATCGAAGCTCTTTTAAAGCCCTACAAATCAAGCGGGGCATAGGCCTCCAAGCCAAATTTTTATGCCAAAATTCACTTGTTTTCACCAGTTTTGGAGGAAAAGAATCGGATAACTGTGACTGAATACGGCCATAACTTTTGATCCAGAAATCGTTGCTGGGCCTATTATATACCAAATCGAAGCTCTTTTAAAGCCCTACACATCTAGCGGGGCAAAGCCCACCAACCCAATATTTTTGGCCAAAATTCGCTTGTTTTCATCAGTTTTGGAGGAAAAAAAGCGGCGAACTGTGAATGAATACGGACATAACTATTGATCTAGAAATCGTTTCTGGGACATTAATATACCAAATCGATGCTCTTTTAAAGCCCTTCAAATCTAGCTGGGCAAAGCCCACCAACCCAATTTTTTAGGCCAAAATTCACTTGCTTTCATCAGTTTTGGAGGAAAAAAATTGGTGAACTGTGACTGAATACGGACATAACTTTTGATCCAGAAATCGTTGCTGGGCCTATTATATACCAAATCGAAGCTCTTTTAAAGCCCTACACATCTAGCGGGGCAAAGCCCACCAACCCAATATTTTTGGCCAAAATTCGCTTGTTTTCATCAGTTTTGGAGGAAAAAAAGCGGCGAATTGTGAATGAATACGGACATAACTATTGATCTAGAAATCGTTTCTGGGACATTAATATACCAAATCGATGCTCTTTTAAAGCCCTTCAAATCTAGCTGGGCAAAGCCCACCAACCCAATTTTTTAGGCCAAAATTCACTTGCTTTCATCAGTTTTGGAGGAAAAAAATTGGTGAACTGTGACTGAATACGGACATAACTTTTGATCCAGAAATCGTTGCTGGGCCTATTATATACCAAATCGAAGCTCTTTTAAAGCCCTACAAATCTAGCGGGCAAAGCCCACCAACCCAATTTTTTAGGCCAAAATTCACTTGTTTTCATCAGTTTTGGAGGAAAAGAATCGGATAACTGTGACTGAATACGGCCATAACTTTTGATCCAGAAATCGTTACTGGGCCTATTATATACCAAATCGAAGCTCTTTTAAAGCCCTACAAATCTAGCGGGGCAAAGCCCACCAACCCAATATTTTTGGCAAAAATTCGCTTGTTTTCATCAGTTTTGGACGAAAAAAAGCGGCGAACTGTGACTGAATACGGACATAACTATTGATCTAGAAATCGTTGCTGGGCCTATTATATACCAAATCGAAGCTCTTTTAAAGCCCAACAAATCTAGCGGAGCGAAGCCCACCAACTCAATTTTTTAGGCCAAAATTCACTTGTTTTCATCAGTTTTGGAGGAAAAGAATCGGATAATCGTGACTGAATACGGCCATAACTTTTGATCCAGAAATCGTTGCTGGGCCTATTATATACGAAATCGAAGCTCTTTTAGAGACCTACAAATCTAGCGGGGCAAAGCGCACCAACCCAATTTTTTAGGCCAAAATTCACTTTTTTTCATCAGCTTTGGAGGAAAAGAATCAGATAATCGTGACTGAATACGGCCATAACTTTTGATCCAGAAATCGTTGCTGGGCCTATAATATACCAAATCGAAGCTCTTTTAAAGCCCTACAAATCTAGCGTTGCAAAGCCCACCAACCCAATTTTTTAGGCCAAAATTCACTTGTTTTCATCAGCTTTGGAGGAAAAGAATCGGATAATCGTGACTGAATATGGCCATAACTTTTGATCCAGAAGTCGTTGCTGGGACTATAATATACCAAATCGAAGCTCTTTTAAAGCCCTACAAATCAAGCGGGGCATAGCCCACCAAGCCAATTTTTTAGGCCAAAATTCACTTGTTTTCACCAGTTTTGGAGGAAAAGAATCGAATAACCGTGACTGAATACGGCCATAACTTTTGATCCAGAAATCGTTGCTGGGCCTATTATATACCAAATCGAAGCTCTTTTAAAGCCCTACAAATCTAGCGGGGCAAAGCCCACCAACCCAATTTTTTAGGCCAAAATTCACTTGTTTTCATCAGCTTTGGAGGAAAAGAATCGGATAATCGTGACTGAATACGGCCATAACTTTTGATCTAGAAATCGTTAATGGGCCTATAATATACCAAATCGAAGCCCTTTTAAAGCCCTACAAATCTAACGTTGCAAAGCCCACCAACCCAATTTTTTAGGCCAAAATTCACTTGTTTTCATCAGCTTTGGAGGAAAAGAATCGGATAATCGTGACTGAATACGGCCATAACTTTTGATCCAGAAGTCGTTGCTATGACTATAATATACCAAATCGAAGCTCTTTTAAAGCCCTACAAATCAAGCGGGGCATAGCCCACCAAGCCAAATTTTTAGGCCAAAATTCACTTGTTTTCACCAGTTTTGGAGGAAAAGAATCGGATAACTGTGACTGAATACGGCCATAACTTTTGTTCCAGAAATCGTTACTGGGCCTATTATATACCAAATCGAAGCTCTTTTAAAGCCCTACAAATCTAGCGGGGCAAAGCCCACCAACCCAATATTTTTGGCAAAAATTCGCTTGTTTTCATCAGTTTTGGACGAAAAAAAGCGGCGAACTGTGACTGAATACGGACATAACTATTGATCTAGAAATCGTTGCTGGGCCTATTATATACCAAATCGAAGCTCTTTTAAAGCCCAACAAATCTAGCGGAGCGAAGCCCACCAACTCAATTTTTTAGGCCAAAATTCACTTGTTTTCATCAGTTTTGGAGGAAAAGAATCGGATAATCGTGACTGAATAGGGCCATAACTTTTGATCCAGAAATCGTTGCTGGGCCTATTATATACGAAATCGAAGCTCTTTTAGAGACCTACAAATCTAGCGGGGCAAAGCGCACCAACCCAATTTTTTAGGCCAAAATTCACTTTTTTTCATCAGCTTTGGAGGAAAAGAATCGGATAATCGTGACTGAATACGGCCATAACTTTTGATCCAGAAATCGTTGCTGGGCCTATAATATACCAAATCGAAGCTCTTTTAAAGCTCTACAAATCTAGCGTTGCAAAGCCCACCAACCCAATTTTTTAGGCCAAAATTCACTTGTTTTCATCAGCTTTGGAGGAAAAGAATCGGATAATCGTGACTGAATATGGCCATAACTTTTGATCCAGAAGTCGTTGCTGGGACTATAATATACCAAATCGAAGCTCTTTTAAAGCCTACAAATCAAGCGGGGCATAGCCCACCAAGCCAATTTTTTAGGCCAAAATTCACTTGTTTTCACCAGTTTTGAAGGAAAAGAATCGGATAACCGTGACTGAATACGGCCATAACTTTTGATCCAGAAATCGTTGCTGGGCCTATTATATACCAAATCGAAGCTCTTTTAAAGCCCTACAAATCTAGCGGGGCAAAGCCCACCAACCCAATATTTTTGGCCAAAATTCGCTTGTTTTCATCAGTTTTGGAGGAAAAAAAGCGGCGAACTGTGAATGAATACGGACATAACTATTGATCTAGAAATCGTTGCTGGGACAATAATATACCAAATCGATGTTCTTTTAAAGCCCTACAAATCTAGCGGAGCAAAGCCCACCAACTCAATTTTTTAGGCCAAAATTCACTTGTTTTCATCAGTTTTGGAGGAAAAGAATCGGATAATCGTGACTGAATACGGCCATAAATATTGATCCAGAAATCGTTGCTGGGCCTATAATCTAGCAGGGCAAAGCCCACCAACCCAATTTTTTAGGACAAAAGTCACTTGTTTCCATCAGTTTTAGAGGAGAAAAATCGGCGAACTGTTACTGAATACGGCAATGACTTTTGATCCAGAAGTCGTTGCTAGGACTATAATATACCAAATTGAAGCACTTTTAAAGCCCTACAAAACTGGTGGGGCGAAGCCCACCAACTCAATTTTTTACGCCAAAATTCACTTGTTTTCATCAGTTTTGGAGGAAAAAAATCGACGAACTGTGACTGAATACGGACATAACTTTTGATCTAGAAATCGTTGCTGGGCCAATAATATACCAAATCGATGCTCTTTTAAAGCCCTACAAATCTAGCTGGGCAAAGCCCACCAACCTAATTTTTTAGGACAAAATTCACTTGCTTTCATCAGTTTTGGAGGAAAAAAATCGGCGAACTGTGATTGAATACGGACATAACTTTTGATCCAGAAATCGTTGCTGGGCCTATAATATACCAAATCGAATCTCTTTTAAAGCCCTACAAATCTAGCGATGCAAAGCGCACCAACCCAATTTTTTAGGCCAAAATTCACTTGTTTTCATCAGTTTTGGAGGAAAATAATCGGATAACTGTGACTGAATACGGCCATAACTTTTGATCCAGAAATCGTTGCTGGGCCTATAATATACCAAATCGAAGCTCTTTTAAAGCCCTACAAATTAAGCGGGGCAAAGCCGACCAACCCAATTTTTTAGGCCAAAAGTCACTTGTTTTCATCAGCTTTGGAGGAAAAGAATCGGATAATCGTGACTGAATACGGCCATAAATTTTGATCCAGAAGTCGTTGCAGGGACTATAATATACCAAATCGAAGTCCTTTTAAAGCCCTACAAATCAAGCGGGGCAAAGCCCACCAAGCCAATTTGAAGGCCAAAATTCACTTGTTTTCACCAGTTTCGGAGGAAAAGAATCGGATAACTGTGACTGAATACGGCGATAACTTTTGATCCAGAAATCGTTGCTGGGCCTATAATATACCAAATCGAAGCTCTTTTAAAGCCCTACAAATCTAGTGGGGCAAAGCCCACCAACCTAATATTTTTGGCCAAAATTCGCTTGTTTTCATCAGTTTTGGAGTAAAAAAATCGTCGAATTGTGACTGAATACGGACATAACTTTCGATCCAGAAATCGTTGCTGGGCCTATAATATACCAAATCAAAGCTCTTTTAAAGCCCTAAAAATCTAGCGTGAAAAAGCGCACTAACCCAATTTTTTAGGCCAAAATTTACTTGTTTTCATCAGTTTTGGAGGAAAAGAATCGGATAACTGTGACTGAATACGGCCTTAACTTTTGATCCAGAAATCGTTGCTGGGCCTATAATATACCAAATCGAAGCTCTTTTAAAGCCCTACAAATCTAGTGGGGCAAAGCCCACCAACCCAATACTTTTGGCCAAAATTCGCTTGTTTTCATCAGTTTTGGAGGAAAAAAATCGGCGAACTGTGACTGAATACGGCCATAACTTTTGATCCAGAAATCGTTGCTGGGCCTATTATATACCAAATCTAAGCTCTTTGAAAGCCCTACAAATCTAGCGGGGCAAAGCCCACCAACCCAATAATTTTGGCCAAAATTCGCTTGTTTTCATCAGTTTTGGAGGAAAAAAATCGGCGAACTGTGACTGAATACGGACATAACTTTTGATCCAGAAATCGTTGCTGGGCCTATAATATACCAAATCGAATCTCTTTTAAAGCCCTACAAATCTAGCGGGGCAAAGCGCACCAACCCAATTTTTAGGCCAAAATTCACTTGTTTTCATCAGTTTTGGAGGAAAAGAATCTGATAACTGTGACTGAATACGGCCATAACTTTTGATCCAGAAATCGTTGCTGGGCCTATAATATACCAAATCGAAGCTCTTTTAAAGCCCTACAAATTTAGCGGGGCAAAGCCGACCAACCCAATTTTTTAGGCCAAAAGTCACTTGTTTTCATCAGTTTTGGAGGAAAAAAAGCGGCGAACTGTGACTGAATACGGACATAACTATTGACCTAGAAATCGTTGCTAGGCCAATAATATTCCAAATCGATGCTCTTTTAAAGCCCTTCAAATCTAGCTGGGCAAAGCCCACCAACCCAATTTTTTAGGCCAAAATTCGCTTGCTTTCATCAGTTTTGGAGGAAAAAAATTGGTGAACTGTGACTGAATACGGACATAACTTTTGATCCAGAAATCGTTGCTGGGCCTATTATATACCAAATCGAAGCTCTTTTAAAGCCCTACAAATCTAGCGGGTCAAAGCCCACCACCCCATTTTTTTAGGCCAAAATCACTTGTTTTCATCAGCTTTGGAGGAAATGAATCGGATAATCGTGACTGAATACGGCCATAACTTTTGATCCAGAAATCGTTGCTGGGCCTATAATATACCAAATCAAAGCTATTTTAAAGCCCTACATATCTAGCAGGGCAAAGCCCACCAACCCAATTTTTTAGGCCAAAATTCACTTGTTTTCATCAATTTTTGAGGAAAACAATCGGCGAACTGTTACTGAATACGGCCATAACTGTTGATCCAGAAGTCGTTGTTGGGACTATAATATACCAAATCGAAGCTCTTTTAAGGCCCTTCAAAACTGGCGGGGCGAAGCCCACCAACTCAATTTTTTACGCCAAAATTCACTTGTTTTCATCAGTTTTGGAGGAGAAAAATCAGAGAACTGTGACTGAATACGGCCATAACTTTTGATCCAGAAATCGTTGTTGGGCCTATAATATACCAAATCGAAGCTTTTTTAAGGCCCTACAAATCTAGCGGGCGAAGCCCACCAACACATTTTTTTAGGCCAAAATTCACTTGTTTTCATCAGTTTTGGATAAAAAAAATCGGAGAACTGTGACTGAATACGGCCATAACTTTTGATCCAGAAATCGTTGCTGGGCATATAATATACCAAATCGAAGCTATTTTAAAGCCCTACAAATCTAGCTGGGCAAAGACCACCAACCCAATTTTTTAGGCCAAAATTCACTTGTTTTCATCAGTTTTGGAGGAAAAGAATCGGATAATTGAAAAAAAATTTAAAAATTATTCGTTAATCAGAGATTAAAACCACGTAGACTCTAGTGGAGGACTGAGTTTTTTTGTTACCCATTTCTGCTATGCTACTATAAAAAGCATAGTCCCCAATGGGGGACCATGTTTTTTTCTGAGTGGTTTCATATCTCATTCTTACTACGCCCCTAAAAAAGCATAGTGCCTAGTGGTTGACCATTTTTTATTACCCATTACACTAAGAACGAATAGTCCCCAGTGGATAACAATTTTTTTTGTTATCTCATTCTTACTGTGCAACTAAAATAGTATTGTCGCCACTTTTATCACTCATTCTTATTATGTTACTAAAAACGAATAGTCCCCAGTGGAGGACATTCTTTTTTTGTTATCTCTTTCTTATTGTTCCACTAAAATAGCATAGTTCCCAGTGGAGGACCATGTTTGTTCGCTCCTTATTCCCATCGAACTAATGAAAAAGCCCACGCCAAGAATGGATAGGCACTGATAAAACTGAGGGCAAATGCGTCCAGTCACTTAATATAGAATAAAATAAATACAATTATTCTAAACACTTGGAATGTTGAATTGGTAAAATTAAAAACATTAGCTCCGTTCATTTCACCGATTCGAATTTAGAATTTGAGTTTTGTTACAGTAAAAAGCTCTCAGAAACAGTCATATCTAACTTTTTTGTTACAGTAAAAAGCTCTCACATAAAATCACATCTCAATTCGAATTACAAACTCGAATCAGCGAAGTGAACAAACCCATTGTCTTCCACTGGGGACTATTCGTTTTTAGTAGCATAATAAGAATTGGTAATAAAAACATGATCCTCCACTGGGGACTATGTTTTTTTAGTCGCATAGTAAGAATGAGATGACAAAAAACATCGGCCTCCACTTATCTCTGATTAACTAATACTTTAAGGAAAAATATGGTCCTCCAATAGGGACTATACTTTTTTAGTGGCATATACTCTTTTCATCTCCCAAATAATTAATAGGCACTGTCATTTAAACCGGCGGTGGTTTATATTAAACGATGCCGTTTAATATTCATTGTTAATAAACTGTTTTCTTTTTTCTTTACAAGTATTTTCTCAACAACCAACAATGAAAATTATATTTGTGGTTGGTGGACAAGTATTGTCTCAACAACCAATACAGCTTAGTGGAAGGACGGGCGGAAAAAGAAATTAATTATAAAAAAAAAAACTCAAATTACCTTATTTTAAAATTTTAAAGGGATAATGAAGTGACTATTTATAGCTTTTTTAACCATGACTAATAAATGAAGAATTTTCTTGAATATTAAATAAAACCCAATTAAATAATGTATCTTAAACTCACCGTGTGTTTTGTTCTTAATATAAAGTTATTTGTAATTACCCCATTAAATTGGTAATAAAAAAATGGTCCTCCACTGGGCTTGCAGCTTTGCAGGCATGGCTTGCAGCTTTCCAGGCATGTCTTCTGAATGCCTACGTTAGGCCCTTAGGCCCTTTTATAAAACATGAGAATCTAATGTGACGTTGAACCACGGGTGAACATGGCATCTATATATATATACACGCTATACATTTATAATATATAATTCTTATATTTGTTAAATGATAATAATAATTATAGGATGAGTCTCCAGTCCGCTATGCGGACTGAAACCGGTAGTTATATATTTTTTTATAAATATGTATATTTTTTTTTAAAAATATGTACATTTTTTTTAAAATATATACATATTATATATTTTACCAAAAAAGAATGTACATCTTTTAAAAAAAATATACACATTTTAAAAAAAATATACGTATTTTATAAAGAAATATATAAACATCAGTACTGAGACTCTACCAATAACTATATATATAAACATATAAAATATATAATATTTTAATGTGATAATAAATGACCATACAAAATGTCTAGGTCTTAGCTTTGCTTCTCATGCACAAATCATGCCTATTGCCTACAAGCAACAAAAGAAGAAAAATGAATAAGGAAAAAGAAAAAGCTTGTCAAGCCCACGTGATATGCCAGGCTTGCAGTAACATAATACTACTCTCCAAGGAGGTCCACGAATGAACATAGAAAAAACTTTAATTATATATAGAGAAAGAGTAGAAAATAGGTCAATATAAAAAGCTTAAGAAAGTAAATAGGTTAATTTTTAGTTGTAAAAATTAATAGGTTATAACTTGTCAAGTTATGGTTCATAATCAGATAAGTTATTGACAAACTTATCAAGTTATGGTTCATAACCGAACAAGTTATGGACAATTATGAATAATAACTTGTCAAGTTATGGTTCATAACCAGACAAGTTATGGACGAAAATAATAATTTGGCCTATTTATTAACTTATACAAACTATTGACCTATTAATTTTAATTCATCTCAAATTTTGGCCTATTTTCCTCTTTCTCCCTTTTATATATATATATATATATATATATATAGAAATGTGTGTGTGAAATGGGCCTACAATGGGCTTTGCTGGGTAAATTTAGTGCATGTTTGGTTGGGGGATTGAGGGATTTAAATCTCCTGATTAAGATCAGATCAGTGTTTGGTAAGTAAAAAATGAACAGTAAAACATAGAATCACAGAAGTGATTGAGATCATTTTGGGGCCTGACCTTGATTCACCTGTTTGAAACCCATTGCACAGTAAAATTTAATGTGCACTTAATGCTCGCACCCAACTTCCAACGACCCTGGCTTCTCCCATGCTTCAGCAGAGAATCTTTCTCTGCAGTCCCTTTTTTCCTCTCGCGTGGGTGAACAGTTGAGATTCCTCTGGCTTTTTTGGGACTCTCTCTTCTCCACTCTTCTCGACTGTTCCCAAACGTCCTCTCATTGTTCGCAAGTTCCACCTCGGTCGCCGTTGATGAGAAGTGGCCGGAGTAAAGGCGTTTTTCACAACAATCAAAGAAAACTCCAGATTCGTTACCGCTTTCAACGATACTACGGAAGCAAGGTCATCCCTCGTCTTCACCGGAGAGAGGTCAGAAGGTTGTCGAGGACTCGGAAGAAACAATCTTCTGCGTTTGGAGTGCTGCATCCGCCGTCCTTCATCTCGTCGTCGGATTCAAACTCTGTCACGGTATGTTCTACTCACCTTGGTTTTTGGATGTGACTTTGCTTTCTGTAGACTGAAATGTGTTTGATTTGACTGTGATTGTGGTTTGTGGAGATAATGTTAGACTTGGTTGTGATTTCGGGTTCATTTTGGTTCATTTTTTAACTTTTTTTCTGACAACATTACTTTGATTATCCTGATATTCTTTGGAATTTGGACGGGTGGGGATTGTTCCCTACCAAGAAACAATTACAGACTTTCATGTTCTGATTATTGGTTTAAAGGTTACACCTCACTCAGAGCTTCGATTCAGAACAGAGTTGAACCAGAAAACTTCAAATTCAGGCCACAATAATGTTCTCCACATAATTGAATCAATCAATACAGTAAGGCCTGCAGTGAAGAATTCAAAACAATACTATTGATAAATGAGGGGAATTGACAGGAAACAAAAACGACATCAAAATAATAAATGTGAACGAAGAGCGACATTAGTTTCCTTTTTTTTTTTGTGAGGTGTCTAGTTTCCCATTTGGGTTCATAGTTGCGTCATAATTAACTTGAATAGTTTCCTTAATTGTCTCCCAAGCACAACGAGTAGATTATTTCGATGTCATTCATTCTCTGTATATATATTTGGTCTGGTGTTGATGAAATTGACACAACTATATATCTCTCCTCTTGTTCCAGAACATATTATTCTCAAAAACCATGGCGTTGAATACTCGACATGCCTTGTCTTTACTGTCGTTTGCTTTAGTTATATGTCATTTTGTCGTTTTATTTTCCTTTGAGCTATCAATTGTTTCTGTTGTCGTTTAACCCTTTTGGGCTGCCGTTTGCCTCTATGGCTTTATTAGGCAAAACTTGTTCTCGAGGAAGGCAGAAAAGAATTAATCCAATCAAAACTATTGTGGGACAATCAACTTGTAGAAGCGGAAAGGGAAACTGAAAAACTAAAACAATATTAACCAACCTATGTACAGACAAGAGCAAACCAAAAGCAGCATTTCAGTGTTTCCCACAGCGAAATTGATTTAGCCTGTCATTGAAACAAAAATAAATATTATGAGAAGTCACAAAGTAACGAAAATTTACATTGATATCCCTAATGTAATTGATAATAAATCATAAGAGTAATTAGGAAGTGGTACAATGTAAGGGCTGGGTGACAAAGAAGAGGAACAACAAAGACAATGTAAAAGTCACAAATTTATAACAAAACTAACGTAAGGACTTTTCTAAAGTAAAAAAAAAAAGTTATATTCTTAGAAAATTTCCTGGAATGTCCGGGATGCCAATGTTCATGGAATGTCCGGGTTGTTTTTTAGATCTAGATTGTTAGTAAGGTTTGTAGTTGTTAGCATTGTTTTTTAGTTTTGTTGTCATTTTGTGAATGTGGTGTCTTCCGTTTTTGCATGTGTTGTCCTCCTCTTGGTTATGATATGCGTGCATAGATGTCAAGAAAAACTAGAGATGAGAGACCACTTTTTTGGAGCCCTGCTGCAGAGGCTTTTTTGCTAGAGAAATTGTACGAATACCACGATAATAACCATGGTCGCCTACCAGAAACTCGTCACTATAATCACTGGGCCTCAAAAATGGCCGGCTTTTTTGATGGCTATGTCCCCGATGGTGAGCGTCTTAAGGAGAAACGCCGACGATTGGGTAAGGTATATGCCGCGTACAAAATGTTACAAAGTCATACAGGAGTAGGATGGGATTCTACCACTTCAACTTTCACCTGTTCCGAGGAGCTGCAGAAAGATCTTTGTAAGGTAAGATATGACATTGATTATAATCACAATAACAGTGACATATTTAAATTGTTACAAACTTACCTCTTTACTTAGAGGTTACTAACCAATTCTCTAATTTATTTTTAGCGAAACCGCAATGTGAAAACATTGTTTACTAATGGATGGAAGCTGAATGAGGCGTACATTAGGTGCATATCACCCAAGTGTAGGAGAAGAGGCTGCGGATGATGCACACATGGAGGATGTTACTGCTGCTGATGAACAACAACAGCCCACCGAAGATGCTCCATACCAGAATAGTGATGATGACGACGTCCGTGATGATCTTTCCAGCCGCGTTGAACGTTATGGACGGCGAAATGCCACAAATATCGCCTCATCGTCACGTGGGATTCGGAAAAGACAGTCCAGAGCAAGGAAATCCAATGATTCTTTGCGGGAGATGCTACTCTCATATGTTAAGGACATGAGAGATGATTTGAGAGAGGATCTTCGTACAGACAAGGAAAGCCAGCCATCTTTGAACACCGTCAATGGCCCTAATGAAGCTGATATGATCCTAAATTCGCTTGCAGAGATGGGACTTGATAAGCGTATGCAAACACATGCTTTTGACAAAATCATGAGTTCCCCCACTTGGCGGCCAGTTTGGGGCAGAATTGATGATGACGTTAGGCGGAACTTTATTAGTGACTTTATTGAAGTCCTACAAACTCCAGCCCTGCATCTGTTTCGGGATCCTTATAGCCAGCCACCTCGCAACTTCTCTCAAGTCCCAAATCCCTACAACCAGCCACCTAACCCATACAATCACCCACCTAACCCCTACATCCAGCCACCTAATTCTTCATATCAGCCTCCACAGCCCTATAACCAGCCACCAAACCATTACAACCGCCCACCTACGCCTTAAATGGTGAATGTTAGTGCCAAATGGTCCGATTTTCCCCCATGGTGGACCACGGATTAGTGTCTACTAATTTCATTCGAGTGTTATCTACTTAGTGAGGTTTATTTGAGTCGTGTTCTCTAGTGTAATATTTAAGTTGATTATGAGTTGTATCCTTTATTTTCGAGTCGTACACTTGGACCATTCATCCGGATTGTTGTGGTGTAATTTTTTTAATTCCAAACTCATGACTTGGACCATTTGAGTTGTGGTTTATTTCTGAGTAATTATTTTAAATACATTTGAGTTATTATAACCAACTCCTCATTCAGTTTGAAACGCAGGTGGTTGACAAAGTGGATTACAATAATTGAGATCATACTTGACACAATTTTTGTATTTACTTTCTCGTTACAGGTTAACACGTAAAGCAACATCATGCAGCCACAAGGTTCAGCAAACGAAAGTCATGAAGTGGAGTCAAGCAGAACCAGACGCCGCAAAAGGGGCTTTCGTGCAGCAATACGCCTCACTACAGTTGCCGCCATTGTTTATGATGAGGACCAGGTACCAAGGCGATGCATAACTCTGCTTTAAGGGGTATAGACAAAGTGAATGAGTTATTAGCAAATACTAATGAGGCTGCAATATTTAACAAGGTGCGTATGGGACCACGTGCCTTTAGGATTCTTTGTGAAATACTAACAGAGAGAGGTTTGTTACAACCAACAAACAATATGAACGTCCCAGAACAAGTATTTGTCTTCTTAACCATTGTTGCACAAAGTCAAACCAATCGTGAGTCACAAGATGTATGGCAACATTCAGGGGAGACAATTTCACGAAGATTTAGTGACGTCCTAGGTGCAATTTGTGCGTTGCACGATGATTTCATTAAACCTCCCAACAATGACAGAGTTAGTGAATTTGTCCGTGGCAATCGTCATAGATATGGGACTTGGTTTAACGTAAGTTTTGTTTCTCAGTCTTATTAGTATGCCACAACTTTAGTTTATAAACACACTAACATATTTCATTATGGAACTGTTGTTCAGGACTACGTAGGCGCAATTGACGGGACTCATATACCATGTACACCGATTGGTGTTCAAAATCCGACTGCATACCGCAATAGGAAGGGTTCAACTCTCTTAATGTAATGGCAGTCTGTTCATTCGATATGAAGTTCACGTACATATTTAGTGGTTGGGAAGGTTCGACACATGATGCACGAGTGCTTGCGGATGCGGTCGCCGAACCCAAGTTCAAATTCCCACATCCACCGCCTGGTAAGACCGCAAACCATCTATATGATTCTCAGTTTGTTACCTGTTACAACATCCAAATTCCAACAAAATTCGTTTAACTTGCATAGGAAAATACTATCTTGTTGACGCGGCATACGCGAACAATGGTTGTTTTCTTGCTCCGTACAGAGGTGGGACTTACCACTTGCCTGACTACCAAAGGAGAAGTGGTGGATTTAAGGGACCTAAAGATGTGTTTAACAACAAACACTCATCCCTGCGAAATTGTATAGAGCGGACATTTAGTGTTTGGAAGGGTAGGTTCCCTATATTAAGGCGGACCAATAACACTTATCCAATGACTAAACAAGTGAAGATTCCAGTGGCATGTGCAATATTATATAATTTCATTCACAAAGTAAATGAGGGGGACTCGCTTCTAAATCAGTACTACCGTGATGGAGTACTGGTTAGTGAAATAGATCCAACCAATAGTGATGGATTTGATGACGATGACGATGGCGACATTGTCCCTGAGGGGCCAACAGTATCAGGAGCTACAGTTAGCCGAACAGAGATGGGTCGTTTTAGGGATCACCTAGCGAATGACATGTGGGTGGATTACCAAAGAAGCCGTGGGAGACAAACTTGAAAGGGCAAATCAGCAATGGGATTCTACAATATTACTTTATATTCATGTATCAATTATATTTGCAACAAGAATGAATACACATTATGTTAGACCTTTCATTTTCATTTTTTTTTCTATGAATTTCCGTGGACACATTGATGCCACAATTGTTATTATATATATTGTGTGTGTATATATTGGTTCATGAATTTTGTGTAACGAAGAGAGGAGTTTTGTTGTGGGAATGGGGGATATGGCCTAAGTTGAACTTGTGTGTTGCTTTGTTGGTATCAACTCTCAAAACAGGCTAGCCATATTGACTAGATGGAAACCGGCGAGAAGGAAAAACAGGTCAGTTCATTTCATTTCTTGAAGTATAGCATTTGTTATAGGTAAGCAAGGTTCTTTATTTTCTTGTATGGTATTTGTATGGAATGAAATTTAAATGCACTAGATGTATGGTGATTGATTCTGTGCGTAATAAATGGAGTGAAATTTAAATGTGCTACATGTATGATGATTCTCATATAGATGTGATTATTGTCTGCAGATTCATACCAATACTTGCAATAATAATATGAAATTCACTGTTTATTTATTGTACAATGAATACTGAATCTTGCCTTTTCTTTAGTATATATAATAATATGTTTCTCGAGCCATAAACTGACGTTGGTTTATGTGAAACGACGTCGTTTAATAATTGATGTTGTTAAGTTGGGCTGTTTTTTAGTATATATAATAATATTATGTTTCTCGAGCCATAAACCGACGTTGGTTTATGTGAAACGACGTCGTTTAATAATTGTTGTTGGTAAGTTGGGCTGTCTTTTAGTATATATAATAATATGTTTCTCGAGCCATAAACTGACATTGGTTTATGTGAAACGACGTCGTTTAATAATTGATGTTGGTAAGTTGGGCTGTTCTTTAGTATATATAATAATATTATGTTTCTCGAGCCATAAACCGACGTTGGTTTATGTGAAACGACGTCATTTAATAATTGATGTTGGTAAGTTGGGCTATCCTTTAGTATATATAATAATATAATTCAGAAAGTAGTTACAAAATCAAGAATTCACTATTCATTTACTGTACAATGAATAGTGAATCCCGGCTCTCCTTTAGTATATATAATAATGTCCCAACTTTGAACATATTGTATCCTTTGGCTACATTCATGTTAATTCAATTATTCTTGAAATGTCTTATATTCCTTCTGTAATAGTTTGGTGTTGATTAATAGGTGTCTTTCAACACCTTCCTGTGAGTAATGGCTTTTCAACTACGAATTGCTTCAATTATTGAGGCCTTATGCAAAAGTGTTATGTAAGCTTGTTCATATGGTGAGCACTGCATATGGAGAAGAAGCAAGCACTGCCTGACTAGGTGAAGAAATTGATGATTGGATGTCAGGAGACGACATTGCAGAGTTGTGTCCCTCACCAGAAAACTTCAATTCTGACAAGCCAATTTTTGGTGTCGTTTTTCCTTTTACGACAATCATATTTTTTCCCAGTCAAAAACAAAGTGGAATTCGTGCAGCATAATTCCATGTCGTTTTCCTATTTACGACAGCTTGTAAAATCAGAATGGATATGAAGAATATTCGCATATATTCCACTTCACCTTTCTTTTTTTCAACTTCCTCTGAAATTGGTCTAAACAAAATTGCACATTTTTCCCCCTATTTCATAGTTAGATTGTTATATAATTTTGAGTTATAAGTATTTTGTATAATTTTTTTCTAATACTTTATTTTTTAATTATATAACGAATTATATTTTTTTAGATTACACGTAATTATATATAATTTTTTAACCTTTATATAATAATATATTTTGGTCATGATTCAAATTCAGAAAATAAAGACAACCAAACACTGATTTGAATCACATTTCAGGTTAGAATCAGAATTATACATATACACATCCAAACGAAGGTTCTAATCACTCTGAATCATGATTCAAATCATGAATCATGGATCCGAATCAAATGACTCAAATCACCCTGAGTTCAATCCTTATACCAAACGAAATCTTGAGTACCTGAATGTTAGTTAATGCGTCCAGTCATCAAATACTTTATTATAAAATATTTATTAAAATAAATTTACTTTAACGACAAATAAAATAAGAAAACGCCTTGTAAACTTAATAAGATACTTTTTTTTGGGGGGGGGGGGGGGGGGGGGGGGGGGGGGGGGGGGCTTGATTTCGTCAACAATTAACGGTAACATTTTTCATTTTTTTTTTTGTTTAAAGATCTCAATCGTTATTCATTTAAATAAAAATTTATATATAAAAAAATAAAAAATCTTGAAACAAAAAACAAAATTCAAATCAGACTTGCACTTGCTAACTGACACTGGCATATTTAATGGAGGGCAAAAAGGTTGGTAACTACAAGCCAAACCAGAGCACAATGGTCTCAGTATCTTCACAGCTCTAGATCACAAACACAAAAACCATTTCTCCATTCTCATTCTTCTTTTCAAATTGCCCTCCCGTAATTTACAAACTCGGTAAAAATAAAAATGGAAACTCTCTCAGTTTCCAAGCTCCTAGCTTTGTTCTTGATGGCCTTGTTTGTGGGTCCGGAGCTCATGAACTGGACTGTGAGCTATGACAGGAAGGCTCTTCTCATCAATGGCCAAAGGAGAATTCTTATCTCTGGCTCCATTCATTACCCCAGAAGCACACCTGAAGTTCGTTTTATATATCTTACTCTTTTTCTGTTTGATTTAGTGCTTTAATGGAGTTTCTTATGATGGTTTTTGTTGCAAATGTGAAATAGTTTTGGTTTTCTGCAGATGTGGGAAGATCTTATACAGAAGGCCAAAGATGGAGGCTTGGATGTGATAGACACTTATGTATTTTGGAATGTTCATGAACCTTCTCCTGGCAAAGTACTATTTCTGGATCTCCTCTGTTCTTTACCACTTGGAATTTTTTAATTCGAAAAAATTTTATTTATTTTGATTTGTTTTAGTACAATTTTGACTGGAGGTACGATCTAGTACGGTTCATAAAGACGGTGCAGAAAGTAGGTCTATATGTTCATCTCCGCATTGGACCTTATGTCTGTGCAGAATGGAATTTCGGGTACTTAATTTTATAATTATTAATATTTGTTTTTGTTTTCTAATTTTTTCTCTATATATTGACTTACAGCATTTCTTGATTTGACTAAGATTCTCTCTTTGGCACAGAGGATTTCCCGTCTGGTTGAAGTATGTTCCTGGTATCAGTTTCAGAACAGACAACGGGCCTTTCAAGGTTAAAATCTTTTCTTGTAAAATCTTCAAATGAGAAAAAATAAATGATAGGGAATTAATGCTGAAAATCTTGCTCATTTTCTTTCTCTTTCCTGAAGGCGGCAATGCAAGGGTTCACCCAGAAAATTGTTCAGCTGATGAAGGATGAGAAGCTATTTGAACCACAAGGTGGTCCAATCATTCTTTCCCAGGTGTGGCTATTCATATCTACGCCTAGTTTAACTATCAAAGGTCTTTTCTGGAATGCGGATTTGTCATCTTCCTAATCAAAAGGACTAAGTAATGGATTTGGAACTTGTTATAATTATTTTTGTTATTATTATTATAATTATAATTATTTACATTTTATTATTATAATTATTATTTTATTTTTATTTATTATTTTTATTGTTATTATTATTATTATTATTATTATTATTATTATTATTATTTTGATATCCCAAGGCCCCATCCCCAGGACCAGGCGGCATCCCATCACCAGGCCCTGGCCCCATCCCTGGGCCACATCCCCAGGCCCCATCCCAAGGATCCAGGCCCATCCCAAGGCCACAGGCCCCAGGTCCGAAGGCCCCATGCCCCATCCCCTGGCCCCAGGCCGCACCGCATCCCCAAGCCGCGTTGTCAGGCCACATAGCCAGTCCCCATCCTCAGTCCCCAGGCCCCATCCGCAGGCCATATCGCCAGGCTCCATCCCCAGGCCCACCCCCAATCTCCAGGCTCCATTCCAAGGCCCATCCGCAGGCCTAAAGGAGGCAGGATCCATATAGTGAGGAAAAATGGGTGGGTGCTTGCATATCAAATTAGAGGCAACATACACTCATCGGAGGAACGCAAACTTGAATATCAGAAGAGAAAAAGAAAAAAAAATAAGGAGTAGAAGTAAAATCTGGTCAGAATCTTCAAGTTGCTCCTTGATTTCTAGAATCTTCTTCTGCTCATCGTCGAACAAGCGTCCGTACGCATCTAGCCCCTCGCCGTCGTTATCGCTGTTTTCTCTATCGATCCACTGCGGTGTCAACGGCGAGACTCTCTCCTTCTTGCCGGCAGTCTTCGCTTCCCGGTCGTAATGGCGAGGACGATGATGATTGGAAGTTGAGGACGAAGAGCTCGCCGCGTAGAGCCGCTTGGCGATCCCGTCTCTCTGCTACCTCAGCTCGCCGCCGTAATCCACGGATGAGACAGCGGTCGCCGTGTTGATGAACGACAACACGTCCACTCCCTAGCTGTCCAATATCGCGCAGAAATCGTCGTAATCCATTACAAAATCCGAGCTCCAACAATGGCGGACAATTTTTCTGATCCAAAACCAAATCTGATCCGAATTCCTCTTAGATTCCTCGATTCTGAGATCACCGCAAGATCTAGAAAGCCAAAAAGTGGTGGCTAATTAATGACACAACGAATCAGTTTCATCACAACCTCAAATTTTGATAAAGGAAGCATAGAAATTAGAGGAAAAAAAACCTCAAAAAGCTCAAATGCTAAGATTTCTTCACACGAAAAGAATCAAACCTCAGATCCGACTCAATCAAAGCATGGAAATCGGAAGGCGAAAAGTGAGAAACTTGTTCAAACTCTTTCTTCGGTTCTTCGTGTTGGTCTTCCGATTGAATGTCTCCCAAATTTCCCAGAAAAGTGAGAAACTTGTTCAAACCTTTTTGGTTTTTCCCTTTCTTTTTCTTTCTTTTTTTTTTCTAATTTTGATTTTTTTCTTTTTCCTTTTTTTTTTGGTTATGCTGGGCTAAGAAGAAGAAGAAGAAAAAGTAGCCACCACGGCCCTTGGTTTTGGTACGAAGCATGTTTTGGATTGTTGTGGATTATGGGAGGAGCGAGAGAGCCGAAGAGATAGAGAGAGAGAGCGAGAAAATTGAATAAAATAATGGATTACTTTGAATATTTGCAATATTGGTAGGAATATTTTTGTCATCATTCCCACCCACACAAAAATATTCCCAGGATGCATAGCTGAAAAAATCCACTTATTTTTATTATTATTTATCATTTTTTTTTTTATGGTTATTATGATTATTATTATTATTTTGTTATCTCAAGGCCCCATCCCCAGGCCCCAGGCAACATCCCACCACCAGGCCCCATGCTCCATCTCCAGGCTTCGACCCCATCCCCTGGCCGCATCGCATCCCCAAGCCCCATTCCCAGGCCACATCGCCAGTCCCCATCCTCAGTCCCCAAGTCCCATCCGCAGGTCCATCCCCAGGCCCATCCCCAATCCTTAGGCTTCATTCCAAGGACCCATCCCCAGGCCGCGGCCCCATTCCCAACCCATTATTATTATTATTTTTGTTATTATTATTATAATTATAATTATTAATATTTTTTATTATTATTTGATTTATTATTATTATTATTTATTGTTATTATTTTTTTATTATTATTTATTATTTATTATTTTTATTGTTATTATTATTATTATTATTTTGTCATCCCAAGGCCCCATCCCCAGCCCCATCCCAAGGCTCCAGGCCCATCCCAAGGCCATAGGCCCCAGGTCCTAAGGCTTCGGCCCCATCCCCTGCCCCAGGCCGCATCGCATCCCTAAGCCCCGTCGCCTGGCTCCATCCCCAGGCCACATAGCCAGTCCCCATCCTCAGTCCCCAGGCCCCATCCGCCGGCCACATCGCCAGGCTCCATCCCCAGGACCACCCCCAATCTCTAGGGTCCATTCCAAGGTCCATCTGTAGGCCACAAGGAGGCAGGATCCATATAGTGAGGAAAAATGGGTGCTTGAATATCAAATTAGAGGCGATATACACTCATCGGAGGAACGCAATCTTGAATATCAGAAGAGAAAAAGAAAAAAAATAAGGAGTAGAAGTGAAACCTGGTCAGAATCTTCAAGTTGCTCCTTGATTTCTAGAATCTTCTTCTGCTCATCGTTGAACAAGCCTCCGTACGCATCTAGCCCCTCGCCGTCGTTATCGCTGTTTTCTCTATCGATCCACTGCGGCGTCAACGGCGAGACTCTCTCCTTCTTGCCGGCGGTCTTCGCTTCCCGGTCGTAATGGCGAGGACGGTGATGATCGGAAGCTGAGGACGAAGAGCTCGCCGCGTAGAGCCGCTCGACGATCCCGTCTCTCCGCTACCTCAGCTCGCCGCCGTAATCCACGGCCGCGACAGCGATCGCCGTGTCGATGAACGACCACACGTCCACTCCCTAGCTGTCCAATGTCGCGCAGAAATCGTCGTAATCGATTACAAAATCCGAGCTCCAACAATGGTGGACAATTTTTCTGATCCAAAACCAAATCTGATCCGAATTCCTCTTAGATTCGTCGATTCTGAGATCACCGCATGATCTAGAAAGCCAAAAAGTGGTGGCTAATTAATGACACAACGAATCAGTTTCATCACAACCTCAAATTTTGATCAAGGAAGCATAGAAATTAGAGGAAAAAAAACCTCAAAAAGCTCAAATGCTAAATTTCTTCACACGAAAAGAATCAAACCTCAGATCCGACTCAATCAAAACGTGGAAATTGCATGGAAATCGGAAGGTGAAAAATGAGAAACTTGTTCAAACTCTTTCTTCGGTTCTTCGTGTTGGTCTTCCGATTGAATGTCTCCCAAATTTCCTAGAAAACTGAGAAACGTGTTCAAACCTTTTTGGTTTTTCCTTTTCTTTTTCTTTCTTTTTTTTCTAATTTTGATTTTTTCTTTTTCCCTTTTTTTTTTCTTTGGTTATGCTGGGCTAAGAAGAAGAAGAAAAAGTAGCCACCACGGCCTTTGGTTTTGGTACGAAGCAGGTTTTGGATTGTTGTGGATTATGGGAGGAGCGAGAGTAGAGGTGTCAAATGGACGGCCCGGCCCAGCCCGTAATAGTGCATGATTCGGCACGGCACGGTTCGTTACTGTTACGGGCCGTGCCGGCACGGCACGTGTAATGGACTAGGGCTGGGCCTCAACTTCTCAGCCCACGGCCCAAGCACGCGGAGGCCCGCGGCACGGCCCTTATTCGGCCCGGCCCAAGCCTGGATTCGGCCCTTATTCGGCACGGCCCAAGCCCGCGAAACGGCCCACGAAAAAGCCCGTTTGATTTTGTCCGTTGGGCCCGCGAACATACACAAATTTAACCCTAAAATTCCCTATAAATACCCCTTAATTTCACCATAAATCTCACACAACAATTCACTCTTATCTTCTCATCTCACTCTCATTCTATCTCTCATCTTCTCTCTTTCATCTTCTCAATTCACTCTCATTCATTTTCTAACTCTTTCATTTACAAAGTTCAATCAAGTTCTATCAATTTCCAGAAAATGGCCTCACCAAACTTTCCTTATTTCACTGCTATTCCTGAACTTGGTGATGAGACATTTTTTGAGGAAGAAGAAGAAATGATGCCTTCCAACCCCACCCCCACTGAACCAGAAAATGCTCCGGTGGATAATGCTTCAGTACACAACGAGGAAGCTGGAGATCGCAGTAGAGGAAAAAGACCGCGAACTTCTCCGGCATGGCAGCATTTCACCGAGGAGCCCCGACCAAATCCAAAAACAGGTGAGATGGAAATTCGTGCGGTATGTAAATATTGTAAAAAGCATTTTTCTAATAAAAAGGGTGGGGGTACTGGTCATCTGGATAGACATTGGAAAGCATGTCTACCGTTGCACCAAGGTGGGAGTGTAGACTCCCGCCAACAAACACTAGCACTCACATCACATGGGTTACAAAATTTTACATACGATGCACAACGTGCTCGTGAGGCACTAGCTAAATTTCTAGCTAGTGCCGAATTGCCTCTTTCTTTTGCAGATGATGCCTCCTTCGAAGAATTCATTCAGATAGCCTTTTGCCACAATTTAAACGTGTAAGTAGAAACACAACCCGTTCTGATTGCATGAAAGTTTTTTATGCAATGAGACAATCTCTTGTTGATAATTTTAGGACTTTTAATGCTACTGTGTCTTGCACTTCTGATCTGTGGGAGGGGTGTAATAAAACTGGATATTTATGTGTCACCGCGCACTATGTTGATGACGATTGGGTTTTACAAAAAAGAATAATTGGTTTTCGTTTATGTCCATATCCTCATAACGCAACAGCTATTTTTAATACAATAATGGAAATTTTTGGGTTTTATGGGATAGAGGATAAAGTTTTAACAATTACTTTTGATAATGCGTCAGCTAATACAGCTGCAATTAATCTATTTAAACGTAGTTTGAAACCGGCATTTGGAGGGGAAAATTTTCATCAACGGTGTGCATGTCACATAATTAATTTAGTAGTTCAAGCAGGAATTGAACATATCTCAATTAATCTTACAAATATTAGAGAAGCATTATCCTTCATATCTAGTTCTGGAGCTCGGCTCCAAGAATTCAAACAATATTGCAGGAACAGTCAGATACGCACAAGAAAGTTTCCAACTGACGTGAGACATAGGTGGAATTCAACATATTTAATGTTGAAGGCGGCACTTCCATATTCACAGCTTATCACGACATATGTAAACAGTAAGAACGATCAAATTTTAATTTTCGATTCTGATTGGCAAATTGCTGAGTATTTTTTTAAATTTTTAGAAGTTTTTTACAGTGCTACTGAATTACTTTCTGGTGTTTATTATCAAACTGCACATTTAGCTTTACATCAACTATTTAATATTTCAGAAACATTTTCTTATTATAGGGATACAAAACTTTTTGAAAATATAGTTAACTTAATGGAAAATAAATTTAAAAATTATTGGTCATGTTGTCCTATGTTATATGCATTGGCAACAATTTTAGATCCTAGGTGCGGAGTAGATGGAACTGAATCATTAATGACTGCTACCGCAGAGAATTTAAATATAGAT